>JAFJYJ010000119.1:600000-1122733 GCA_019022615.1 Acacia melanoxylon
AACTGAATTCAAGGAATCGGCCCTTTGAGCGCATGGGCCAGGCCTATCTTATAAACCTAAGACTGGGCCTTCTAGACGGAATCACTGTTCCTGAAAAAATGCGCTGAAAAATAACCCAAGCGGTTCAATAGAGATGATTTAGCGCGCGAAATGTTCCCGGAAACAACAGACTTGAAAAAGAAAGGAACGTTCGCTGTGCGACGGGTTTAGCCTAGGTTACGAAGCAAATCAGCTTCAGACAAAATTCAGGGGCACAGGTAAAACATCGAAAACCTAGCCTATGTGTATACGGAATCTATAATTGCATTTCCAATCTTAAGTGTACATAGTCAATTAACAGTCAGGATTTATATTCCCTTTGTTTGAGGAATTACCATTCAATTGATTTTCAGAATGCACGGGTTGGACTCCGTTTGTTTCATTTTAATAAGACGGACACGGTCTTGATAGATCGAAAATTGGTCATTAGAAACCTCATGATTTATGAATTTGGATTAAACACAGCTTATGCAGTTTGGTGCGATCAGCACAGCAAGTAAGACGAGTTCATTATATAATGGGAAGTGGTATTTGAATTTGGACTGGAATCACGGAATAGGGATGGGGGAGTACACCGGAAGAATGATACTCCATACACAATTTCGGAATTGATCTTGGTTTTATTTATAAGAAAAAAATTCTAATTTTTGTCAATTTCTTTCTAAAATACTCCTTAAATTATAAACTAACATTAAACATAGAAAAAAGACCACTAGGGTCATAATATCCGGCACCAGAAAAATGACCGTAGTTGGGCTTGAACTTAAATTATTTGGCCCAATAAGATCTACAAAAAATAGTTCACAAATGTATTTTCATTTCTCCACAAATTATTCATGTCTGTTGCAAGGTAAATTTAAAAAGGACATTTTAAGAAAATGAATATAATTAACTAATCTAATTTTTCTCCTTAATCTCTAGGAATTGTGGAGTATATTGGGAAGCGGTATTGAAATTTGGTTATGACCTATGAGGAAGGAAGACATGACCAAGAATTCATATATCGTTGAGAGCTAAGAGCCTAAGATCTTCGAAGTTTATTTCGTCCTTGCAATGATACATGACAGTTACCAGCTGGCTAAGGAAGACCATGGTAATCTTGAATTATTTCTCCAGTTCTTTATTTTCACGGAGAACTTTTGTTGAAGCCTTCGTTCCTGTTGGGGATCACAGTCGTTCTCATTATGACTCACGCAGGTCTCTCTATATGAACTTTGATGTTTGTATGTTGTTTCTCCCAATATGGCTTCGATTATCGAACTTGAAGCAAGCTATTTTTCCTGGGTGCTTGAAAAACCATCCTGGATTTTAAGAAATTCATATATACACTTTAAGAGATTTGTAAGAGTAATCTCTTACTCCCGGGAACATTTGAACTCTTGGTGCTAGTTTGACGTACGGTTTGGTTTCACATACATGGAATGGACCCTACATAAACTTCCACACTGTGCCGATTTATGGGGTTGCTAATGTGACCTAGTCTGGTTCACCATCACTAGGAAATGGTTACAACAACTTATCCATTTTACTACTAACTTGATGTCACTGCTTTCAAGGGTTGCTAATGTGACCTAGTCTGGTTCACCATCACTAGGAAATGGTTACAACAACTTATCCATTTTACTACTAACTTGATGTCACTGCTATCAAGGAACAAAAAGAGCTTAATGGGGTGAATTCCACTTTTTTTTTTTTTTAAAAAAAAAAAAACTTACTGGGGTGAAACCCACCGATTTCTCTTTCTGGTGAGTCTATCCTAAACTTTAATGAAAGGAGATGACTTAGAAAAAGTTAGCTCCCTCATTAGGATGGATATAATTTTAGGTACAGCCGTGCGATTTAAGGATGAGCCCCGCAGCATTGTTCAAGAACTCAAGATCATTTTCAAATATTGAATGCAAGCCTAGGGATTTTGATCAGCAGTTGGAGGAATCTATTCTGAATCTGGAAACGCATTAAGTAAATTAATAATCACGCACATGAATATAATCAAAAGTTTCAACCTGCTCGAGGTTAAGCTTTAAAACCTTAAAAGTCGGTATCACCTGATGATGCCTTTCATTATGACATTTTTGGATGTGTTTTCTGTGGTGACAGAGACATCTATGTTCATAGCATGTCTTTATGATGAGTTATGACAAATAATTTATGTGCTTATCTGCTAACAAACCTTGTAGAGAAATAAGATGTGATTTACTCTTTGATCGGTGATTTAATGAGTTCAGGCCCGCCTACCTACGGTATCTTGTATATCTCCTGTTCAGTTTGACCTCTGGTATTATTGAGTTTAATTTTTCATTCATATTACCATCAAGTTTAGGCATCATCAAGATTCTTACCTGCTACGACAGTGGTAAAGGATAAGAATTTACTCACCCTTCCGGATCAAGTAGTGACTTGGTGTTTTAAATTTACTTCACTTGGGTTTTTTACTGGTGATATGGGTGTCTTCAGCTCAATCAAATTTTTGTTAGAACGAGAAGATTGAAGCACAGAGATTATTGTTTTCATTAACGATTTTTTAACAAGTTCACTGATATTTCTTGTAATTTTGATATTTATAACTCCCATTCCTCGAATAATAATTGATCGAGTGAGCTTACCATCTTCCTTGATCATTTTTTGGTCACAGGGTATTCCGATTCTGCCGCTGGAGCCAAATTATTGTTGACGGTGCTTGTCAATTGTGACTCAGTAAACGTTGGCTGGCTCAATTATGTCTCCGGTGAAAGTGATAGCATTTCTGGCAGACTCTGAATTGGAGCGATTTTTACCAAAATAATATTTTTTTAAAAATAATTACCAGATTCAAAGACATTGGAAAGTATTTTTTCAAACTAACGCCACGCTATGATGGCGCATGGAGGTCTGCGGGATTTATTTGTGGCAAGAAAAGAAATTTACATAATCGTTATACAAGACAAGGTTTCAGATCGGGGCGTGAAAAATTTTCCCATGGCGTGGAATATTTCCACGCCACACAAGCCACAGGTGGCGTGAATATTATTCACGCCACCTGTGGCTTGAATAATAATCAAATCAGACCCACTTTCGTGGGTCTGATCCATATAAAAAAAAAAAATAAATTAAATAAATATAATATAATATAATATTAAATATAAAAAAATTAATATTAATATAATAATAATAAATGATAAAAAAAGTGGAATAATTTTAAAAGATCTACTTTATTTAATTTGAAGTCAAAAAGAAAAAAAAATTGATTTGAAAATAGGCTCATTAAGAACCTTTTTTAAAAGATCACGCAAGATAATTTGGTTATAACAACCGATCCCAATAGGGGGGATCTATATATTTGTTATACACCTACAATTTGGTTATAAGAAGTAAGAACAATATTGATTTTGGGATCTGTATAACTTATTAGAAACACTTTTACGTGGTACACCTTATTAGAAACCAGTTTTTACAGGTACGCGTTTTTTTATACAGATCCCAAAATAAATATTTGTTGTTATAACCAAATTGTAGGTGTATAACAAATATATAGATCCCCGTATTGGGATCGGTTGTTATAATCAAATCAGACCGTGTAATCTTTTAAAAGGAGTTTTAATTGAAGCCTATTTTACCCCACGCTTTTTTTTTTTGACTTCAAATTAAGTAAAGTAGAGAAAGTTTTTTTAAATTAATTTATTTTATTTTTATCATTTATTATTATTATATTAATATTAATTTTTTTATATTTAATATTATATTATATTTAATATTAATTTAATTTAATTTCTTTTATATGGATCAGACAAGCCATAGGTGGCGTGAATAATATTCATGCCACCTGTGGCTTGTGTGGCGTGGAAATATTCCACGCCACATGGGAGGCGTGAAATTTTTTAACGCTCCGATCTTGTGACCTATCTTTCGTTATCGATTACGTAAATTTATCTACGTCGCGGTAGTCCGCAGACCTCCATGCGCCATCAATGACGCGTGGCGTTAGTTTGGAAAATACTTTTCCAACGTGTCTTCAATCCAGTAATTATTTTTAAAAAAGTATTATTTTGGTAAAAATCCCCTGAATCGGAGCATACTGAGATGATAAATGCCAATGGTAAATTGAAAAAAGATTAGATTTATTTCTTGAAACGATTCATGAGTCGATTTTCATCCCTTACTGTCGGGCATCGACCACGTGGGACTCGTATGACTTTGACAAGTGTAAGGGGCACTCATTTAATAGGATCATTATGACTGCTGGACCATTACCATGCTAGAGCTGGCAATGATCAAAGAAAATTTAAGAAGTTTGTCCCCATTGTCCTTCCTATAGCCTATATGAGTCTGGGATCCATGAGACCTTTCCATCGCACAACAGATACACACATTTAAGTTTTTCTATATCAGTCCTTTTTTCATCCAGAGGGCCCTTCTTTTGTCTTTTCATTTGCCAAATCCTTCAAGATGCCCCTCCCACAACCTCAGAGCCCCACCTTATTAAATTGCTTGTGTTTCCCCCCTAATTAAAAACCTCAGTCGTTAAGGAAGTTCTTCTGTGGAGTCAGTTCATCACAGTCCCAACCATTAAAACGTCCACCTTTTTTGGCAGCTCGAGTTTCTGATCTGAGTAACTGTCGACTTATGGGTTAAGATCCACCATTATCTTTCGTAGATACCTTCTTGATTTATCTGCGTCTTCTGCTTTTTTTCTCAAATTATTACTTGTGGCTCTTCAATGAATTTCAAGGAAAGTAAAGTCCTCGATGAATTGGGTCTGCTCATTCGTTACCTATTCGTGGCACTCTAGGAGCCAGGGTAGCTCCATAATGTGAAAACGAGACCTTTCACGACAATAGGCTTCTGCAGTATCTCTCTCCGCTAATGTTAAGATCAAATGCTACTAATTAAGTTAGATACTCTCTGATTGGGACCTCTCTATATGTGCCATTGCAAAATGGACATAAATTAATGCAACTATGAAAAGATTATGAGGATGCATTTGCCTCAATGTTTTGGCAAAATTAAGCCTTCATTTAAGTAGTCGCAACGGTCTTAAAGTGATCATATTCCATCGCCTTCATTTCTTGTGCGATGCACTGGGTTGATTCATGTCTAAGGGTTAGCATCAAAACCCACTCACATCGTAGTCATTTTGCAAAATCTCAAGCCAGTGATCCTGTCCAGGTCCTTCGGAAGTATAGTCTGTGTTTGCTCTATGAGCCTAAGAATCCCTACAAAAGTCTAGGTGCATTATTTTATTTTATCACAAGATTAACCCCCCTTCCTTTAATTTGATTGAAGCCCAAAAGGTAATCAATATGTTAATATATTATATATAATAAATTAATAAGAAAGAGTTCCCCACCAAAATCTTGCCAATCAAAGCTAATCAATCCTATTGGACATGTCAATCCAAACCAATTACTCTCTTTGGTGGCAATATGACATCCTAGCTAATACTATCAGTTGATCTGATTGACCGAGTCAGACACGGCTCATGCAATCTTTACCCAGAAGGTTAAAAGGTTGAAGTAGCACAAATCAGGACTGGATCTCTGTGATCTGTTGGTAGGCTGTAGTCGGCCTCTAATGGACTGCTTTGGTGGCCGGTAAGGAACCTAGATTGCTATGTAGACTATAATTTATCTAAATTATGACTGACTATGGGCAGGTTTCAGTCAAATTTTTTTTGGTCGAACCTTACAGGAAAAGTACGAAACAAATTTTGGTTTAGTTGAGACCTCATGTTTGTAGTTTGCACTGTTGAAGGACCATATGTAAGTGAATTCTCTGGCTGAGCTTCACTGAGACTAGGCTTAACTTTAAACCCTTCCGTGAGTTAGTTGTATTCTGCTGTATGCTCCCGTACTTCACTATAAACAGAAGTTTGTGTACTTTATATTATTATATAAAGGGGGAAAAAGAGAAAAAAAAAATTTCTATATACCAATCGATGGACGGATAAAATAAAAATTCATGTGGACCCGATTGATGAATAATTAAAACCGGCCCTAGCTATGCCATAAATCTTGGGTGACGTGTTACTAAAAAGTTGTGGCTATCACTCGGTAGCTCATTGTTGTCAATAGGATTAAAATTCCAGTCTAGATTTATGAAAAGACAATAAACCACTGTATTTTTGTTTCTGCCAGTTTATACTATTTTTTTATACTGCCAAGTGCCAACTGATATTACTAAATATTTGAGCAATCCAGTTTTAACCTTTGTAGATGCCACTCCTGGTATAGGTGTCTCTTCTGGTAGTCAAATTTAAGACTCAAAAGAATCTGAAAACCTTACACCGCTAGATCATCTCTCAATTGCAGTTGGTGTTGATCTGTTTATACTATTACATCAATGCATTAGCAAAAAAAATCCCCAAAGCCAAAAGGTGGAATATAAACTCACAATTCAATAAGAAGGGTACTCTTGTAATGATAGTTCACATATACTCTGTCAAATTAATTTCTTATCCCATTTATGCCGCTTACCTTTCTTCTCTGCCCATCTCTTCATTTACTAGTCACAGTCCTTCCCCTCCTTTCCTCTCTCCATAGCTTTCTCTCCTTGTGCTATATAAAGAAGAGGAGAAGCTACTACAGTCTTTAGTAGTGTTACACTTCCGAATGGGTCGGTCACCATGCTGCGACAAGGTGGGCTTAAAGAAAGGGCCATGGACTCCTGAGGAAGATCAGAAACTGTTAGCTTACATCGAAGAACACGGCCATGGAAGCTGGCGTGCCTTGCCAGGAAAAGCTGGTAAATTTTCGGATGATATTTGTTCAATAATATAGTAGAAAAGTGTTTGCAGCTTAAGTTCACTGATATATCCTGTAATGGATGCTATGTTCTTGTCTATAGGACTTCAGAGGTGTGGCAAGAGCTGCAGACTGAGATGGACCAATTATCTTAGACCTGATATAAAGAGAGGGAAGTTCAGCTTGCAAGAAGAGCAAACAATCATTCAACTCCATGCTCTCCTAGGGAACAGGTTTCGTATTCAAACGAAGTCATCTATCTATCTATCTATGCTCAGTTGTATGATACAAATTCTCGTATATTACGACTTAAAGAAAGTTTTCTACCGACAGCCATTTGCTTGGTCTTGAGGTTTTTGTCCTTGGATTTTCACAAGACATGAGTATTCATATATACCATTTCTTCCCTAGTTTCTCTCGGACTGTTGATCTGTGTTGAGGACACAGGCAGGCACCGGATTTATGAAAAACCCACCATGATTCTAAATTTCTTGAAAGTGTGAGCTTTGGTTCTTATTCAATTCTTAATATGTACTGTATTTCTTTGCTTTTTTTCCCTTTCCCTTCTTGTGCAGTATGTATTAAATGCATCGGCCTCTCAGTTTCTTCAACCACCTATTCTGGCCTATCTTCAACAAATAAAATTAAATGTGCTTTCTGCCATTTCCATAAATTACTCCCTGACGTCCAACTTTTTTCAATTTGGTCTTTAAATGCAAAAGGATTTAAATCAATGCGCCATGCATGTGAAATTTCCGGTGCAATTGGAAATGAACACGCCATGCATTATTTTTCATTCTGATCTGATCTATTAAAGTTGCATTTTTTAAATATATCAAACTTTAAAAGTTGCTTCCAGTCATTGATGGATCCGAGGGTTAATTAGCCTTGGTTTCTATGGCTTGTGTCTCTATTCTTTCCTGTTGTCTTGTACTCAGGTGGTCAGCTATAGCAACACACTTGCCAAAGAGAACAGATAATGAGATCAAGAACTACTGGAATACGCATCTTAAGAAAAGGTTAGCCAAAATGGGAATTGACCCTGTGACCCACAAGCCCAAGAATGATGCCCTTCTCTCCATCGACGGCCAATCCAATAAGAGTGCTGCCAACCTTAGTCACATGGCTCAGTGGGAAAGTGCTAGGCTTGAAGCTGAAGCAAGGTTGGTTAGAGAATCAAAGCTACGTTCACATTCATTGCAGCACCACCAGCTTTGCAACTCTGGGTTTTCATCTTCATCTTCTGCTTCAACTTCATCAGCTCCAGTTGCGAATAAACCAGAGGGAGCACCTATTTCCTCTCGCTCTCTAGATGTTCTAAAGGCGTGGAATAATGGAGGTTGGTTGAAATCTACTGATGGCCATAATGTTGGTGGTGGCGACCTTGAATCTCCTTCTTCTTCCCTGACTTTCTCTGAGAACGCTCCACCGATTATTACCAGTGGACTCGGAGAAAGTACAATGCCTATGATCGAGTTTGTTGGCTCGTCTGGTTCTTCAGAGACAGGTATTGTGAAAGAGGAAGGTGAGCAAGAATGGAAAGGTTATGAAAGCTCTGTTCATCTTCCAGAATACAAAGATGGTATTGATAACACCATGTCTTTTGCGTCTAGCCTGCATGAGTTGACAATGTCATTGGATCGCACGTGGACTACGTCTGACTCTCTTAGGACTAGTATTGATGCTATCGCTGAGGAAGGGTTCACCAATCTTTTGCTTAATACTAACTCTGATGACCGGAGTTTGTCGGAGGAGGGCGGAGGAGAGTCTAATAATAACTGTGACGGTAATGGATCAGGCGGCAGTGGGAGTGACCTCTATGAAGATAACAAGAACTACTGGAACAGCATTCTTAATTTAGTCAACTCATCCCCTTCTGACTCTCCCATGTTCTGATGATTCAGTGCCATGTTTCATCAAACCAAATCTAGAGTCATTGATTTTCTTTCCATGGCCATAAGAAGCGAGCTTGTTCACATAAAAAAAGGTTTTGTTTGCTTTTAGAGTGGTGTCTTTCTTGGGGAGTATGTAGCTTGTGAAAGCAACAACGGCGGCTTCCGTGGAAACCAGGTCACTATGGTCGCAACCGCCATCAAATGTTCATATTAATTTGTTCTGATTCGACGACTTGATTTCATTATCTTTTATATCTCCATCTAAAAGTCCTGATTTTTCTGGGTTATGTTCTTCTGAACAAACTGATGGTAGATAGAGTGTGAATTGAATGACTTTTTTTTTTACCCACTCCAGTTTATTTCCCTGTGCTTAAGTTGCATACAAGCACGTCCCAATAAAGCGGTATTTACTATGGTATTTATTGCTGTTGGTTTCACGTCACAGTCTGGTTTTTCAAGGATTTTAGTCATTGTTTTTATTTCTGGGTCATCTCTCCCTTGTCCACTTCATCTGCTAGGTTGTCATGTACTATTTCAAGATAGAAACTAAACTAAAAATTTTGACTTTGCATTTCGAATGGTTCATATGAGTACAAAATTTGTAGGCGTGTCCATATGTATTAACATCCACATCTCATTTATAATTAGACCAATTTAGTGGTTAACAGTTAACACCTTCCAGAGAAAAAGTCGTCACCAATTTGAGCCTTTTATCTTTTGCATGTTTTATTAAAAACTTCGTATTAGTTCAAATTTCTAACGAGCGAGGTATGCTATGCACGAGGCAATTCAGCTTGTGAAGATATATCAATGTGTCTAATGATATCTTTATGTGTGAGTACTGAGTAAACGTCAAAACTGAAGAGGAAAACCTTTGGTAAAATATAGAAATTATTTAAAAATAATTTTCTATTATATTTTTTACCTCATTCCATTTTATTTTGTATACTTATTAAATGAATAGCATCAAAGGGTTGAACAAGCTAAGAGAAGGCTTGAATATTGGGGGAAAATATCTTGGAAAAAATATCACAGAAACATGGGCAGCAGCTACGTTGAGAGTGACATTTCATATTATAAAATAAAATTGATAAACATCGCACCCTCAAAGATTTTCATGCTTCCAACAATCAATGCCCTGTGGCCCCTTAATTGACTTTTCAAACCAATACTATTGCTCCCCCATTTTACAAGTCATTGTTTATAAACTTACCCGAAGCCCAAGTAAAGTTAGTTTTGTAGGGTAGATAATTAATTTACAGATATAAAAAAAATTAGTTGAATTAATTAGTAATAATAAATGAGTTTTTTTTTTTTTTTTTTTTTTTTCCCATTCTACTATGTTATTCTTTTTCTTTTGATAATAAAATTTTAGGAAAGGGGTTGCTTACCTTCTGATCTAAGGGGTAAGAGGCAGTTCGTCAACGTTAACGTTAGCCAAGGCTACTAACCGTAGGCACCTACAGGACGCTTCCCCAAATGAGCATGACTAACTCCAGGATCGAACCCCCTCCCTTTTAGTAAGGAAGTCAACCCTGCTAGTTGAATCCCAAGGACGATGGTCTACTATGTTATTCTTAATCATGCGCATTGAAATTGTCCTTTGATAAAAATGTCTTGATATGTGCAATTAATAGAAATATTTTGTAATAAAAATTACAAATTTGAGAAGTAAAAGTAAAGGGTTTAATGTTTCTGCAGCACTCACATAAAAGTGAGTGGGTCCCATTATAGAGAGATGAAAGAAAAAATATTAATGGAACTCACCCATTTTATGTGAGTGCTGCCAAAAAAAAAAAGTTTCTACAAAAACATTAAACCCAAATGTAAATTGATGTCTTATATTTATCATCAAAATGAAGTTCTTATCTAACTCTGGAGCTCATTTTTTCTTTTTCTTTCGCCAAACACCAGCTCATCATTATTCAAAATTTGAAATTGGCATTTGGCATGCTTAGAAAATGTGATAAAGCTATTATGTAAACTAAAATTTTTTATTTTCAACCAGCTTTTGATCTCTTGTAATGGATTTCGTAATAATTTGATGTTTTCTTACGAAAGGCCTATAATTTGATACATACTAAATTTTTTGTGGTTTCTTTTAGATAGATGAGTTGGTTCGATACTCTATTCCATTTTGGAATAGCTTAAAAATTAGTTACACTGTGGATAAAGTTATACATATTATTATTTAAAGGTTTGTTTATGTTGTATTTTAAAAAATCACTAATTTAAATATATTTATGGCTGTCAAATTTTGTTTACTATATAAAATAGGGAGAATCCCAGTTAAATCTTCTTGAAATAATCAAAATCTAAGTCAAGCCTAAACTTTAAACAAATTCTTAATTAGACCAAGAAGTTTGATAGGGATTTCATAATGCTGTTAAGTGACAACAATACCCCTTAGTTTGAAAAGAAACTATTTACGCAATTATTGCTTCCCTTTTTTTGTCCTTTTTCTTAATTAAAGCTTTCTCTTCCAATTTTCAATCAATCATTTTCCCAAAGCTTCCTGGGTTAATTTTTTTTGGAATTTACAGCCACGAGCTCTTGAGTCGAAAGCCATCAGGCACTCATTAATTAGTAACATTGATTGTGGAAAAAGGGTGATTGAGATAATTGCGTTTTTGAAACAATATGGATTCTTAGTACAATTAGGGAAGGTGGGAGAGATTTTTAGGGGACTGATGCTCAATTCAAAGTTTGGATCTCTGGGAGACCATTCCAAAAAAATTTCTGTTATGAATATTGTGTTAGTAGATATGTAGTTTCATTTTGTAGATTAATTCTTATGTTTATGACATTGTAACTCTTGAGAGGATTGAGGGCCTACATATATATAGAGGCTTAACACAAATGATTGAATGCACATGAAAATACTATGTGAATGAATGTTTTTCTCCATTCTTCATCCCTTCATCTCAATCTTTTATATTTTCTTGATTTCATAACACTCTGGTCTTTATTTTCATTTTGGGGTTGGATCATGCATGATTCTCTTAAAAACAATTGTCAATGTGTTGTAAACAATTTCGTACATTGATTTTGGGGTGTTCATTGTGCGAATAAAACTGATGCTTTGGTTGTTAGCATTCCAGTCAAAACTCAGTGCAGTGCTTTGATGTTGGGAAGTTGATATAAGATAAACAATTAAAAGATTGCAGGAAGTTAATTAAAAATAATAATTTTTCCCCAACTGTATGTGTTGCTTCCTTCTTTTTCTTTTTAAACATATGGGTATTATTGTCATTTAACAACATTCCAAAACTCCTTATTAGATCTTTTGTACTGATTAATAATATGTTTAAAGTGTAGGCCTCATTTAGGTTTTGATTATTTCAAAAGGATTTAATTAGGATTGTTCCTATAAAATAAGCTTGTTACGGATCCATATTTTGGGCCCAATAGCAGTATGGCCCAACAGGAAATATCACATATTAGGATCTACCTATAATAAAGGGAAATCCTATCTCGGTATAATCAAGGGAGATCTATCTTATCTAAAGATAGATTCGATCGTTATGATCTAGGGCGTGGATTACGCCCACACTATCCCACCCGAGGCACACCCTATAAATACGAGAGGTTAACCCAAGGTGCACACACACACACTCTTTGCGGAGCATACACACCTACCCCTTCGGCTAAACGCCAAGGCGTGTGTCCTCGAACTACGTGGACTTTGATCCCTCTTAGGGTACGTAGGCCCTAGGCATCACGCCAGGTCAAGTCCGCTCCGTATAAGCAAACAATCAAACAAAGCTAGTCCATCAGGGCTAGCCAAACTGGTTCCACACCTAGGAACATTGGCGCCGTCGTGGGGATCGTTAAATTTCGATTCCGTGACCTAAGATGGTCAATACTAGAAGCTTGATCGAGATGCCTTTGCACAGCAATTCTGAAATTCCGCGGCAGCCTCTGGGCCCATCGCGCAATACTAGTTTGAGAATCCCAAACGAGCAAATAGGGATAGCCGAGGTTGTTGGTAAACCAAGGCTGATTCAACCAAATGAGTTATTTTTACGGCTCGGTGATGCTGGGAGGCCTTCATCTATGCAAGAGCAAAATAGGAGTTGGAAGATCTTGATTTCTCTCTTTGGGAATTCTCTCGTTGAGAATTCCTTTAAGAGAAGGAGTTTCTTATAATTATCCTCTAAATCCACATGATGAGACAAGAGCTTGCAAGGATCGTCGGGTTCTCTCTTTGAGAATTCTCTCATTGAGAACTCATTTAAGAGAAACTCTAAAATGGAAAACTCCTCAAAGTTATTGTCACCCATGCGAGACTCTTCTACATCTTGTATCTCAATTTGGGTATTTCTGAAGATCGGCAGGTTCTCTCTTTGCGAATTCTTTTAAGAGGATTTACTGTCACCCATGCGAGACTCTTCTACATCTTGTATTTCAATTTGGGTATTTCTGAAGATCGACAGGTTCTCTCTTTGCGAATTCTTTTAAGAGGATTTACTGTCACCCATGCGAGATTCTTCTACATCTTCTATTTCACTTTGAATATTTTCAGATCATTACATGGGTTCCCTTTTAACTCTTCATGTCTCCA
Source organism: Acacia melanoxylon (assembly GCA_019022615.1). Taxonomy (NCBI): domain Eukaryota; kingdom Viridiplantae; phylum Streptophyta; class Magnoliopsida; order Fabales; family Fabaceae; genus Acacia; species Acacia melanoxylon. The sequence continues at coordinate 613,215 of JAFJYJ010000119.1, forward strand.
CGTGATCTCTCGTCGGGAGGAGAGAACCCAGGATCGTCATCCTCTCTCCTCGAGAACATAGGATTGTCATCCTCTGTACTTGGGAACCCAGACTTTTCAATTCCGGCATAAATTTAGATGCCCTATTTGGATTATAAGCAATCACAACATTTGAACTCTCTATGTCATTTACTAATGGCCGAGATTGTAGTGGCCGGGGTCCGAGATGCCTGAACGCCGAAACATGAAAAGGCCGAGATAGAGAAAGAAAGTAGCAGCTTCGAAGCCGAGATCGAGGTTACGCGACATCGTCGGGAGCCGACACGGCGGCCTCTCCGGCCCACCGCGCAACAATAGCCTTTGGATAGAGGATGAGATCTAGGAATTGATACAGTTGCGAGTTTAATACCCGTTTGAGAATCTCAAATGAGCAAATCTAGATAGCCGAGGTTATTGGTAGGCCGAGGCCGATTCAATGCCTATGGCCTCCCGACTCCATCGCGATAGTCGAGGTTGACGATACGCCAACATGAAAAGGAGTCCGAGGTACATACACCCGTTTCCGAAGATCATGTTGGAGCTAAACATGAAGGAATCCGAGGTACATAAACCTGTTTCCGAAGATCATGTCGGAGCTAAACATGAAGGAATTTGAGGTACATAAACCTGTTTTCGAAGATCATGTCGGAGCTAAACATGAAGGAATCGAGGTACATAAACCCGTTTCCGAAGATCATGTCGAGCTAAACGTGTAGGAATCCGAGGTACATAAACCGGCTTTCATGAATCATGTTACGACGGCTATGGCCGCTAAGTCTATCTTAAATTCCCGTAAAGGAGAAGAAGGCGGACCGGTTTTAAGCGAATCTAGTTGAAATCCGGGATCCATACAAAGTTTTGAAGTCGGACCGGTTAAGCGAATCTAGTTAACGTACGGGATCCGCATGAAGTTTGAAGGCGGACGGTTAATCGAATCTAGTTAACGTACGGGATCCGCATGAAGTTTTGAAGTCGGACCGGTTACTCGAATCTAGTTAACGTATGGGATCCGAGTACGATTTGAAGTCGGACCGGTTAATCGAATCTAGTTAACGTTCGGGATCCGCGTAAAGTCTTGAAGGCGGACCGGTTACACCAAATCTGGTTTAAATCCGGCTCCGTTGAAAGATTTGCGAGAAGCGAAAAGAAGGCGGACCCCGGTTACACTTAATACAGTAAAAATCCGGGCTCCGTGTTACGCTTTGCGGTTGAAAACCAAGTTCCACGTGGAGTCCGTCCCTACGAAAGGGAATGAAGGCGGAACCCGGTTACACTGTATTCCGGTTAGATTTGAGTTCCGCGTAAAAACAAATCAAGGGTTACAACACCCATAATGGAATAAGGGTTACAACACCCATAATGGAATTCGGGTTACGATACCCATAATGGAATCTCGGGTTACGACACCCATCTCGGATAAACAAGTTCCGGGTTACGACACCCATCATGGGTAAACAAATTCAGAAAAATGTGGAGTCCACCTCCAAAAGAGAAGGAAGAAGGACCCTGGGTACACTGAATACAGTTAAAATCCGGACTCCTTGCAAAATATTGTTGACTCCGCGCTCCTTAATTGGACCCCAGATAAACTGAAGATTTTCCAGTTAAATCCGTGCCTCTTAATTGGACCCCAGATTAACCAAAGATTATCACCACGGCCCATAAGCCTGGGTTTTTCGTCAAGCAAAGCCGCTACGGCCGGCATTCACAATGCTGACCTCGTACACTGACGAGCAGACGTCGGAAACAAGAATGCCAGAGATGGCAAACTAGCTGCAAACTGGGAAGGCCCACATTGGGTTAAAGAGATGCTTGGCAAAGGAGCATACATACTCGAAACCTTGGGAAGGAAGCCAATCAAAAGGACTCGTCTAAAGATCTACTAACGCTAGATCCGGCTCGGCGCACCCGCAACACCTCAAACACATCATTGCGATCGATTATTTAAATCCCCCAAAGTGGAACCTTCAAGAACGTGTTGTTTATAACTTAAGCTTAAACACCGCGGTCTTATAATCTGGTTTCAATTGCTTCAATTCACACCGCGGTCTCAGAATCCGGTTTCAATTGCTTCAATTCACACCGCGGTCTCAGAATCCGGTTTCAATTGCTTCAATTCACATCGCGGTCTTAGGACTCGGTTAACCGAATCTAGTTGAAAACCGAGATCCGTGTGGAGTCCCGTCCCTACAAAAGAGATGAAGGTGGAGACCCGGTTTAAACCGAATCTAGTTTAAACCGGGATCGATGTAAACATGTAGGAATCCGAGGTACATAAACCCATTTCTGAAAATCATGTTCCAGTTAAACATTCAGGGGTTACAACACCCATCCCGGATAAACAAATCCCGGATTACATTTCAGACGAGGACGGAACCCGATTACACTTAATACAGTTAGAATCCGGGATCCGCCTTGTTTCGAAGATGGACCCGGTTATACCAAATCTGGTTAACGACCGAGTGCCATCGAGACAGGTTAAAACGTGTTCCCTTGGAAACAGACGTGTTTCCTCAGGAGCACAACGTGTTCCCTTGGAAACGAGACGTGTTTCCAAGGGAGCACGGTAAAACCAAGATTATGGCTAAAACGCACTCCTCCGGGATGCGATAATGCCCTTATTATGACAAAAACTATCGGTAGTCAAAAACACACCGAGGTATCACACCCGGTCGAGAATACACCGAGGCATATAAGCCCCGGTCAAGCAAAAATCCCAAAAGAAGGGATTACACCAGGGTTACCACACCCAGGTTGAGTATAGCCCGATTTGTGGCATTACTGACAGCCCAATTTGCGGTACTACACCCGGGCTACCACGCCCCGGTTCGCGAGACGGTAAAAACGCCATCTCTTTTAAAAAAGATGCATCGAGAAATGCTCCTAAATAGGGAGGTGAATTGTCACGCAGGCCCCGATCAGGCCGACATGTACAAACCGCGTGTTCAGACACCGCGATTGTGCATCTGACATTTTGCCCCTATTCTGGATAAAACAACCCCGGACAGCCATATCCGGATCTCGGTAGCTCGGGTTACTCCCCTACCCCTTTCCCGAAGTCAACCTATCGGAAGAAACACTTAGCGAGATCTGCGCATATAAAGGCCCTGGCCCGGCCATAAAAAAAAGAATGTTAACTTAAAGTTGACAAGACAAACTGATTGGTTGAAATCAAGTTTATATATAATCAAGGTAGCAATGTTTACAAAGTTACAATTACAAACCCGGTACGATACACCGGTAGGAACAACAACAAAAAGACTCCGGCTCTTAGCTCGGAGGAGCAATGTTTTCTGAAGGGACCACCTCGGCCCCGGGAGCAGATCTCGAAGTCCCTTCTCCACCATCATCACCCAAAGAAGGATCTTCATCCCCACCTCGAACCTTCTCGTCAAATGACCCGGATCTCGAAGTCACTAGGAACGACGGTTGCAGACCCTCTCCAATCCACGGAGGCCAGGTGTCAGGAGGCCATGATGGCGAAGTCGAAAGGGTTTCAGCCTCGAAGCCAAGCGACCATCCGACACTACCTCGGGATTTCGAAAGCAACGGCAGGAGTACCGACCTTTGAGATACTACCTCGGGCCATGGAGTCGGATAAACAACCTCGGGTCCATGAATCGAATAGGTTACTCGGCATAACACCTCGGCTCGAGGGTAAGAGTGCATCTTGGTCGGAAGATCCGAGTGCACCCCCGAGCCAGAACCCCGACCGCCAGCCGAGGGACGACAAGACAAGCGTGGCACCGTAAAGCGACAAAGCAATATAAGCAAGCCCGAGATCCGTTCCTCTTCAGGATCATTCGGATTGGGAGAGTTCGGTGTGGCAGGATAAGTAAAGAAGAAGAGACCCCGACGGTCATGAAAATAGACAGACGGAATTTCAATCTTCAACTAACCTGGACGCCACATGGTAGGGGGCAATGATCGAGAAGGCATAAGGTTTTTTAACCTAGACTCTTGGCCTTATCTCATACCTCGGCACCTGAGACAAATTCCTCAAAAATAGGAGAATCTTGACAAAATCGGGATTCGGCACACCTCCATAAAGGACCTCGGATCTTGAGATCGGACCTCGGATTCTTGAGAACGTAACCTCCATGGCCGAGGTAAATAGTGAATTGGTTCAAACCTTCACGAACGGCACCGTAAAGGATTGGTAATACCTCGAACTACGTAGGCTTTGATCCCTTACTAGGGTACGTAGGCCCTAGGTGACATACCTAGGTCAAGCCCAGTCAGATTAAAAATTCGGCATGCTAGGCCAACGGATCCAATCAACCTCGGTATCGCACCTCGGGCAAGAAGTACCAGGGCATGATACATCTCGGCAGTTCAAACACTTGAGCTACCGAGCCGGGGGCAATTCGATCAGAATGCAAATGAAGCAGAATTCATCAAAACACGGACAAAAGCAAATCAAGCTGGAACAACTCGAATACGAAAGATCTCGACTTCGATAGCCGGGGTCAACAACTGGATTCAAATGCAAGGCGAACCATCTCGGCACTACTCAGGATATGTGGGATAAGACCTCAGATCTAGGCCAACGGATCCAATCAACCTCGGTATCGCACCTCGGGCAAGAAGTACCAGGGCATGATACATCTCGGCAGTTCAAACACTTGAGCTACCGAGCGGGGCAATTCGATCGAATGCAAATGAAGCAGATTCATCAAAACACGGACAAAAGCAAATCAAGCGGAACAACTCGAATACGAAAGATCTCGACTTCGATAGCCGGGTCAACAACGGATTCAAATGCAAGGCGAACCATCTCAAAGACTACTCGGGATATGTGGGATAAGACCTCGGATCTTCGAGACGTTACCTCGGATCTTTGAGGCAAGACCTCGAATCTTCGAGATACTACCTCGGATCTTTGAGCATCGACTACTACCTCGGATCTTTGAGACATTACCTCGGATGCGGGAGTAAAAGACTTCGGTCGCCAAGACCGAGTAGTAGCCCAACCCGACAATGCGCGGTAGACATACGAGATGATAAGGTTCACAACAACCTACCCCGGATAACCGGCTTGGGAACAATATACATCCCGCCTTGAAAGCTCAAACTACCGGCAGGGGGGCAAGCATTACGGATCCATATTTTGGGCCCAATAGCGGTATGGCCCAACAGGAAATATCACATACTAGGATCTACCTATAATAAAGGGAAATCCTATCTCGGCTATAATCGGGAGATCTATCTTATCTAAAGATAGATTCGACCGTTATGATACTAGGGCAATGGATTACGCCCACACTATCCCACCTGAGGCACACCCTATAAATACAGAGGTTAACCCTAAGGTGCACACACACACACTCTTGCTGGAGCATACACACCTACCCCTTCGGCTAAACGCCAAGGTGTGTCCTCGAACTACGTGGATTTTGATCCCTCTTAGTAAGTACGTAGGCCCAAGCATCACGCCTAGGTCAAGTCCGCTCCGTATAAGCAAACAATCAAAATGTGTCCATCCATTGTAGCCAAATCTGGTTCCACACCGGAACAAAGCTAAACATTTGAAGCAACGGAACTAAACCAAAAAAAAAGTTTCATGCCATTGGATCATAAGACTATTGATTAAATATTACTCCTCATGTCCTTAATATAAGATATATTTAGAAAATTGATTTTGATCCTAAATATAAGACATAGTTTTTATATTTATCTAGTTTTTCCTAATTTATCCCTGTTGATATTTGCTCAACAATAATCAAGGAGGACGGCGAATTAATTAAGGAAGATGACTATGATGTTTTTTAAAACTCCATGTCATATTAACTAACTATTTTTATCTAATCAAATTAGATAAATATGTCTTATATTATTGGACAAACATTTTAATTTAAAAATAGTATAAATTTTAAGTATTTCTTAGTGCAGTGAAATGCCAACTATTGTTTAAACTAGCTAGTATCTCATAGCATGCAGGTAATGGACGTTTTCTTCCTTACAAAAAATGGACGATTCCTCCAAAGATTATGAAAAAAATGTGTGTGTGTGTTTGTATATATATTGCAATTTTTTAGAAACAACTTATAATCAAGGTTATTAAAGGCGGACCGGACTAGCTAGTTTGAGTCAGAAATCAGCGAATCGGACACCTGGGCAGTCCAGTCCAGCCGTCCAGGTGAACCCAACCTCAGGTAAGTATTTTTTTTTTTTAAAAAAATTAATTCAATTTTTTTTTATTCAGAATTTCATATTAATAACTTTATAATTTTACTTTTCATTGATCAATTCTCATATTACCTCCAATTTGACTCCGATCTGACTCACTACTTCGACTGGTTCAAGGGCAAGTCCAAATTTAATGACCCTACTTATAATACTTGCTTAGAAATTTGCCAGGTTTTGTAAGGAAAAATATTTTTCCTTCCAATAAAAAGTGAGTTAACGATATTTTAATTCCCGTAGTACTTTATATGCAGATTTATAAATTGAAGCAGAGGAGTAAATGCTAGTACATGTCAAGATGTGAGGCATAGCATTATTGAATTATCACTTTTTTCTTATGTTATGAAACGTCACTTTCCTTCCATAATTATGGACAAACTCATATTTTCTTTTTCTCTTTTCTCATATTTTCACAACACTTCCAAAATCCAATCTCTATTTTTCTTTTTTCATTTATGGTTTATTAAAACTATTAACTAAATATGTACCAACATATTCTTCCGGTTTTTTAAGATAATATAACTAAACTCCATTGGAAATATATTTTAAACAATGAAATATTTATCATTTTGAATATTAATTAGATACTATCCTAGAGATTTTTTTATCAGTCCTCAGTATTATTACCTTAATACTACCTCCGATCCTAAATATAATACGTATTTTATAATGTAATTTATATTATAAATTATATTTTATATTTAGGGTCAGAGGCGTATCATTTTTCTTTTTACTCCAAAATAAATATATTAGATGCTATCCCTTTTTAATAACTTGTCTACAATTGAAAGGGTAAGGTGATTAAGTGATAATACTACCAATTTAGGTTGATATAAATATATTATAGACTTTCATCCTTATCCTTCAAATAGTATTATTTAAAAGAAAATCTAAAGAGTGAATCATTCAATGATACACTATAATGTCTTTTACCCTTTTTATAAGGAACAACTACCTACCGTAATTACACAATTCAAAATGCTAGTTAACAATAATAAAAATGTAAGATATGCATTTTTCTTTCCAATCATACCTCTATAGTATATGAGAGATAATGAATGAAAAGTTATTGTAGAGAAATAATGAGTGATATATACATATATATATACATATCTCTAACTGATGTAAAAATAAAAATAAAAAATCAATTTAAAATTGTAGGAAAAATTAATTTATTTTTATATTAATGATCAATCTGATGAGAGAGATTATTCCTTATAAAATAGACCAAATGGAGTATAAATTATACTTTTTTATTGAGGGGAAAAAACAGAATAAGGCTTGGTTGAAACCCTCCACATGGGGTGAATTATAGCCACAGCACATGCATTGCCTCATCGTTAAATTGTTTATTTTTATTTTATTTTATTTTTTTAATTGTGAGGGTTATCAATGTTCATTTATTCTGCGAATTATGAACCCACATGGCTATGGATTTACCATGACTGCGACACTTTATCGACAAGGAAAAACTGGGTAAAATGACATCTAGTTTATTAGCCTCTTAAATAATAAAAAATATATTGCATGATGCAAAGGGGAAATTACTTTCTTCTTACCAAATATGTTAAATATACTATTTTCGATTTTCAAGCTCTATATTTATTTGTTTGTTTATTTTAAAAAAATTATTATTATTATGATGCTTTATTATTTAGAAAATTTACGAAATTATAAGGTGACCGTACATTTTCAAACAAACTTTTATCCATGTGACATTAAATTGTGCCCATGCGATCAACTATTTTCATTTTTCACCCATCTCACGTAATGGTATGGATTATTAATAAAACATTTAGAGCCAAAATAATCCGTACGTATGTATTTATCTAACTAATTGACTTATTTAGGAACAGTTGATATGGATGAATGACATTTAAATTCTAGAAGAAGGAATTAAAATCAACATGTACTTTCACTTTTAAGGTCAATTACTACCGCACGTCTTTAATACTTCCCTCTGGTCCTTTTTATAAGAGCTTAAAATTTGAATTGTTTTAGCCATTTTTATAAGAATCTAATAAACGTTGTCTAAACATTTAGTGGGTTTTTTTTTCATTTTTATCCTTCATTAATTATATATATTGCTTTAATTAAAAGGTTGGTAATGCTTATATTTACTTTATTTCTCTCCCTTACTTGCGCTTCATAAATAAGGGTATATATGGGGGAAAAATTTATTTCAAACATATTGATAATTTTTAACTAATTTTAACCATTTTCTTAAATTACGTAATTTAGTTATTACGCTCTTAAAAAAAAAAAAAGGATATAAGATCTTGTTTATAATAAAAACTGCACTGCCAACGAGATCTTAAGAATAGGAGCTAGCTAGTATTTTGCATTCAAAACTTTAAGTGCAAAATAGTATTGTGAAAATAAAAACTCAAACAGTAGCATAGATATAGCATTTTAGGGTTCAATATATGGATGGATATAAATATTTAGCTGGTCTCTTTCTAATCTCTCCCTGAAACAGTTTTTCATCTTTTTGGCCTCTCCAAGTTAATAAAATTTGTACGAACACTTGGTTTAATTCATGAAAGTCAAAATATGTTTATCTAATTTGTATTTCTTTCTCTAATACGGAGTATCTTGATAAAGACAGAAGCAGTTGTTCATCTCATTGACCTCAAAGTAAAGAAAATTTGGATGGACACGTACTACGTTATTTGATATTTTGATTCATAAGAGTCAATTATCTTACACCCAAAAATAAAAGAGACAGAAAATCAACGTCTTAGAAGAAAAGGCTTGATAATGTGAAAATTGACAAGCATGAATCGATTTATCACACTGTTTAGATTCAAGACAACACAACCCCTTTCTCCCTAAACATCAACTTCTGTTTCAAGTCGCCATGTTTTTCCTTTTTGTTATTCTGCTTGAAAGCAATATTCACTCATGAGTGGGACTGATTTTTTTCTCCCCATATATAATACATCATAATCTAAATTAAATTCTCAACGAAGACAAAAAAAATTCATATCTCCGTGAATTTTAGGAGGCCACTTCCATCAAGTGGAATCTGAGGAGGATCATATATACACAGTCTCACCTCCATAAGTGGGGAGATTATTTTCAAGATTTGAAGCCGTAACCATTTAGTCAGATGACCACCAATACTTTTAAAAAATTAGCATATTCTTATATTATTGGGGCATTTATTTCTTTGCTTCCTATTTTAAATACTTTTTTAAAAAAAAGGTTGGGGGCATCAAAGTCAAACAAAGACCTATTTAGAGTAAAGCTAAAGGCCAGACAAAATAATAAATGAAGGACCTAACGCAAGTGAAATGAAAATCAAAGTAATAACTCAAGTGCCTTGAATTTTGCTGTTTGGTAGTACAAAAGAAGTCATGAATCCAGATTGACAAATGGCGATTGTTTAGGCAAAGGAGAGAGACAGAACTAGAGGGAGATACTGTCTTTGTTTGGAATCAACGTTAAGAAAGCGTTAGGAAAGATTAGCGGTAGAGTTAATGGGCGTTGGAGAAAAAAAAACATTGTGGTGTGTTTGGGTTGCGCGTTAAGTTGACTTAACATCAAAAAGTTTCAAAAGTTAAGGAAAAAGCCTCAGTAACCCATATTTTTCCATAACGCTTCTCATCTTTTGACGTGGCCCCGCCACTTCTACCACTATCAATCCAAACACAAATCATTGTCTATAACCCGACTTTTTTCCCACCGAAAGCCTTTTTTAAAGTCGAGATAGGCTTTTTTGCCCACCGCATTTCCTACCGCCAACCCAAATGTTTCACTACTGTTAGTAAGAAAGCTTCTCTTCGCCAATCAGCCTCATAATTTCCAAGTTAATTAAAAGACGTTACAAATTCTGTTCAAGGTATTTAAGTTGCAGCAGTAAAGAAGTTAGAGTAAATGAAGGAGAGTGAGAACTGTCAACTGTGGGTGAAGATCACTGTATTCGGTTTTTTAAGGAACAACATTGATTGCTCAATAATGAAGCAGCAGGAAGGGCATGATTCAGATTCAAAGCACCTCACTCACCCCCATACATGCCTTCATTGTTTTATGGATCAATAACCCACTCAACTCCGTGTTGTAATAATGAACAATCAGAATATACATGCACTTTGATTTATGCCCTTCCTTCTTTCTTCTTCAACTTTTGTTAATTCCAACACATAGGAAAATCCCCTATTAAAAGTTTTATTGGTAAAAAAAAACCTGATAAGTTTTTTTATATAAAAAGTATTGATACACTGCAAATTTTGTATACACAAGGTATTTGTAGGTACTCTTGCTTATTATCACCAATAAAATTTTTAATGAAGATTTTTCACCAACTTTCGTGAATATGATTAATCATCGACCTGCTATTTAGAATTTATGAACATGCCTGAGAGCATTTGGAACAGTATGTGCCCTTTGTGACACCAAATCTAGGACTTGATCCCTGCACTCTTCATGCTATGCACGCTTATCGTCCAAATTGAGAGGAAAAAAGAATTTTTGACCATAAACTATCATCCCTTATAATGTAATATGAGTATATCATTTATTTATTTGAATTAAGTTGCATGGTGCACCCTTAAATACTTTTGACGCATTTCAAATTAATTAATTGCTAGTCCTGCATTTAAAAATATTTTTTTTATAATACCAATATCCTGAAATGTTTTTTCATTAGCACCCAAAATTTGAAATATTTTTTTAACAACCAATATCTTTAGCTAATTAATTTTTAGTGTATGATGTTCCCCCCCCCCCCCCCCTTAAATAAACCCTTTTATTTGGGGATGAGAATTCCCTGCTCATCCAGGGGACGTGGATTCCATGTTCTATGTTCGCTTGGGCCCAATTCTATAACTATAATCCCATGTATCAGAAAGGCGTTATGTTCGTTCTGTCTAAGCTCTGTTTCTATTCGGCAGAGGCAGAAAAATGATTACACAATCGCATCCATCGGAAAATGAGAGCTTGAAAATTTATGATGCTCTGCCAACTTTAACTCCTCAGAAATCTCAACATACCTGCGTTGAGTTTCCAACAATCAGAACAGACCCAGTGATGTTCAAAACATTCATGACATAATGGCGTCTGAAATCATGCCAAGAGGGGAAATTGTCTTTGAGCATGAGAACAATGTGGGTGTGTGATGGCTACGTAGTCCCCAAATATGAAGTTTGGTCAGAATAAATTCCGCCCACAGCGCACAAATAATCAAATGAAGCATTTAGATTATACATCAAATGATAAAAGCGCCAGTGTATTAAGCTTTGCAGGGGTGCAATGCAGATCCAAAATTAAATATCCAAACAATGGGTATTTAGTTCAATTAAAATACTGTTATGTCATAGGTAGGTAGGTGGCTTTGCACGAGACATGCAAGAATAATTAATTTTCATATGCAATTCCAAAGGAACATGAGACATGCAAGAATAATTAAGGTGGCTTTGCATGCCAAGTTCAACACTCTGAATTAATTCCAATTTTCCCACATTCGCAAGTAGCCATCAATATCAATTTTCCGAAATTCATAAATAGGCATCAATCCCCATTTTCCCTAATTTGTGAATAAACGTCAATTTGAATTTTCCCAAATTCGTAAAGAGGCATCAATTTCAATTTTCTCACATTCGTAAATAGGCATTAAGCATCAACTGATGCAGCGATCATCAAGCTTTGCAAGTGTGCATAAACTGAAAATTTGCCAAAGCATATGTAAGGGGGCTACAAAGAAGCAAACACATGGAGAGTCTAAGCTGAATAGCAAAAGTAAACCCCTATAATGATATTTATGCACTTTAAGATTAGGTATCAAATGATATAAGTGTCAATGAGCCTCGTAGGAGTTCATTAAAAAAAAGATCAACTACAAAAGCAAGTACGTCTAATTAAATCAATAGAGCTCCTTTCGCAAATAAGCCACATGCAATTTTGAAGGATTACAAGCATGTGAGAATGATTAAGGCAGCTTTGCATGCCGAGTTTAGGCCTCTAAATCAATCTCAATTTTCTCACATTCGTCAGCAGCCTCTAAATCAATTTGAATTTTCTCACGTTCATAAGTAGCCATCAATCTCTGTTTTCCCACATTCATAAATAGGCATCAATCTCAATTTTCACACACTCACATGATCATCAAAATCAAGTATCAAATGATCAATCTCAATTTTCACACACTCACATGATCATCAAAATCAAGTATCAAATGATGCAATGATCATCAATCTTAGCAGGTGTGCATACACGGAATTTGCCAAAGTATATGTTGTGCATACACGGAATTTGCCAAGGTATATGTAAGGGGGCTATAAAGCAGCAGAGACAGCAGAACAACAAAAGTAGACCCTATTGTATGCAGCTGAGGCATCCTAACAGACCGGTAGACTTGAACCTTGTTCCTACATGACTCGATCAATTCGATCAGGCACTCGCCATCTATTTTCATTGTTCAACTCTTTGACAACATGAAAAAACCAAAAGCTCGCCCTCCCTCTCTATCTATCCAAGGGATGGAAGGGCGAGAGGCCTTTGGTGTCCCCTCCGATCAAGAATTAGGGCCTCACAATCAATAGCTAATACGCTTTTATCTCATGCCTTTCTTCATTCATGCTTCGATATTCTGGTGTCCTAGGCGTAGAGGAACAACACCAATCCGTCCCGAACTTGGTGGTTAAACTCTCTGCGGTGACGATCTTGTAGGGGAGGTCCTGCAGAAAAATAGCTCGGCGCCAGGATGATAAAAAGCTTAACACCTCTCCTTCTTATTCCTTTTTCAATATGAGAAAGGTTGCGTATTCGTCCATAGGTCAAATCGGATATGTAATTATTGGAATAATTGTTGGAGACTCAAATGGTGGATATGCAAGCATGATAACTTATATGCTGTTCTATATCTCTATGAATCTAGGAACTTATATGCTTGCATTGTTATATGCTGTTCTATATCTCTATATTTATGCACTTTAAGATTAGACATCAAATGATATAAATGATGTGAGAGCGCGTTATATATACAAGCTCAATTACAAAGCAAGTACATCTATTTATATCAAAAGACTGTCATTTCTCTAGAGCAGCTGAACTTGTAAAGTTCCAGTATATTTCCAAATTTCAGATACTTACTAACACAAATTTCCCAAACAAACAGAAAATGAATGAATGATATCAATCCAAGCAACAACTGAAAGGAACACAACAACTTGTAGCTTGTTTGTCAACCCAGATATAGCATCTTTTGAAAATACTCAATGAAGCACCATTCGGCCCACAAAAATAAATTAAAGAAAGAAAGAAAGAGACATTATGATCTGCTTTATTTCGGCAGTCATGTTTGTAGTATCGTGAAATGCATTTGTTATGATATGAGTCTCCTATCAAATCTAAACAAGCTCTCAATTTGTCATGATAAGACTACTCTTCTGCTACTGATTAACTTTAAGGGTTAAAACCAAGGTCGATTGAAATTTTTGGGTGATACAGGCAACCTAAACATGTTTAGTTAAGGCTGCAAAGCGGATCCCAACATGTATCTTTGCACATTGCTATAGGCCACTGATAATTAAGTTTATGCAGTGCCTCAGTACTCGTGCATAGTTGAATCAAGCCACAGAAACATTCAACGTCAAGTAGAAAAGATATTAAGATAAGACAAAAGGCCGAAAACTAAAAAAAAAATGGAAGCAACAAAAACATGTGTTTCTGCTGGAATCGTTGATTGAAAACGTAAGAAAAAAGAATACAAGAACTAGTCCAATGCGCCATGGATTTGGAAAAATTTTCTTAGATCATGGATAACTAATACGCTCTATGCTAATTGACTGGACTGACAACGGGATCTAAGACGATTTACAAACCTTCTTCAAGGCCTCAAGCAGCGCAACTCTCTTTCTCCTCTGGAGATTCACTCGTGAAGGCTATAGACATTGAACCGATCCTCTCGGCGCGAGAGGGCGGGAGCGAAGAGGAAAACTATTTTTCAGCTGTCTGATCATCTCTCGCGTAAATCAGTGCCCGCGAAAGTCGACCCTTTAAAATAACCGTTGGAGTTAGGGTTTACGTTAAGGGGGCCGCGTTAACCGAGCGACTTCGAGGTTAAAAAATGACCGTTGTTCGCTTTGCGGCGGCTAGGGTTTAGTTGAGATGAAAATTGGAATGGGGTAAAGTTGTCCTAGAATTTTATAACTGAGGATATAAATGTAAGAAAATACGAATCTCAATCGAACTCGCCACATTTCCTTGGCCCAAGCATTTCGTCAGAGGCCTTTTCATGGAATCGGGCTTGAAAAAAGAAGTATGGTCCAATAACCCTAAAACAACTTTATCCTCAGTTAAAGGCTGATGCCTCTTTTTTTACCCCAAAAAAAAAAAACTTTATCCTCAGTTTCCTTGAGCACCCAAAAAAAAAAAATTAGTGTTTGACAACCAACAACCATTAGAAGCAAGTGGTACTCCCCACCACCACGTCGTCCTCAGTTCGAGACATGGGAATTGAGAAAATGGTGTTGGGAACTCTTCCTCCACGACCATGGACCCGATGCGGAACGAAATTCAAATTAGTCGAAACCAAAAGTTTCGGTAAATTGGGTGAGATAAAAAAAAAATAGTGTTTGACTAAATGAATACAATACTTATTGGATTTATCAAATTACAATACCTATAGCGACTCTCTTTTTTAGTTTTTACCAAGGTTCTAAAATCGGGTTGGCCACTAAATTAGTTGGGGTGAGGTCAGTAGTTTAAACCAGAGCTAACCTGAGGTCAAACCGGTGATAAATTGAAAATTTCAGGATAATTAATATAAAATTCTAAAGAAAATTTACCCCCCGAAACCGGATTGATGTTCGGACCAGACTGATTTGCTAACCGGTTTACTAATTTCCAATCCAGTCCAGGTTTCAAAACATGGGTTTTTACACTGATATTAAATTAAACAACGAAAAAGGGAAAAAGGAAACTTGATTATAAATGGTAGTCAAATAATGTTAATAGAGTTTCTAACGTCACCCAAAACTCTGTGCACCCATAAAATACGTGTCAATTGATTTTATTTAGGTTTATTGTAAATGTTTTAAAACATTTCTCAAACAAATTTTATTTATTTTTTTCATATTTTATTATATAAATTATGTAATTTTGAGAATATTATATACACACGCATATCTGAAAGATTTATAATCTGAACTGCAGCGTTTGAAAGTAAAGGGCCGAAAAAACTGAACGAATGTATGGCTGGAGTTTTTTTTTTTTGGGGGGGGGGGGGGTGGGGTTGTGTCATGTAAATGAAATTTTTGAATATAATCAGTGATGTCCTATGTCACTGAGTAAGATCTTTCTTTGGTAGGCGATCTCGTAAGTCGCAGTAAGTCTTCATAGAAATGCGGGGCCGGCTTGCATGCGATGGGGGTCGAATCCCTCCAAAACTTTTTTATATCAAAAAAAAAAAAGGTACTTTTGGCATGAAAAGGAAATTTTGTTTTTTGGGCCAATGAAAAAGGAAATCACATAGAAAGGCTGTGTTATGCTGCCTCTGCTGATTTTCCATCCCCGCCGTCGATCTCTTTTTCATTCACATTGGGTCAAATAAGTGTTAACTTGAAAAAGCTTATCATAAAATATAAATATGTTTACATTGTTATAAATATATGTATTATGTGGATGTTCATTGCATAGTAACCCCTGAAAGTCTATAAATAGAGGACTTGTGTAAACATTCAAATATACACTGGCTTGAAATGAGAATTCCTCCATCTCTGAATTTCTCTCCGACTTCTCTCTACTTTTCTTTAGATTTTCTTCGTTTATAACACGTTATTCCGACGAAGCTCTAATGAATTGAGTCTCCTCCTTACCATGTTCATCATCACCGTCGTTATTTTTCCTTATTCCTCTTTACACCGAAGAAGATTTCTAGATTCACCCTCCATCGCTCTCGTTTTCCTCCTCCTCCGGCAACAACAAGAATCACAACGACACATTTGTTTCGAAATATACCGAAGGAATCGTTAGTACCGGCTTGTTCCTAATCCCACCATCTCCCGTGTCATATACAAGAAATCCGAACTACCGGGTTTTCATTATGAATCGATCATGAAGGAGCTCGGCCATTAGAACACGGTCTTGAGCTTCGAGAATTCTTCATTGTTGTCGGAGAAGGAATAGAATGGTGGCCAATTGCTTTAGGGATTTTTCCCATTTTCATCATCAATGATTATCGCCGCTAGAAGATCCTTTATTTTTCGTGTTGATTTGGGAGTTCTTGGAGGGTTCGAGAATTCAATATCACCGGCGCTATGCTAGATTTCAGGATCGAATCTGTGAGGAAGGAGTTGCAGGAGAAAGACAAAAATGTTGAAAAATATTTGTCTGTGGGCCTCATTCTTATGCATTGAATCCATGTGCGTTTTTACATACCAAAACAAATTAATCATCGTATTACCTCCTGGGCTTATTCTGTCTCTTGACCCTTGGCTTCAAAATTAATATGGTCATATTTCTCTGCAGCTCATTGCCCTTTTATTGGCAGCATTAACAAATATTGGATTTGTATTAGCAAACTTTTGGTTTGCATTTACAATCCCCTCCATTATTATTTGTAAACTTCTGGTTTACAATTGTATATGGTTCAATACTTTTCTGCAGATATCTTTGAAACTCAACAAGTTTCTTTCATATTTGGTAGAATAAAATGCATATTTAATGCATAATTTTGTTCCTTCAAGAAACAATACATTAGCCTTCCAGAGCCTTAAATCAAATTTATACTTTCATAGCTCTTCCAGAGCCTTAAATTTATACTACCAAATATATAATTTAAACATTGGTCTTTCAAATGTAGTATAAACTATGCTAATTAAACTATAATTTTAGAATTATTATTAGCATAATTTCTCCAAGTTATTTGTTTTTAGCAATAACTTAAAATTCTTTGTATATACATATTAACTTAAAATTATTTGTATATACATATACCTTCAGTGGTCTTAGTATTTATAATAATCCATAAAATGTTTCTTGTCATGCCATTTCTTTAAACCAATATTGTCCTTTTATAAAAGAACAATTATAAAAATTGATAAACTTCTTTAAATATCAAATAATAAATTAATGGCAATAAAAATGATAACTTTTCTAGTCATAAAATCATAATATTATGACTACTTGTTGCCATAAAAACATAATATTATGGCTACCTGCAATTCAAAAATATCAATTCTTTTTTTTTTAAAGTTTTTTTTTCATGAATAGTAATTACTATTCATAATAATAAAATAATATAAACACATGGGGCCCACATCCAAATTTTTTCTCTCCCCTTCACCTGACTTCACGTGGGTGAGAATTTTGTCGGGAGAAAATTACAAAATATGACCCCAAATTTCATAAATGGTATTTTAGTAAATTACTAAACAATACCTTAAAATATTAAAACTCAAAATATGTCCATATTTCCAAAAATCAACACCTCATACTATTGAAATTGATTTTGAGGCTTATAATACTTATCTTATCGATATTGAATATAAAATATTTGACTTTTAACAAATAGATCATGACATACAATAAATACAAAAATCATGACCCAAATTACCACAACAATAACATGAATTTCTATCATGTTTATTATACCCAATATCTCATTTTGTGGTTCTTATCAATAATCTTTCCTCACTTCTGGTGAGAATTTGAACCACCATAATTACAACCATAATTAAATTCATTCATTACTACATTCACTTCTAGGAATGTAGTTGATTATGTTGGAGGAAATTCATAATCCTTAAAACAAAAAACTCACTGTTTTGTTTGATCATATAAATACAAGAAATTAATTCAAAATATTTCTTGATTCTTTCACAATGTTGCTATTACAGGAGAAAATTAGATACATCAATTTATAATAATCCTTTAGAAGAACAATCATCTTCTGGTGGTTATACAATCTCTTTAATTTGTTCTAAAGAACAATTAGGGTTTAGATGCCAAATATACAACTTTAAGATCTTCATATTCATACAAAATTGTGGCATATAAAAATCATGAATATGGATTTACTCCAATTTGTCTCATGGCTTCAGGCCAAATTATCACTTTGCTTCAGGCAAATTTTTGTCTCCACATGGCTTCAGGCCAATCTGTACCTCACTTTTAAATTGACAAACAAAAATTATATATATGGTTTCTAACTTATTTATTTTCAGGATAAATAAAATTATACAAAATTAACTTAAGGCTAAGGACATTTAGTACAGACCATTTAATATTTATGGGTGAAGAAAAATAGTCATCAAGATGCATTATTGAAATTAGTACCCTTCATTTTCCTTGCTCATCGTCACTTACTTAAACAAATACCCACTTTTGACTTTGGTGCATTCTCTTTATTATTTCAATCACATATGGACTACCATATTTCATATTTTCGTTTCAAAAATATATTCACATGCACAAGCCTAATTCTTTTTTTTTTTTATAATAATTAAGACACCTCATAGAACACTGATGGGGTTATTACACCCATTACAATCCTTACATAAAATCTCTCTCAATTCATCGGGAGAGGTGATAAAACTCATAAAAGCCCAATCTTGCCTCAAGTCCCTTCTTTGCGAAAAAATCCGCCACGTAACTGCGTAACCTAGGCACATACGTACACCCCGTTGTCCGGTCCGGATCGAGCATTAATTGGACTTCCTTGATTAGGGCTGAATCACGGTGTGTGTTTCCCTGTTGTCGATGAAGTATTAACTGTAGAGACTCGGTAGAGTCCGTTTCTAGCCATACTTTCCTAAATCCCAACATCCATGCAGTTTTGAGACCTAGGTAGCATGCCCAGATTTCAGCAGACAGTTCATCCCCGTTCTCAATGGGACGCATGAAACCTTTAAGAAAACCCCCACTTGCATCACGAACAACACCTCCACAAGCAGACTTATGTGAAAATTTAGAGTATGCACCATCAACATTCACCTTCACCCACCCCACCTCCGGGGGACACCAACTTTCCCGGGTAGGGGCCAAGGTAACTCCTTGGAGGTGTATTCCAGCAAGACGATTATTGGTATTTTGCATGGATTCCATCATTGCATTCGTACTTGCAAGAATATGATCATCTGTGGTGTACTTGTTTTCAAACACAGTCAGGTTCCGACGGCGCCAAATCCACCAACATATAATAGTAAATTTGGAGGCCCAACTTTTGCATAGTTCTTTTTGGCCTCTAGCATTCCACCATACCCAATCGAAGTATTTAAACTACGGTAATGTGCGCCATTTTCCAGTAGGTACTACTTTCCTCCATAGCGATCTTGAGTGTGCACAATCACGGAAAATGTGTATGGTATCCTCAAATTCCGCTCCACAAAAATTACATCTTGAATGCGTTGTCAAACCACGTCGTGCTCGGTTCGCATTCGTTAGCGGGCATTGACGAGCTAATAGCCGAGGAGAGTCTTGCATCTATGAGGTGCTCGGATTTTCCACAGGTTGCTCTAGTCCCTTCCTTGATTTGTCATCTCTCCTGTTAGAACCCTATAGGCGAGACTTGACAAAAAAACCCCCATGCTTCTCCCATTTCCAGTGACACTACCTCCATCATTTATTTCAATTCCCCCTTTAATGATCTCCCATGTTTTCTTGATCCCCGACCATACATTAGAGCCAAGGCGTTTTGGATTAAGCCGAGGAGAAGATCATCCCCACATTTGTACTTATCACGTACCACTTTAACCCAGAGATCGTCCCTGTGTGTTACAAGCCTCCAGCCAAGTTTCATGAGAAATGCTCGGTTATGATACGTCGCATGTCGCAGACCCAATCCACCCCTCCTTTTAGCCTTACACACTTCGTCCCAGGCTACTAGGGGCATCTTTCGACTCTCCACTGTACTGCCCCACAGGAAAGTTCGGTTTTGTTTATCCAAACTTTCACAAACATTACCTGGAAGGTAGGATGTTTGCATTGTATATGCCGGTATAGCTGAAGACACCGAGGAAATGAGTGTTGTCCCCCGCCCAACGAGAACGAGCTAGCTTTCCATTGTGTTAGCCTAGCTTTTACCTTATCCACCATCTCCTGGAATGACTCCTTTCCAACCCGTTTATGGTGAAGTTGGACCCCAAGATATTTACCAAGATCCATTGTTCGGGAGAAACCCAGAACCGTACTAAGCTCAGTGCTTCTGTTATGATTGATATTGTTGGAAAAAAATATCCGAGTTTTTGAAGCGTTTACCTTTAACCCCGAGCACTCACAAAAGTGAGACAAGCAATCTCGAATCATCTCTACTTGTTGATGGGTAGCTTCCGTAAATAGGATGATGTCATCTGCGAAAAATAAGTGCGATATTGGTGGCCCCGTCTTCGTAAGGCAAATGGGCTTCCATTTCCCTGTCTCCATTCGTTCTTGGATCATGTGGGCTAGCTTTTCGATGCAAATAACAAATAAGTAGGGGGAAAGAGGATCCCCCTGTCGTACCCCACGTGATGATGAAAAGCACTCTGCCTTATCTCCATTCCACAGTAATTGAAGATTTGCCGTTGTGACACACTGCTCAACCACCCTGATCAAGGTGTTAGGGAGGTGTAATTCCGCAAACACTGGAGAAGAAACTTCCAATTGACCCTATCATACGCCTTTTCTAGATCAATTTTAATAGCCATGAATCCTTTCTTCCCTCTCATGGTTCTCATTGAGTGGATTACCTCTTGAGCCACAATAATGTTATCCGAACTAAGCCTCCCTGGTACAAAGCTACACTGGTTGGGGGAGATAATATGAGACATAAAACATTTCATTCTATTCGCCACTATCTTAGTTACCAGCTTGTAAATGACATTGCATAGGCTAATCGGTCTAAGATCTCTAAATGTCTACGGGTTTTCCTTTTTGGGAATGAGAACAATTAGAGTTCCATTTACTTCACGAATCCTCTCGGGGTAGAGAAATACCGTTTAACAAACTGAACCACTGAGCTTCCAACCGTTTCCCATTGATGTTGATAAAATAAGGCGTTAAACCCATCCGGTCCTGGTGACTTTAGAGCCCCCATACTGCACATGCCTAATTCTTTTTCTCCATTATTCGGTTGAATGGACATACACACAACTTTTCCAATTATCATGCACATGTGTCCAAAATTCACAAGACAACACAATCCATTATTACACATCCACCTATTAAAATATATAAAACACGTAGGGTCCATATGCATATTAATTTCAACTCAAAAATTTGTTATTATTTTGTCATCACATCTCATAAATTTATTGCCATGAAAATTTCTGCTAGAGAATTATCATATGTATGATTCTAAATCTGTGTAATTCTAAGTTATTTTAACATGATATTCACATGTGATAGCGCATATATTTTATGCATATAAAAATTAATCGAAATATATTAATCATGAATCATGAGATTATCTAGCGATGTAATATTATATGTTTATTCCTGAAGAATTAACATAAATTTTCTTTCAAGGTTTAAAGAATTTGAAAGTGATTTTGAAATACAAATATAAAGAAAGTATGTTTATATAACTCACACTTGAGGGGGAGATTGCCAGGAAAAGCGAGTGTGAGTTATATAATACAAGTGTGAGCTAATTTTTGACAAGTTGAAAAGTTATATACTTCTCACACAGAGTCTAAAAAAGTCTATAATTGGTTGAGATATATGTTACAATAAACCAGAAGTTTACTGATTTAAATAAATTTATTGTTGGCATGACTTGTTTGATCATCTGAGTCATAAATAACCAACATATTGTTCAAGAATAATTATGTGCTGCTTGTTCTCAAATAAAAATGACTATGTAAATATCATAGGTCATGATTGGTAATGGTAATGGATCTCTGGAAATATATCAAACAAATCTATATGGGCCCATTACAAACCAGAAGTTTGTAAGAACGCAACCTGAAGTTGCAATAATGTTTGAATAAATTAAGCGCGCTATTTCCAAATTATAAGATCCAGAAATCATGAATTAAAGCATCCATAAAGAGCTGGATTAATGCTTATGAGAACATAATACTATGTTGGTATATTTAATATTATATATTGCAGCATTTATATAAGCCAACAAAATTCTCCCTGTAAAATGGTTTTTGGTCAGAAATCAGACAATTCCATCAGGAAAGTTTTTGAATGTGCAATGCTTATAAATCCACCATAATGCACATAGATGGATATAGAAATAAAGTTCGGATAAATGTTATGTACGGACCTCCTTCTTCTTGTTTGTCTCTAAATGGAACAGAATAATGTTTCTAATGGTAACAAATGGATTTAGGAGACTTACACTGCATGATTAGTTAATTGTGATTTGACATTGTTTTTCCAACATGAGGGGGAGAAAATAGGCAGTAGGGTAAAGAGATTAGCTATAATGAATTATTATTGGCTCATTTTGATCCTCGTACAAAATAATGTGAACTGGAAGTTCAAAAGATAATTCATTTACATAGTTTAGCTAATTAAATGCCGGAAGCATTTACTGACCCAAAGAAAGTGACAAAGTCACATGTCTCAGCTGTTAATGCTCCTATTCGAATTAATGTCCCTGAAGGATAACCTATTATGGATGAATATATAGCACGCCTGAAGCGTAAAAGGTCCATCGGTTCCAAAGATAAAAATCCTCGAAAGAGAATAGGAGCTAAGAATATAGATGATCAAGTTGAGAATAATCAAGAAAAATTAGTAGCTCCAGAAGAGTCATATCCTGAAGAGATATTATCTCCAGTAGAGATATCTCCAGAAGAGAATATTGTAGTCCCAGAAGAGACCCAGGTACCTGAAATATGCGAAAATTATGAGATCTCAATAAATTGTTATGAATAGAATCCGATGGGACCGAAACGAAGTCAACATTGACGACATCTTTGCTTATAATATAGCATATGATATAATGAATGATAATGAGGATCACGAGCCAAAATCCATTAGCAAGTGCCAACAGTGAAAGAATTGGCCCCTATGGAAAGATGCCATTAATGCAGAATTAAAATATTGGCAAAATGAAAACTATTTGGACTGCGCAGTCCATTCAACTTATGATGTAAGGTCAGTGATGTAAAACCAGTTGGATACAACTAGGTTTTTGTACGAGAAGAAATGAAAAGGGTGAAATCACAAGATATAAGGTACGTCATGTAGTTCAAGGTTTTAAACAAAGACCTGACATTGATTTTGAAGAAACATATGTGGATGCAAATACTTTTGTTATTTGATAAAGCCTAGCGGTAAATGAGGGCTTGGTCCGCATCTAGAGGATATCATAACGCATGTTTGCATGATTCACTTAATAGTGATATTTATATGAAAAGTCCCCGAATGACTCAAGGTGCCGAAGCACATATCCCTGAAGGACTCAAGGTGCCAGAAGCACATGTCCCCAAAAAGACTTAATGTGCCAGAAGTACAAATCCCAGAAGGATTCAAGATGTTAGAAGCATATAATTCAAGTTCTCTAGAACAATATTTAATTGAGTTATATAAGTCCCTTAGCTTGAAGCTATTAGGGCGCATGTGGTATAATCGTCTCAAAGAATGTCTGATGAAAATAAGGGTACAGAAATAACCCAATATACTCATGCATCTGCATGAAAATATCCAGAAATGAATTTGCACTAATTGCCGTTTATGTTGATAATATCAACATCACTGTAACTCCTGAAGAGCTTCAAAAGACAAATAATTGTTGAAGAACTAATTGGTCCAGAAATACCATATCTTAGTGCTATTGGAGTACTATTGCATAACGCTTATTAGCAAGATATAGTTTTTCTTCAACACAAAGACATTGGAAGCAATTTTGGCATTAGAAGAAGCAATATTGATATTGTCATCCGGAGGAATCATCAGGAGGAATAAAACTGATGTCATCAAGAGGGGGAGTCCATACTCGCTATACTTTGCTGTACTCTTTTTCCCTTATCTAGGTTTTGTCCCCTTTCGGGTTTTTCTAGAAAGGTTTTTAATGAGGCAAAGATCTCGAAAATCTTATGTAATTAAGAGGGGAGTCGATACACGTTGTACTCTTTTTCCCTTATTTAGGTTTTGTCCCACTGGGTTTTCCTAGAAATGTTTTTAATGAGGCAACATTAGAAAGTGTATAGATGGATGATGTACTCTTTTCTTTAGCTAGGTTTTTATCCCACTGGGTTTTCCTAGTTAAAGTTTTTAATGAGGCATATCCATAATGGACATCCAAGGGGGAGTGTTATAAATATATGTATTATGTGGATATTCATTGCATAGTAACCCCTGAAAGTCTATAAATAGAGGACTTGTGTAAACATTCAGTATACACTTGAAATGAGAATTCCTCCATCTCTCTAGAATTTCTCTCTGACTTCTCTCTACTTTTTTTTAGATTTTCTTCAGTTTTATAACATACATAAATAAATTGAGATAAAACTATTTTACATATTTATCTTGTCACTGTTAATTAGAATTGACAAAACTGTTTCTAAATGTTACGATCAAGGATCATAATTCGTTTGCAAATTTGGTAAGGCTATACGGAAAATCTTCAAGTCCAGACAGAGAACATCAAAGGATAAAGTCAAAAAGAATTGATCTCAAACCAAAACATCTTCAGACACACCAGTCCCACCATTTTAGTCCCCAATTTAAACCCATCACAAGCATTTGTACCTCACTCCTTTTTTTTTGGATAAAATGGGCAAGCCGAAGCTTGAAAGTGAGAAAAATGAGCTAGATAATAAGACTCTAGCCCCTGATACAACAGGAAGAAGGAAACTATGAATGGCGGGATTGTTGATCCTTCAAAACCATATCTAGGCAACCTCTCGGGATAGTTGGAATCATGGCCATATCGGCACCAATGGCAACACCGTGGCCTTGCTTGGCCATATAATCAAGCCACAAGAGATGTTTTCTCTTGGAGTATGATGAAGCTCCACGTCCCGTCTCGGAACAAAAGGTCTCGAGTCTCCCCAATAATGTCTTTCAAAGGATGATCGGGCAATCTCTCATAAGGATATTGACGGCATCCAGAGAGTCGGAGTAAATGACGATGTTCTGTAATCCCATCTGAAGACCAAATTGCAACTCTATCATGATAGCATAAATTTCAGCTTCAATGACAGAAAGTAGGCCAAAGGGTTTATAGAAGTCCATCAACCATTCCCCTTTAGAATTTCTTAGTATTCCCCCATGCACGGCTTTATGTTGTTGAAGCACCGATCCGTCCACATCGATGCGAACCGTATTCTCGGGAGGGGTGTCTAAGATTCCTCGTCTATCTTGTCCAGTTGGAAAATCTTGTGGTTTAGCTTTTGATTCGCTCCATTCTCCATGAGTAGATAGCTGCACCGGTGTAACATTTCCCTTGTTTCTGTGATCGTTCCCTGAAAAAGAAATTTACATCTGGTAGTCCAAAGAATCCAGCATCCCAGGCTAAAGGTTCTCGCCCATGAGAAGTTCATAAATCTCCCTTTGCCACGGGTTATGCTTGGTATTCCGATTGAGCCAAACCGCAAGCGCGCGAGAAAAAGCGAGAAAAATAGTTAGGTTTTAAAATAAGTTTCCATAAACTTTTGGCACGCTCACAATCTCGAATTATGTGGATCACACTTTCCTCACTATTGCATTGAAAAGGGCAACCATTTTCGTTGGTGAGGCCACTCCTTGCCCGAAGAGAGTTGGTGACAAGTCTCTCATGACCAACTTGCCACATGAAGTATTTAATTTTTTCAGAACTTGCCATTTCCACACTTGGGCCCGAAGTTATTAGTGCTTGCTTCAACGTTGTCGAGAGAAAATGGTAGGCGATTTTACGAGAGAAACCCCCATCCTTAGTCGCTTTCTCCGGGTAAAACAATCCAGGGGGAGTTGTTGGAGGGAGGATTCGATTGTAAAATGAAATTAGTAATATCCTGAGGTAAAACTCCAAACCATCTGTGATAGTCCCACCGTCCATTAGACAGTAGGTGGTCCCTAACCGTCTCCTCTACGTTGATAGAGGAAGGATACTGAATAAAGGAGATGATGGGTTGATCAAGAGGAGCCAACGGTCGTCCGAACTTGGTACCCGCCCCGTTATTGACCTTTTTACCCACACCACCGAGAAAAATATCCCAAACTTCGACAATCGCTTTCCAAGCGAGAGGAAGAGTTTTTCTTTCGGAGATATTAGGCGGATACAAGTTGCCACAATTATATTTGGACCACAAACATTGAACCCGAGAGGGCATCTTTTTTTGTTAAAAGACTCAAAGCAAAGTTTCATAATAAAAGCTTTATTCGACGGCGAAGATTTTTGAAACCCACCCCCTTGTTTCTTTGCTTGTGTAATTTTATCCCAAGCAATAAGATGCATTTTCTCACGTCATCTTCCCGAGACCAAAGGAAATTTCGGGAAATTCGCTCAATTTCTCTAATAGTACAAATTGGGAGGAGAGAAGATTGCATGCGGTGGCTAGGCGAGAGAAGATAATACGAGACTTGATAAGAACGAACGTCCCGCCATAGTCAAAAATTTGCTTTTCCACGAGGACAACTTTTTCCCGGCTCTTAGCACAATAGGGTTATAGGTAGCATGAGAAGCTCTTTTATGGATGATTGGAACACCCAAATATTTACCTAGGTCGGCGGCAATCCCAATCCCAAGGAGTTGACTTAGCTCGAGAGCCTTATTGAAGTTGATTTTTTTGGAGCGAGAACATTTGTGATTTGTCAAGGTTGATTACGTGCCCCGAGACTTCGAAGCTTTGTATGACTCTTCGGACTTCAATCATTTGATCACTAGAGGCTTCTGTGAAGAGAATGAGGTCATCGGCAAAGAAAAGGTGGGAGATGTGTGGGCTACCTCGCTTGAAAAGAAAGGGTTTCCACCTTCGCCCTACACATTCGGCTTTGATTAGATGGCCCAGGCGCTCCATGCAAAGAACAAATATATATGGGCTCAGGGGATCACCCTGTCTGACTCCTCTAGAAGGGTTAAAGCTCGGGGTTTCATCCTCATTCCAAAGGATAGACATAGATGTAGTAGAGATACAGGCCATGATGAGATCAATGAGGTTGTTCTCCAAATTAATACATTCTAGGGTATTTCTGATACACCCCCAATCTAACCTGTCGAAAGCTTTCTCCATGTCAATTTTGATTGCCACAAAACCTTTCTTCCTTCCGCTCATCCTCATGGAATGGATAATTTCTTGAGCAATAAGGATATTATCACGACTAGATCTATTAGCAATAAAACTACTCGCTTCTTGACTAATAAGATGGGGCATGATACCCTTTAACCTATTAGCAAGGAGCTTAGTAATGATTTTGAAGCTCACATTGCAAAGGGAGATAGGACGAAATTCCTTCAACGTAGCTGGATTATCAACCTTGGGAATAAGAACAACTTTGGAATGATTTATGCTAGACAGTTTAGAGGGATTGTTAAAACAATCTTCAATGAAGTCACATATTTTATCACCTATAACAGTCCACTAAGAATGGAAAAAGTGAGCTTGAAGGCCATCGAGACCGGGAGCTTTAAAAGCTCCAATGGCAAAGGCTGCATTTTTTATCTCGACTTTGCAAACATTTTTAGACAGAAAGTGAAGCATATTCTCGTCAATGGAAGGAAAGTTAGAACACCATCCCTCGGGATCTCTCACCGATGCATCCTTGTATATAAATTTTGGAAGAAATCATGGGTTATCAATTTCAAAGTGTCGTGATCATCAATCCATACCCCTTCATCGTTTTTTACAGGCTCGATTCTCGCTTCTTCCGTTTAACCATGGTTGAGGCATGGAAAAACCTTGTATTTCGTCACCACCCCGAAGCCATTTACTGGATTTTTGGAACGAGACAATTTCTTCCCCGAGTTGCCACCTTATGGTATTCTTCCCAAAGTTTTCTTTCTAAGCGAAATAAACCGGTTTGGAGATTCATTTTCCGCTTTTGTCAATTCCCTCTAAGCGCCTCGGCAACTTTTTTTTTTTCTTCTTTGGTGAAGTTTCCCACACGATTCTCATTCCATTCCAGAGCTGATTCTCTAAAGTTGTGAAGACCATCAAGCCAATTATTATCCCGCCAGGCTTCAGCGGTGATATCTTTGAAATCGTTCTCAAGGGACCAAGCAACGGGGAGAGAGGTTGGAGTTGACAACCACAATCCTATGATCAGATTTAAATTTTAGCTCATGACGGACGGTGGAGTTTGGTAAGCAGGAAAGCCAAGAGAAGTTGGTGAAGACCCAATCCAATCTTTCCTTCAGGCCCTCTTTTTCCCAAGTAAACTTCTCCCCTTGAAACCTAGCTTCGATAAGTCCTGTATCATCAATACAATTTCTGAACTGTTGCATAGAGGTCCATGAAGGGACCGCCCCTCCCAATTTGTCCGATGGGGATAGATATGCATTAAAATCGCCAAGGACTAGCCAAGGAAGGGTAGAGCTATTGGCTAACTGACGGAGAGAGTCCCATAATATATGCCTGCCAATAGAGTTAGTTTCACCATAAACCAAAGTGATAAAGCACGAAAAGTTACTTACCTGATTGTAAACTTGACAGTGGAGCATTTGGGTGGTAGATGAAATATATGTAATATCAAAATTTTCCTTGTCCCACAATAGCCAAATACCCCCAGAAAACCCACTAGATTCCACACGAATCCAATTGCTAAAACCAAGCTTACGACAAACAATATCAGCTCTAGTGCCACTAATACGAGGCTCCAGAAGGCAGAGAATATCAATGTTATATTTTCTGACAATATCTTTAACATCAATAGGGAATGTCCGTTTACCGGCTCCCCTATAATTCCATGAGGCTATGATCATTAAATAGATATACTTAAAATGCAAGGAAGCAAAGACTTACCTGGCCTGCCCGACGTCCAGCTCCCGTCCAAGCTCAAACTGGGTTTCTGCAACCAAGGATACTTGCCCCTCCATAAAATCTGCATCATCTGCAATATGATCAATCGACTCGGCAGGAGATAAGGATGACGGCACAACTGCTGAGTCTTCAATTCCTTTATCAACATCATCATTCTTCCCATTTTTGGTTGAAGAATCTGCGATGTCAGGGTTGCATGACACTATTTCCTTTTCTGCATTGGTCTTCTTTTTTTCCCCTGCATGCTCCTTCGTTTCCCTGGTTTTCAAAATTTCAAGTGCCTTGGTGGATCCAATGACAACATTGTGTGCCCTTGCTGCTTTCTTCTTATTTCGCACAGAGGATAAACCGTTGGGCCTTAGATTGTAATCGTGAGTAGAATGACTTGATTGTCCCACGAGAACATTGGATGGCTTACTCTCTTTTTCTTTCACTTTCATCACCTTCTCTTTCTTTTCTCCCTTCGCAGCAGGCTCTAGTTGAGGCTCCTCAATTACCAAAGGACATTTTCCATCTGTGTCGAGATTCAACTTTTCCTTTTCAATGTGGCCGACCACATCTTCCTTATTACCGCTCTCCTTAGATGACTCTATTCTCTCTTTAGACACAAAACCTCCTTCCTTGGTGGAAGGTAAGGGTTCACCCTCTTTCCTTCTCCATGTAGTCGTAGCTACTTCAGTCTTTTTAAGTCGATCCACACCTTTCAGATAGATAGGATCTTTCACCTCTTGCAACACATCAAACCTTGAACCTGAAACAAATGTCTTCTCCTTCCCAGCTGACTTATTATTCTCGGGCATTTTCCCCAACTTCCTCTCTGGCTCAAGCTTGTGGCTTTTTTTCCTAGAGTATCTCTTTGCTATCATCCATGAGCCAAATTCTTCATCAGAGTTAATTCCTGGTACGCTTACAAGAGGCTTAAGGTTAGCAAGGCAGTTGCTTGAGTTTTTTGAAGTGTGGCTTATGTTCATTTGTGGAAGAAGTTTCTCTGGCAAATCCTCCTCTGTGATCCGAGAAAGCGGGCACTTCTCTTGAGAATGTCCATACTTACCACATTTAAAACAGATCAGGTCGAGCCCCTCGTATTCCACAGTGTAAATAGTAGATCTAATAACAAACCTAGATTTCGAGCTTGCTTCAAGTCTACTTCAACACTAACCCTGGCAAACTTCCCTCTTTCCACCATCATGCTTTGATTATTGCATTGTGCTAATGTATTAACATCTACCTTGATGGCCTTACCAATCATGTTACCTATTTCAAGTAAACACTCTTCAGAATAGACATGCATCGGAAGAGTAGGAATACGAACCCAAACTGCTACTTTTTGAATCTCGTTGCTGTAGGGGTTGAAATTTGGACTCCATCTTTGCACTTTGCTAGGTAATGCCCTTGTATCACCCAAGGACCATCAAACAATAATCTCAATCGCAGATCTCGTTTCTGTTTTAAACACAAAGTAATTGTTTGGTAGATCAATGAGCTCAAAGCTTTTTGATCTAAGGATCCAAGCAATCATGTCTTTCATCATTTCTAAGTTTGCCGACTTTCCTAGCAGAGTAAGAATTAAGGCATCCTTCCAAGGGCGACAAAGACCCATCAACCTTTCATCTGGCATGCTTAGCTTTGGTAAGGAAGCAAGAAGAGTTTTACGTTTCCTCGTAAGAGGTGGAGAAATCTCCTTCTCCTCACAAAGCCAATCTTTCATTTGGTCCTCTAATTCCTGAGAAAACACCTCCTCCTCCTTCTCCAAAAGTTTGCTTCTATAGGAAATTTGGTTTCTTTGGTGAGCAGGATGTGGAGTCTCGCAGTTACTATTTCCTTTAGCCTTCTCAGTTTGCACTAACATTACCAAGTCCCCTTCTTTCGACTGGACCCCTTGCTTCTCCATTGTCACAACTAGGCCAAAAACTTAGAGGATAGCAACAAGAGAAAAACTAAGAATGCACGAATCGAGCATAACTTCAAAAAATTGGCAGCAAAACGCCCAACCCGGAGGATACCGAACACAAAAATTAACAGAGATGCAAGACCAAAAACACAGATAAAAAAAACACAGACAGACAGCACAAAGCCATTTCCGGGGCCCATGGCAAAGCTGGATCAGAGATATGCTTGAACAGAAGAAAGTCACATAGCTTTTGAAGAAGCATAAAACCAGACCCAGCACCTCGACGAGCTAAGGCAGAGTCGATCAGAAAGAAAGCAGAAAACAGCAAAAATAGCAAGGGAGACAAAACCTCAGAACCTCGACGAGCAGGAACAGAGTCGAGCTTCTCGCAGGCGAACGGCTGAATTCTGGACCCAGAAGGAATCACGCCGAAAGGGAGCAGTCCTTCTCTCGCCGAAGGTGTAGAGATGGCGGAGGGAGGTTGACCTGGACCCAGAAGGAATCACGCCAAAAGGGAGCACTCCTACTCTCGCCGAAGGTGCAGAGTAGGCGGAGGGAGGTTCTCTCGCGGCGAGGGTCGCCGCAAGGGGCAACGGTCCGCAGCCGCCGAGAGCAACGGTCGGGGGCAGAGAAAAGATTAGGGTATTCTTTCGCTCATTAATACCAAATTCGTATCCACTCCTAATATTCGTATCCACCTCTATTTTCCATCCTATATATCAAATGCTTAAGATCAAACCTTAATATATTTTAAGTTTTATATCAGGGATACATTTGATACCATAACTTTATAAAGTACTACGTATATTTTTAGACATATAATTTGAACACCATTAATGTTGTTAATAGAAAATATTAATACAACAAACTCAAATAATGATTGTGCAACCGATAAAACATATTAAAGATTTAATTCTTTAGTGTCATATATTTATACTATTAAACTAAAATATACTGACAAATTCTTGTAAATGAAATTAAAGTTTTGATATTTAGGTTGTTAAACTAATATATCTATATTATCAAACTAATTTTTTTAAATACAAGTAAGGTTTTGATATTAATTGTTTCATTAAGTTTTTAGATATTTTAATTTCAACTTAACATATATTAAATTTAAGATTAATAACATTTAATTTATTATGTCAGCATTTTCCGTTAAGATTATAGGGTAAAAAGCAAAAATACACATGTGATTTATCCTTTAGAGCGCCCAGCATTATATGTTTTTTTGGGAACAAAAATACACACGTGGTTACTATTTTGGAGCAAAAGTCACACCCCACCATTAATTCAACAAACGTCTGTTATGTCTTTTCGCAAAGAGGATGCCTCGAATTAATTAATGCTTTACTTCGAGGCAAATATCTATCTGTTTATTTTTTCCTCTCAACTTGAATGCCTCGAGTCCTTATCGAATTTACCTCCAGGCAATAGGTGAGTTAAGTGCTAAGAAGAAAAGGCTCTGTTTTGTCAGCTGAGAACAAAGTATAGTGAGAAAAGCTCCCTTGTGTACAGATTTATGCATGAAAGATAAACTAACAAGATATTTGGTATATATGAAAACAAATAATATAAAGATAAAATTGAATCCAACATGTCCAGATTTGATTCGAATGAGAACTCCATCATGCAAATAAATTAAGACCAGAAGTGCATATTTATTGGGGCAAAAAAAACAAGCGCATATTTGTTTATTGGGATATTTAATCTAAAAAGTCTTTATAGTTTTCCTCAGTTTTCAATCAGATCCTTGAACTTTTATTTTTCTTTTTGTTGCATCCTTATACTACTTTTTGTCATTAGGTGCCTCGAGTCTGTTTAGTCATGCCTCTATGCATTGTGACTCTAATGAATTGAAATCCGGCTGGACAGACAACGAGAAGAAGCGGAAAAAGCAATGGCAATTCTTGTTTTTTGAGCTAATTTGCCTCCTAGAAATTTATGAGCATATAATGCTTGATGACCCAATGTGTGCTGTAATGTTGTTTAACATTAGAAGTGATTACAACATTTTCGTTCTTATACCTGTAGCAAGTTGATGATACTTGATTAGTCACTTCTAAGTCTCTTCCTGCCCCCAATAAAAACTGTTTTTCCGTATGCAGCAAGCTGTGGCATGCCTTGTTGAATTGGATCAATCACCATCAACTTCAACATTGGAATCATTGAAGCCCTTTTTAAGCCAGAGTTGCTGAAGCACCAAGATAGGGATGTCCGTCAAACTTCTAGTTGCAAACTGTGTGTGCGAGATAATCGGGTCCCCGTCGTGACAGATGGACTGCCACCCATTGGCGATGAGAACGAGCCTGGAGTCATATCGGCGAATGAGAGAAAAGAGAGCAGAAATATATTTGCCTGGAGTCAAAGAGAAATGCCTAGAGTCACAATGCCTAGAGGCATGACGAAACAGACTCGAGGCATTTAATCAGTATAAAAACTTTGACAAAGAAATAATTGCCTAGAGGTAAATTCGATAAGAGACTCGAAGCATTCAAGAAGATCCCTTTGCTGGGACCTCATGTTGGGACTGAGATTCGTCTTTTATAGACACCATTACATGAACAGATCACACTCTTTTTTTCTTTTCATATTATATTAAAACAACACTGCGGTGTGGGCTCAAACCACATTTTCATCATTAAACTTCTTATAATTAAGGAGCTTCTCGTCAAGACTGATCGAAGTCTATGAATCGCACCAAAGGTCGACTGGCTCGCATATATATATATATATATATATATATATATATATAACTAATCAGAATTTTTAGATATTTTCCTGGAGGTAAAACATTAAATAACTTGAGGCAATCTCTTAGCGCCAAAACTGATTTAAACAGATTGAACAAATTAACCTGAGGCAAACTCAATCTGTCTCGAGGCAGTTATTTAGACTACAGCTTAAAAACGTTTTGGCTCGAGGCATCTGAAGAAAAAGACATTTTTGATTTGAAACAGAAGCATATGACTCGAGCTACAGAATGCTTGACTGGAGGCATGATGGTGGGTACTTTTGCTTCAAAATGGTAACCCTTTATGTATTTTCTTTCCAAAAAAAAAGTATATGGTCTTTTTATTTCTCGAAGGTAAAATGGCGCGTGTGTATTTTTACTCATTTACCCAAGTTTATATAACTAAAAGTATACTTTATAAAACTAGCGCACTAAAACTATACTTGATATAAATTTAAATGTTTAGTCTAAAATCAATGTTGGAAGTACTGTGAGATGGTGGTGAGAGACAAAATTGCAAGATTCATTGAGATGATGATTGATGGAGAGAATGTAAAGTGGGGTGGGGCCCAATTAATTGGTGGGAAAAATAATGGAGAGGCGTATAATGCTTTTGGATTCAGAGTAGGCATTATCAGAAAATGATGATGGGGTCGGGGTGTTGCCCACTTTATCAATCAAGTCACTGGCCCAAGTGAAGCCGTAGGCCATGCGCATTTGTTTGATCCCATCAACGCCACTGAATCAAACATATATGCCTACCGCTCTCGAGTTTCCACTTTCCACCACACACCGCGTCTTAATTCAATATCCCTCATCATTACCCCTTTTTTTTTATTCAACTGGTAAAGGAGTTAGAGGAGTTAGACGCCTTCACCAATAGAAGAGGATTCGATCCTAACATTGGCTAAGGCGTTGAAGGAGGCATCCTATCTATTGGGTGTCTAAATTCACGTTTGAGGGTAATAAACGGCTCGACTTACCCAACATTGATATCACCTAAGAGGAAGGGAGATTCCGTCCTGCCCTTACATCGTGGGTGAGCCCAACTCATTTCCTAAAATTTTTATATCAATATATATATATATATATATATATATATATATATCTCCCTCATCATTCCCTATTTTTTATTTTTTCTAAATAATAATAATTATTCCCTCATATCTCTATTACAGATTTACAGAGCTCATTTTAGAAGGCGTCGTCAGTCATTTTCTCCAGGCATTTGATCCATTCAAGGAGTATTATTATATGCTCAGCAAGAGATGGTATATAAATTACAATATAATGCTGGAATTTAATGTCGTAAGGGTAACACTAAAAATCATTTGAATTTTAATATAAATTTAATATTTTTAACTATTTTTATTAGTATATGTAATTAAGTTATAAGTGACTTATACTTTTTTTTTATAAATGCATATATTTTCTATTAAAAGTAATCATATTTAAAAAACGATCAAACACAAAATATCAACATACCTCCCCGTAGGGATTTAAATTCTTAATTTGACACATTATGAAGGACTAACCCAGCCCCTAAACCTAGCCCTTACTAGTAAAAGTGATTTATACTGAGGATGACGGAGCTCATCTTACTATTTGATAGTATCAACTACTATATTAAATTAATTAAAGGTTGAAGCATGATCACAACCTTGGACGTGAATGACTCTATGACTAGCTTGATCTTAATTAGAGATATGTGCCGCGCAATTGAAGGTGCTTTGTCAAAAGGGAAAAACACTTTTGTAGAAAAGTGTATTATTAATCAATACATACATGAAATGGTGGGACCCACACATATATATAATGCTTATATATATGTGTGGGTCCCACCATTTCATGTATGTATGAATCTTCTTCTTCTCATGCAACATGAGAAGTTTAAACCCTTGTCAAAAATATTGTTGCCGTTGGTACCCCTCCACCGCCCCAATCATGTAAATCGAATCAGCATCATTTTCAAGTGTAACATACTAACACACTACTAAAAATTTCGCAAAAACCCATTTTTCCGTAGCAAAACATGTTTCTACGGATTTTGTCCGTAGCAAAATATCGCGTCGCAATTGCGACGGATATTTATATCCGTAGCAAATTTGCTTCTGATTTTGGATATAGTCGCAATTGCGACGGATGTTAAAATCCGTTGCAATTTGCTACGGATTTTTTTCCGTAGCAATTTGCTACGGATTTTTTTTCAGAAAGCAAATTTCACAAATTTTGAAATTTGCTACGGATTTTTTTTCCGTAAATCCATAGCAAATTCGGAATTTGCTACGGATTTTTTTCCGAAAGCATTTGTTTTTCCGTAGCAAATTTCGGAATTTGCGGATATTTTCTTTTCGGTAGCAAATTTTAATTTTTTTTTTTTAAATTTTTTTAATAGAAAATTGAATACAAATAGTAAAGTAATGTACCATGAATATATTAACGATAAAAAAAAGTTTACATAGTGAAACACACAATATATATATATAATCCGTAGCAACAAACAAATACAAAAAAGTAGTAGCAACAAGCAAATACAAAAAAGTAGGCTAAATGACATTGTGATCATCATCATCACCAAGCATGGTCATCATCACCAGGAGTCGACCGGAACCTCGTCTTTCATAAGGGACATGATTTGAAGCTGCACGCCCTCATCATCTCATTCTCACGAGTCATCTCTGTCGCATCATCGCCGTTCTCGCGCAACGCCGCTTGATCGATCTTGTTCTTCGCGCAACGCCGCTTGATCGATCTTGTTTCGAATCATCTGCGCCTCATCATCTCCGTTTCCGAGCCCCGCCGGCTCATGATCTCCGTTCCGGGTCATCGTGTTGCTTGCTCCTCCACCAACGCCTTCATCTTCTTCAAATTTCATCTACAAAATTGATTAGTACATTTATTATTTGTACTTCATTTGAATGGACAAGAGAATGAAAATTATCAAAAACAAATGTATTATGTTTACGAAGAAACCCCTACGGTGCCGGATGAGAGGCGCTTTGTTTGCTTCGATCGGTTGCGGACTCACCGTATCCAAAGACCCCCCTTCTTGTCAAATCCGCCGGTAGCCTCAAAGAGCGAGACTCTCGTTATCGGATATAGAGGATGAGGGGTCGATCTCACTTGTTGCGAGGCTCTCTCTCGCGACGAACTTCTCAAAGTTTTCCTACAAGCAAACAAATACATAACAAATAAGACATGTAAAATGAAATACATATGGTGGTGCATAAAACAAGTAATAAAGGCAATAAATGTCTAACCGCTATTTGTTGCGCCCCTTGGATTAATCCATTGCCTCTCACTCCCTTCCCTTGATTGTCGGGAATGGGTCCGCCGAAAAGGTAACCCACTCAACCGATCCAGTGGAGCTTCCCGAACTCTACCGCAAACACAAATGATGACCTTAATTAATTACTTCAAAGTACAAAATATTGAATACGTAAATAGAAAATAATGTGTACTTACAACTTTGCGTCGATGCTCACTAATTGATATGGAGCCGCCAAAGATATGATGGTCCTTCCATTTTGGCCCTATTTTGCTTATTTTTCGCACTTATGGTCTTAAACCTGTCATTGTTTTCCCAATTGCCAAATAATTCATCTTTAGTGTCCTGTGGAAGCCAATCTGTCTTGCCTCTCGACCTTCTCAATGCATAGAGCTTTCGACGCACCATCACGCTAGCCCTGTGGTTATAAGCTTTTTTCAGATTTTCAAGATGCTCAGGCAACGTCATATGCTTATCCTGAAAATCAATAACGAACAATTAGTGCTCAAAATTTTAAAAATACTTAATTAACACGCATAAAAAAAATAACTTACCAAGAACTCCTTGAACCTTTTGTCTCGTTGCGTCTTAGGAATCTCGTCCACGCGGTCCAAGGCGGGGTGGGGTCGGAGCTCGGGGGAGGGTCGGGCGGGGAGGACACTGGGGGGGTGGGGTCGGAGCGGGGGGAGGGGGCGGAGGCAGGGGGTATGGTCGGGGCCTGGGGAGGGGCGGACAAGTGGCCGAGCTGGGGGAGGGCGGGGCTTAGCGGGGAGGAGCTAGGGGTCGGTGGGGGCGGGGCTTGGCGGAGGAGAGGGGAGCGGAATCGTGTCGAGGAAGAAGAAAGGAAGTCTCATAAATGAGACTTCCTTTTTGCGACGGATCTAGGGATCCGTCGCAAACTACCCACAAACAGTTTGCGACGGATCCTAGATCCGTCGCAAATAACGGCTTTTTGCGACGGATCCGTTGATCCGTCGCAACAAGGCCTCAAAATGACGGCTTTTTTGGCCGCCATTTTGCGACGGATCTTTAATCGTCGCAATTGTGTGCGACGGGTTGCGACGGATCAAAGATCCGTCGCACACGGTGTGAAAATGGCAGCCTTTTGGCCACCATTTTGCGACGGATCTTTGATCCGTCGCACAGGGTGTCACAATTGCGGCCTTTTTGGCTGCCACACGGATCAAAGATCCGTCGCAATTTCCGTAGATATTGCGACGGATTTTGTAATCCGTCGTCATTTTTTTTTTGCTACTGATTTAAAAATCCGTCACTATTGCTACGGAATTTTTAAAGCAAATTCCGTCACTATTTCACATTTTTCTAGTAGTGACATCTCAACGTAGTTAATTAATTAATTGCTCATCTTCAATTCCAAAGACCCAACAGGACGAAAAACTTGGAAAACAACATATATATATATATATATATATATATATATATATATATATATATATATATATATATATATATATTGACGTGCATGCCTATATAATTATTAACGTTTGATGGACAACACATGATCACATTACATGTGATTTTCCTACATGCCAAAACAAATGAAGTAGTGTTTTTTGGTTTAAAATGTAAGGCTGTTTTCTAAACTCTATCCTGAATCGAATTCTCAGAGAACATTGACAAAGCAGGAACAGTTTAAACTATGTAAGATAAAATATGACAATACATACATTGACGTGAGACACTCGTTAATTATCATGTGACGCGAGAAGAAATGGTGACACTTTTTGTCGCCTTCGTTGTGAAAAGGGGTTGATAATTTTGTTTAAGTTTGGTTTTTATGTAGTTGGATAAAAATATTCATCTTGCCAAAATTAAAAAAAGCAGATAGACATGCGCTACCCCTAACTGTAGATTTTTTTGCCATCAACTTATTGATCGATGATTGATGGCCTTGTTGGTATAAAATATTGACCTTGTTTCTGTTTCAAAAAAGGAGCCTTGTAGGTTTATCCATCTTAGTATTCTATAATTTCATTCCTAGTTTTGTCCAATTAAACATAGGCTTGAATGGTAGAATCACCTGAAGAAGAAGGTATTTGGTCCTTTTTATAAAACATTAACTAATAATTTTCATAAACTAATAAAAATAATTAAAGTCAATAAAGTTATCGTAAAACTTAAGTAACTCATAATATTACCCCTATTAATTGCACTAAACTTCAATATTATATTAATTATTACTCTCACCACTACCTTTATTAATTATGAGCATACATGAAAAAAAAATTAATACGTTTTAGAAATAAGTTTTAGTCTTTATAAAAAAAGTAAATATAATTGATAGTTTTTGTCTTTATAATAAGGACTGGAGGAGTATATATGTATGCATTAATTGTTAATAATCCCCTTGATTTTTGAAACCTTACAATGAAACTTCATCAACTCTTACTTTCATATACGAACAACTACCGTATTATTAATTTTGTTCATTATTTTCATATAAAAATTTATTTATATATAACTCAAAGTTTGAGGAGTCTATACGCAAAGAATAATAATTTTAATTAATTGGATGCATGATATTAATAATTTTGGGCTATATATCAACATAAACTTAAAATTTTATGACAGGTTTATTGTAAAGTTTTGAATGTTAGTAATATTATATACCTACTCCTTTTGAACGAAAACATAGTTAATTAATTAAGTGGCTTTCAATCACTCCATCAAAATATATATATATTTTATAAAAACAGATAGCTGATTAAATATGTTTTAAATTGGAAAGGTCTCAGTTTTACCCCTATTCAAACATGCTTGATATCTCTTTTCTCTTTTGATATCCAAAATCCATTATTTACAACCAAAAAATAAGGATAAAAATTTATAATGATAATTAATAATTCTCTAAGTGACTTACATTAGAGATGGATGATATATTAGGATAAATGGTAATTAATAACTCCTAAGGTTACTTATATTATACAAATAAATCCCATATTTTATATCATATAAAATATGGCATGACATTAAAAATGGATTTTTGCATGTCTAACAATCTAGCCTCAAAATGTCATTTACCATGTACACTTATTTATATCAAAGATACTATCATTTTTCTTCAAAAACTATTTTTTAAAAGTCATTTTTATCTCGTAAGTCCTAAAAACTAATCTCCAAAAATCATTTTTACCTCGTAAATCTCAAAAACTATTATCTAAAAGCTAAATTTAAACGTGTCCTTTACATTTTATACACAGATCGAGGACATAATGACGTAGTTGCGTCGATGAGGACATAATGATAGGGAAAAATCACTTTCAGGGCCCTTTTTAGAGAAAAAAATCCTAAAAAGGCGCCAGATTTCGACAATCCGAGAAAAGGCCCTAGGGCATTTTCGCGATTTTCAGTGCTCTTGCGTGAGTTGTTAGCGGGTAGGTCATTAACAACTAAATCAAGATCTTATTAACAACAATTTTCTAACAACTAAATCGCCCGTTAACAACTATATCGATATCGTTAATAACTCCCTAAGATTGACGGGATTGTCGAATACGAGGGCCTTTTTGGGGGGTTTTTTTAAAAAGGCGCGAAAGTGATTTTCCCCATAATGATATGTGATAGACCAATGAGTGGAAATAATTTTTTCCCTTAAAAAAAATCCTTATTACAGTAATGCATCCACACAAAGAAAAAAATGACTCGCCACTTGCATCGAAATGCCGCAATTGAACTACTTTTTGTGTGTAGGTCAGTGTGTGTAGATGACCATTCATTCATCATCACTTTGATTAAAGTTTTATAAGATTATTTTTATTTTAAATTATATATATATATAAGTAAAAAAAAATTAAAAAATTAATTAAATTAAAGTAAATATGAATCATCCAAAATCAATGTAAACAATTGAGATCGATGATCATCTCATCAGTTGTGCTACCATGTTGGAAAGGTGCAATGGCTGAGAGATTTTTCAAGGGGCCACGCTAAAGTCTTGAGAAGAATCATTTTTGGGTTTGTTTGATGGATACACAAGGATCCCATTTAATGATTCACATCTTTAATTGATGATACTATATAATATGCGACGACAAAGCGACGCTTCAGATCAGAGACTAGCAGCTATTACTTTATTTTAAGATTTAGTGGTGTGTCTCACAACTGGGTCGTAATCGACTCAAATAGGAAACATTATATTATAAGTATAATAATAAATTTAATATATTTTATTATGTGTGCTATGTATTGGCCTGCCAACATGTCTAGCTAGTTGTTCAGTGAATATCGATACTGTACATGCTGAGAGATGACAACCTTTAATTTGCTGGGTTACTTTTTTTTTTTGCTCGAGTTGCTGGGTTACTTTACTTAAAGTGTATTTGATGGCTCGTGACGATACCGAATAGGATTTCACAGTCTTTGTCTCATGTGACTCTAGTAAAATTACTGGAAAAAATTATTAATATAGTATTTTGTCATTATATATAGTAAAACGATACTCCCTATAATTTGATTAATAAGAATCTAAATTATTTTATCAAAACCTATAATTTGAAATTATAATATGAATCAAAACTCAAATAATGACAAGCTATAAATACCAAACATCGCACCAATAAAAAATAAAGGGATAAGATATTGTCACTACCAATTTTATGTCACTACCACTTTTTCATCGTTAGATCAGAATCTTAATAGGAGAGAGAAATGATAAAGGTAGATGAGATTCTGATCTAACGATGAAAAAGTGATAGTGACATAAAATTGGTAGTGACAATATCCTATCCCAAAAGAAAATTAGTCCATTGTTAAAGTAGTATATAAAATTTTAGCCGCCACATCATTAATTACATCTCAATAAGCAGCAAGCGTTATTCTAAATACTATCACTTCGATTTTATTTATAAGTTTATTTTGACTAAAAATTTCGGTTCTAATTATAAGTTTAGTTTCAGAGTAATAAATGTATTTGTTACATTTTTACCCTATAAATTGTAATAAAAAAAAATATTCACGTTGACTTTTGAAACCAATTATTATTTTTGTTGGTCAAACTTTTGAAACCAATTATAAATAAAGACAAAATTGGAGATTTACCTCATAAATAATGAATCAACTAATTTTTTCTTGGTATGTAAGAATCAGTTAATTTAAACTTATAAATAGGACCAGATAGTAAATACTACTACCTCATGTCCTAATTATAAGATCAGATTGACTTGAAGAGATTAAAGAAATTAAATAAGTTATTTAATCATATCATTTATCATGTATCTTTAGATTATATATAAGTTTATTAGTGAAACTAATCAATTTAGAGAAAAAATAAAAATACAAGTAATCTAAAATAATTTTATTAATTTTTCTAAAAACAGGTTAACTTAGTGCACCATACCATTTCACGGGCAAACATGTTTGGTGGGGTCCGCTCATGATAATTGATCATGGAATTGGGGAAACTCAACACGATTTCTGTCTCATTTTTTTGACCTTAACACGATTTCTCTTTTGACTTGGCATAAATTTTAACATTGGCCAATGGCCTCACTCCACGTGGCAAGCTGGCAGTCTCCTGGTGCTTGTCCATGTTCAAAGAACTTGGGGACCATCCACCGACAAGTTGGCGCGAAACTTATGTTAGAATTTAGGGTTAAGGAGCAATTTAGCCAATAAACTATTGACTTAGGAGCGTCCAACACAATAAACTTTCAACTGGACCTTAAATACCAAACAACTATTAAAAATATAAAATTAGCACAATCTGTTAGTGTGATATTAAACGTCCGTTACTTTACTTTGACTGGAATTGTTGGGTGTACACGTGGAAGGCATTCTGGTGAGCATGTTGAAGGGATTAAAGAAGTACTGAAACTCTCCTCTCTCTCTCTCTAACTCAATCGCACCATCAACCTCATCAGCATCATGGATATCTCTCAGAGTCTCTTCAAACTCAAATACCACTTCGTCGCAGCTCTGCTTTTAGCCTTCACTGTCTCCTTCTTCACCGTCCTCGATCGCTCCCAGATTTGTCACCGTCTTGGCCGCTTTTCCTCTCCACTGCTCTCTTCCTCGCTCTCGTTCTCGTCTTCGGCCGGACTTCCTCCTCTGCCGCTGGCACTGGCAGCAGCAGCAACAACACCGCAGACCAAGGTTGTATAATTGGAAGCAGAAGATGATAGTCGGAGATGGGATTGGAAGAAAACCAAGAAGAAGATAAGGGGAAAGAGTCTTTTTCCAGGAAAACCCATTTGGGTAAAAAAAAAAAAGGGGGAATGGAGGGGGATCAAATCATGGCAAAATTCGGAGGGGTCCTGTGATTTTTGAGGATCTGATAAAAGGAGAAGAAAGAATCGATGTTCCTCTTTTTGGATGGCCTAATTGCTGCCTTCTGTAGCTGAGAGAGAGAGAGTCTACACACAAGGACTCTACCTTGTAAAGTTCTGGTGTGGATCCAAGTTTTTGACATGGATAGAGACGTAAAAATAGAGGAGGGGATTTTTTTTTTTTGAAAAAACAAAAGGAGCAATTTTTGGGAGTGGTGAAGTAGATTTTTCATAGTCGAAGAGAATGAGAACAAAGCGGGGTTGAATTAAATAGGGCTAGTGCTGGGGAAAATATTCCGTGGTGTATTGAAGGAGACTCGAAGAAGAGTATATGATAATGGAACACTGGAGATGCGTTTTAACGGACGTTAATAACAAACTAACAGATTTGTGCTAGCTTTATATTTTTAATAGTTATTTAGTATTTAAGGTCCAGGTTGAAAGTTTATTGTGTTGGCATTTCTGGTAATAGTTTATTAGGTAAATTCTTATGTTAGAATTTACGGATATTTCCCGCCCACGAGTTCATTTTTCCCTTTTAGACCTTAGTTACAAAAACACTTGCTTTTTTCCACCCTACGAAAGTATTGATAAAAAACTGAACTTTCTCTGAGATTTTTCGTTCCAAAAGTAGATTTAAACAACTAGAACAAATTTTAAAATATATGTCATTTTATAATTCTTGATAGAAATCAGGGGGTAATCATTTTATAATTCTAGTTTCATTCAAATATCACTTTAATTTTTTTTACCTATTTTTGACCAAAAAATGGTTTTACTTGTTTTCTATATTATTTTACATTTCACTGATTAAAAAATATCAAGTGAAAAGTGTCATGATGTTGCAATACACGAATATTTTAGTCAATCAAGTTTTTTTTTTTAAAAAAAAAAATCACAATTTCCTGATTGAGGCCTTCTTTAAACAATTATGTTTGTTTGAGATTACATTTTGAGACCCCAAAATCTTTATTCACATAAATCGAGATAAAATTACTCTCATATACTTACCCGATATTGTAAATCGCGATT
The DNA here is from genome assembly GCA_019022615.1 of Acacia melanoxylon. NCBI lineage: Eukaryota > Viridiplantae > Streptophyta > Magnoliopsida > Fabales > Fabaceae > Acacia > Acacia melanoxylon. Next base: position 657,466 of record JAFJYJ010000119.1, read on the forward strand.
GAAAAACTAATTTTAAAGGTTAATTGTTATTCCAAACAAGCGAAACATTATGATACATGAAGTGTAGTGTAAAAACATTTCCTTTTTCCCCAAAAAAATTGTATTAGTATCATTATCCTTATTATAAGTTATTTTGAATAAAACTTTTGTTCTTACTATAAGTTCAGTTTTAGAGTAATAACTGCATTTTTAACAATTTTACCCCTATTAATTATAATAATTTTTTTATTGATGTTGACTCTTGAAATCAATCATAAATAAAGATAAAAAATTTAAAATTTAGTTCATAATTAATAAGTTAACTAACTTTTTAAATTAGTTAAATTTGACTTATAAATAGAATTATAATGGTTTATTCAACAATGAGAGAGAGTCTACAAAACACCAAACACGATTCCAACAAAGTACAAACAACAACTTTAATTGAAAAATTGGCAAACTCAATTGCATATAGAATATCACAACTCAAATGTATCCCTAACTCCGTGACAGGTTCATTGATGCTGGTGAGCATGGGCGGACCCCCCCAAGTGCCCCTTGAATTTGGGTGTTATTTAAAAAAATAAAATAAAATAAATACTTCCTCCGATTCTAATTATAGAAACACTTTTATAGTGTAAATGATTGTCATCCTTAAATTAAACGCCACCCTTAATACATCAAGATTCACTTCATAATCGGATGTGAATGAATGGTTGAATGATTGTTTAATGGTTTATATCGAAAAAGATGTATTTGATAGTATTGATAATAAACAATTATGATGAATTCCAAAAAAAAGGCAGAAAGATGGCGTTGTAATTATTTTTATTGTAATATCTTTTGTTATTAAAATATATATCTTGAATTTATTGAGTGTCACCCTTCATTGTAATCATGTGGCTGCATTTCTAACAACACCCGGTCTTTTTTAAATGATAGGTTTGTAAAATAATTGATATCTTATTACATTATTAGTATTCACTTGATTTCATGAATATTTTTTTGTTTATATTATTTTATTTTTTAATACATTTAAAACTTTTCCGTTTCCCTCGAATCCTTCTACTACTAGTGCCCCTTCCATATTTTTCTGGTCCGCCCCTGTTGGGGAGAGAGCAATAATTCAACCACAAACTATCCTCAAGATCAACATCAAAAGGTCAAATCAGATTCTCAACCAAAGGTATAACAATTAATTGGAGAGTTTAATTTCTTCCCATACCAACTCCATTTTCGTCTGAACCCCCTTTCTTTTCATTGCTTTTCCATGTAAAAGTATATTTCAGATACCCTCTTCAACCAGTTCCAATTCTAGCCCAACAAGTTGATCCAAATTTCCAACAAACAGAGTCGAACCAAGCAGAAATTATCACACCTCAGGGTCATTAGGTTCTGAAATACTTCGTCAACATAACAGCACTTCCCTAGGAACAACAATTGCATTAGCGATGAAAATATCTTCAACCAAACCTACGGGCGCTCACCGTCATCAAATCGAAAAAAAAACAGAGTTCTTATGTTGATGTTAGTGCAATATGTTTTTAAGCTAATTATAGAGATCAAATTATCAAATATAACTGAGGAATCAGAAGAACCAGTAATTCTGAACAAAACGGAAGAGCGTAATGACAGGCGAGGTGAGGAAGATTTTTCCAAAACATTACTTAAAAGTCTCAAATAAAAATAGAAAACTCCACTTGTGGGATATTCATATTTCTAACCTCCGGGCAAAGAAAAGTCAAAAACAGAAAATAAATCTGTTCATAATGAAAATGAGATTAATAGCAACATTACTACAATAGTACTGTTCTAATAACTGCCTAACAAATCCTTAGGCGAAATATTTTGACGGAAAAAAATATACGAGGTTAAAGTCGTGACGTACCTAACACGGGTGGGTAGTAGGGGTGTTCATGGGCAGGGTTGGGCAGGGCGAGACCCTTGCCTGATGCCCTGCCCGAAAGATCACTTTGGGAAGCGCAAAATGCGGCCGAGTCTTAAGGTCTTAGATAGATAAGTTTCTAACATTTTTGGGTAGAGCGATAATGAAATTTGGCGGGCGGCCGCTTCAAATGCTTCCAGTGGGATCCGCCACACCCTACATGTGAAAAAAGCATTTCAAGAATGCGAAAAATTAAATAACATCCATAATTCTACACTTTTGAATATTTCAATATAAGTATACAAATTAAGTCTTAAAATTAAAAAGACAACCTGGAAGCGATCTACCTTCAGGAGAGGCAGAGAGATCCGCGACTAGAGACTGGAGATGTCGATCGACTCGAGGTGCCGTAGAGACTAGAGATTGAGAGATCAAGAATGAAACTGGAAGTGACCAATTATCGAGCATTGGAGGAGAGTGGAGAGGTAGATCATCGAGCTCTAGAGGTTAGAGAAGAATGAAGATCGAGAGAGTGGCTAGGGCATCGGAGTCGGACAATGAGAAAGGAGAAGAGATGAAGAAATGCAAATATTTTTTTTATTATAAGTTATATATAATTTTTATTTGTTAAAATTATATAATACCATCCTATAAAATATATATATATATATATATATAACTTTGGCGGCCAAATGGACGGGAAGCATACTGCCGCCCCGCCTGCCCATAAAATGCCGTTTTGTTTGTCTATGCTCACCCGGCTCGCTTTTCATGAAAACTTTTGAAATTTGGAGACGATTTTCAGTGGGCGCGGGCGGACGGACAGGGCGCTGGCATCATGAACACCCCTAACGGGTAGGGCCCATGGTTAAAAATAGAGTGTTAAAATGCAAGTGGGCAACTGTAAAAAAGCATACAAAAGGACAAATTATACGCGCTTATTAATTAAACTCGCTATTTCGTCGTAGCCTCCAAATCCCTTCCTTATTCGGTTCTAAGAAAAAATCCCTTCCTTATTCAGTTCTGCGGGGCAAGAGAGAAGGATAGAGAGGACTCTACCTACCGTGAGAATCGTCGGAAATGGCCGTGTCAAGCTGTGCTAGGGTTTTCTCGTCCTTTGAGTGTCGCTCAGATCCCGATTTCTCTGCTGCTCCGAGGTTCGAGAAGCTCGGACAAGGACGATTCACCGCCCGCCTCAACGCTGCCGCCACTGGACCGGCTGCGTTTCATGGGCTCTCTTCCTTGATCCTGAGGTTTCCTCCCAACTTCCAGCGCCAGCTCAGCACCAAGGCTCGTAGGAACTGCAGTAACATTGGAGTGGCGCAAATTGTCGCTGCTTCGTGGTCCGACAACTCTGCTGCTCATGGGGTTCCGGCATCATCGGCTGCTTCGTCAGCCGTCGATACCGCCTCTACCACATCTCCCCTGTCCGTAGCTCCGACGGAGCTTGCGGCCGATGAAGACGTTGTCGTCTCGGGGGGATGTGACGGAAATGGAGCTGTACAGTTTCAGGATTCAGTTGATACTTCTTATTCTTCGTTTTTGAAATTCGATGGAAGCATGGCGATTCATAGCGGTATGTATCGTTGGATCGATTAATATTCCTGTGCAGCACAATGGATGTTTTTGTGACTGTATTTTACCTATATACTTTACTCTTCTCTTTTCAAATTTGGAAATCTGCAGCCATTTGATATAGATCTTACTCTGTCTATTTTCCTTTTGTATCCGCTTGCATCCTTTTGTGCTCGGGTTTCTTATGTCGAGCCTCAAGTTTCAGAAGTCACCTTGACCTCTTAATTGGAATACGATTTATTTTGACGTTAAATATCATGTATTCCACTCCTGATCTGATTAATTTTACATGTGGCCTGTGCAGGTGAAAGGTTAGGTCGTGGTATTGTAACTGATGCGATTACCACTCCTGTGGTGAATACTACTGCCTACTTCTTCAAGAAAACCGCTGACCTCATTGATTTCAAGGTAAATTTGATCTTTAAATTTTCCTTTGAAGAAAGTAGTGAACTATGAGTTGTTCTAAAACATGCTAAAATGGTATTAGTTATTGAAGCACGTTTTGATGAATGAAATGTTTTCTTCATGTATCAGGAGAAACGTCAATTCAGTTTTGAGTATGGGCGCTATGGGAACCCAACGACAGTGGTTTTAGAGGAGAAGATAAGGTTCGCATTTGGTGGCATATTTGATCTTTAAAGTTTTCCATTATAGAGCAGCACTAATGATTCTGTTAAACCAGTGCTCTGGAGGGGGCTGAATCAACTTTGGTTCTGGCATCTGGGATGTGTGCGAGCACCGTCCTTTTGATGGCACTGGTTCCAGCTGGAGGACATATTGTCACCACTACAGATTGCTATAGGAAGACCAGAATTTTCATTGAGAATTTTCTCCCAAAAATGGGCATCACGGTAATATGATGCTCCCTCTCATTCTTGGTCTTTCTTTTTCATTTTTTTTTCTATTTTTTCCTTTGGTCTTGAGGGAGAAGAATACGCTTATTTTCTTCTAAACTCGTGTAGCCTTTATAACTTCATCATGTTTTTACCAAAAGATTTTTAAGGACAGAAATTTTATAGGGAAAGGCTCCACTGTGGAAGTCTTTATGGTAGAAAGAGGGAACTAAAGATTATATTTCTACAGCAAGATGTGCTGAATGTATAACTTGGTTTTGAGGATAGGGTCTGGTAAAGGTAGATTGAAATATTCTCAACAGGCTGATAGTTGATACTAACTTTTTACATCTATGCCACATCTTTAGTGGTTATAAAACTCAATTTTTTCCCCTTTACATTGCAGGCCTCTGTTATTGATCCAGCTGATGTGGGGGCTTTGGAAAATGCACTGAATCAAAACAATGTCGGTAGTGATGAGATGAAGATGACTCTCTGTGTTTAATAATTCTAACATATGGTTCATAGTGCATTATTCTATATGCATGCAGGTTTCATTGTTCTTCACCGAGTCTCCCACCAATCCATTCCTCAGATGTGTTGATATTCAGCTGGTTTCAGAGCTTTGTCACAGAAAAGGGGCTTTGGTGTGCATTGATAGTACATTTGCCACAGCTGTAAACCAGAAATCCCTTGCCCTTGGGGCTGATCTTGTCGTACAGTCTGCTACAAAGTACCTTGGTGGTCATCATGATGTAAGTCAGCCTCACCTTTTCTGGGCTAGGTGGCTTGTGTGTTTTTTAACAAAAATTTAACATTTGGTATTCATAGTTCATAGCTAATTTATGAGTATTTTTTTCTTGTTTCAGGTTATTGCTGGCTGTATAAGTGGTCCAGAGAAGTTGCTTACCCAAATTCGCATTTTACATCATGTTTTGGGTGGTACTCTCAACCCAGTAAGTCTTCTGTAAACCATGCCCTTGAGTGGTTTATATTTTCAATGTGTCTGTTGGAACTTACTGTAATTAATTGTTTCCGCACCACGACTAATAGAATGCAAATGTGTTCACTTGACAGAATGCTGCGTACCTTATTATCAGAGGCATGAAAACTTTGCATCTTCGTGTACAGCAACAAAATTCAACAGCGTTGAGGATGGCCAAAATTTTAGAGGCACATCCTAAGGTACAATGCATTTATATGTATAATGTCACTGTTATTGATTCGGATTTTGGACAAAGACTTGTTCTTATGAGTTAGAAAGGAGTATTTGTATAAGAAAGGATGGCCTTTTTTTAATCAACATTACATCTTTGTTGAATGTAGTGTTCTTTACCAAAGTATGTTGGTCAAACCAGTTTTCCCCATAGTTTTATGAGGCTAAGTATATTATTGGGTACTGCTTATTGGAGAAGACATGATATTTTTTTATTTATGTTTTCTTGATTCATATTGATGTGAATGTCTGATGAATCCCTTGTAGGCTTGTATGTTTGACCTTTTGGGGGTCAACTATATGGTCATTAATCAAGCTTTTCTGGATGATTGTGTTGAAGCTAGCATATGTCTTACAGTGTTTCGTTTCTTCTTTTAAAACTGTATTTATATATTAAATTGTTCTGTATAATGTCTCTATTTATTGTGGGTATCAGTTTAGTCTTTTAGGACTCAGTATTAATGCTAACTAGAAATGTTTATCTTTCATTGCATGGGAAATATTCTAAGTTCTTGAAAGAACGTTGTATCCCCGGCTTTTAGCAAATTTTTGATGGCGCATATAACCAATAGACGAATGCCAATAGACCATTCGAATTTTATACAGTATTGTTGTTTTCATATGAATGTCCTGAATTTGCTTCTGATATGATGTGAACTGGTTTAATGGTGTAAAACTATTGGCAGGTGAAGCGTGTCTATTATCCAGGCTTGCCAAGTCATCCTGAACATGAGCTTGCCAAGAGGCAGATGACTGGTTTTGGAGGTGTTGTGAGTTTTGAGGTGCGGACCGCATTTGCCTTTCCATTGTGGGACAGCTGCTTGCTATCTTTTTCTGTTGTAGCAACTTTTGCTTGATGCTATTTATGTGGTTAATATTGATATCTCTATTTCTTATCATACAGGTTGATGGAGACTTGATAACAACCATTAAATTCGTTGATTCACTGAAGATTCCATACATTGCTCCATCCTTTGGTGGCTGCGAGAGCATTGTGGATCAGCCTGCCATCATGTCTTACTGGTACTCTATAAATTCATTGTTCTATTCCAAATTGATCCGTGCGAGGTCCTAGTTGGTGTTGTTGTTTGCCAAAAGCGTCTTTATTGGGGTTTCATGATTTATGATGTCATATGCATTTATCCTACAACAGGGACCTTCCCCAGTCAGAAAGGGCCGAGTATGGGATCCTCGATAACCTGATCCGTTTCAGCTTTGGGGTCGAAGACTTCGAGGATTTGAAGGCGGATATTCTTCAGGCACTTGAAGCCATATAGAGTGTGGTCACCGAGGCCATTTTGAATTTATTTGATTTGGTTCTTGATCCATTTTGTTATCGTTTCTGGTGAGTCAATTTGAATTTGATCATCACGCCGCCTTATGTTCAAGGATTTTAATAATCACCTCTAGGTTTCATTTTCAATGTTTCTCTAGTTTTCCTGATACTTCAATGTGATTGTTTGACCGTCAATCATCTTCCTCCCTAAATCAAAAAGCAAGAAGCCGATAAGACATGACTCGGTTTCGATAGATCCTATAAATTTAAAACTACATTGTTTGATATTTTTGTTTTTCAAAAATCCCTCACGATGTTCTAGTGTAGGACTTGTTTTTAAATCCCACACCATGCATGAAATTAAATGTTTGATTTTTGTATATATATAAAAAAAGATATGATTGATTTTAACCAAAAATATGGGAAAACCCTCGAACTCGTTAACTACCTGCTGAACTTCAAAATCTCTAAAATGTCATGTGAATAAAAAAGGGTTTGTTTATCAAAAAAAAAAAAAAAAAAGGGTTTGATGGGGAGGAGGTGTGGATTAGGGTTTTTATTATTTGAAGAGAAAAAGACCAAACTGCTCCCACTCATTCCCCTTGTTGTCTTCTCTTACTTTCCTTTGGCCGACCGCGTACCAGATTATTGTCGTATCTGGTAGAAGAATTTTGCAAAGCAAACCCCTATCCAAAAACATCTGCTGACCAACTAAAATCGCTTTTGTTTTCTGATTTGTTGCGTGCATCCCCATAGTGGCAACAAAGGAGTGAACAAATTAGAGAGAGAAAGAAAATGGAATCAGAGGCCGTCGGTGATGGGGGCAGAATTCACTGGTGGAGAGAGAGTGGCAGAAGAGCAGTGGAAGGGAGTGATGGATGCGTTGAGGATAAATTCAGTCATAGGCTTTCAGCGATATCTTTGAAGAAGAAGAAGAAGGAGAGAGAAGACCTTAAGAGAGAGAAAACGAAAGGGAAATGAGAGTGGGCAATTTGGTCTTTTGCCTCAAACATTGAAATCCCCGATTCCTACCTTCTCGGATATCTGTCTTTTACTTATTCATATGACTTTTTAGCAATTTTGAAATTCAATGAGTATTTTTTTAAAGGAATTTTCCCCAAAAATATTCCTAACTAAAATGCTCGCCCTTTGTCTCTGATCCATGGAAATACAGTAATCAATTTAAATTTGGCCCCAAGACTAGAACTGGACTCCCAAACTTTTGGCCACTAGTGTAAACTGTAAAGCTGAAGCAAAAAAATGTCGCCCTATGACGTTCAATTATTAGCGCAGTCGAGTGAATTTGCCATGGTATTCCAAAAAAACACTGAAGTAAACCCATTCATATAACGAGAGTTTGCCATGGTGTGACTAGTAAATGACTAGTTTTTATCTTAGATTTAGTGGCGGAGCCAAGAATTTTAATGACGGGGTGAAAATAAAAAAATAATATATCATAAATAAAAGTATTTGAAATACAATACATTATCAATAGTGTCAATAAGATACTCTTTCAATAGTTTTTGTAGAAATTAGATGAATGAGTATAAGTCTAATTACTTTATCAATAAGAGCGTAAATGAGATACTGTTTTGGTTCACTTTTCTACATACGCAAGCCATGCTTTCTATAAAAGAGGAGGTAGGTGAGACTTGATTAAACACTAAATATGTCCACAAGGTGTAGTCATTGACGTACGTAGATACAAACAAGATGGCACTATAATATAATGAAATGACAATATGTCTAATATGTTTATTTGTGTCTGTGTGAGACTAAAAAATTTGAGGGGAAAAAAAACGATAAATTAATGGGAGGTGATGAGGCATAACTTCAAGAAGCTTTCTTTATATAATTGTATCCTCAAATGTCCTTCCAACTTGTCCAAATGTCTCTCGTTACGATTTTTTTTTTCTTAAAAAATTTTAGACGGTTGGGGGCCACCTCTAGGCCCCCTAGTTTCGTCATTGTTTAGATTCAACACCTAGATTAGGCTCTTCTTGAATGACATGGAGAAGATTTTTTTTTTCCTCTTGATGAAAACTATTGAGAAGATCTTAAAATTTATCATGTCATTGTTGAATGAAATTCTGCGATCTCATATTCTAATTAAATAATTTCATAATAGCGACACAACAAATATTTATACAGGATTTTTTTAGTACATTTAAATATAAAGAAAGTGTTGATGCGATGTAGTTTGAGCAAGATATTGAATCTATGATGTTCAATTATTAGGTTGGTGTGCAGTGAATTTGGAAATTATGCGGGTCATATCTAGTTTATCAAAGCTTATCTTCAGTATCCTTGGCATTAAAACGTAGGCTTCAATTTAATTATATAAATATATAAAATATTTTGATTCCCGTTTACCAATTGGGGATGTAGCTCAAATGGTAGAGCGCTCGCTTTGCATGCGAGAGGCACGGGGTTCGATCCCCCGCATCTCCACTTTTTGGCTAGAATTCTTTTACTTGCTCCTCTGGAATGACCTGTAATCTGCTAACAATCTGACTCTGCAACCCTTCCACGGTTGTTCCGACGATCTGTTCATTAAAAAACTGATTAAGCCCTTAAGAATCACTTACTGATTATAATAATATCAACTTTATATAGTGTAAGAGAAGACAATATTTGGCTAACCGATTGCACGATATCGTCCATGACATGCTGAGGAACCCAGGAGAGAAGTGGGAGAAAACAATGGTAATATTGGTCTCTAATTGATTCTTAATAATGCAAGCTACCAGCCTACCATCATTTCCATGTGTTAGAGGGTACAAGGTTCCAGAAGCTTCCAGGGTAAACAATGGTGGCATGTACGCTGAATCCAGACCTTGAAGCTCACACTTGGTCTGCAAAATAATTTATGGCGAGAGGAAGTAAGATCGAATGAATTCATAAAGTGTCGTGAAAAATTCTGCAGATTGTAATTAAGTTCTTACAACGTGAGTCTCGCAGAGCTTGGGGATGTGAGAAGGAACATGAGGAGGGTAATCTTGTCCATTCGATTTTGTTGTCACTCTTATGTCTACCACTGGCTTCATCTTCAAGAACAAGGCTTCTATATATCACCGGCATTTTTATTCTCCACTCTTCCTGTTTAACTTCATCACATATTTTTAGGTACATCTGAAAATAATTTTTTCCCCGTTTATTTTCATGAAAAGTAAAGAGAGAGAGGGGTTTCAGTCGGTGGCTTTGATATTTGCTCACAGACTTTAATTAATAGTGGGGTCAGGTGATACAGCTTCCGCGGTTCATGATACAAGAGTTAATTGAGCTTCTTAGAGGACACAGTGCCGCTCAACACGCCGGCCACAAACGAGTACAAATAGTCATGGATCTCGTTGAAGTCTTGGGGATACTGAATTTTCCGATGTCAATGGTACTGCGTAGGATGACGACGGTAAGGGAGAGGCAGAGGAAATTAAGGTAACAGTGCCAGGATTAATTAGGTTCATATATGATCTTAAAAGCTCAATGACAACTAAGATGTTGAGATCCTTAGGGATGAGGACAAACAAGACGCGGAGAGAAACTTAACCCTAGATAGGAGAGTACGATCCAGATTTCGGTATACCTGATTGAGGCGTTGAGCAGTTGATTTTTCTGGAATGATAGCTTCCACCATTCTTCCCATGTGCTCCATATACTCTTCAAACCGAACCTGTCAAAATACCAATCATCATTAATATTTAATTATGATATATAATAATTATATAACTTAAGAATTAACATAATCCAAAAAAAAAAAAAGAGAGAGAGAGAGAGAGGAGGAGGAGATAGCAGAGGAGCGCCGGGGAAGTTATGGAGAGGGACGTTATCACTAGTACGGTACGTGAAAGTGGAAGCATTGCGATTGTAGATAGATGATACAAATAATGTCTTTTGACGACGTCGTCGTGGAGGCCTCTCTTGGGTTCTGATCCGGTGTGACCCGGCCGGCGGTGGAGTAGCAGAGATGGGTTTGCCAGGGAAATAATACGGTGCTTGCGGCCATACGCTACGTGCGAATATCGATCACTTCACCTTCTTGGGATGATGATCAGATGATGCATGGTGCGTGTACCACTCTGGTCCTACTTATATGTCCTTTTGACTAAAAAATTTGGTCTTATTTATATGTCCTCTTTAAGGTAATAAATGAGACTATAACAGTTTTGCCCATATTAATTGCACCAATGAAAATAGAGAGAGAAGAAAAAGTTGAAAGATACCCAATGAAAATAGAGAGTGAAGCAAAAGTTAAAAGATACTCATTCATAAATGAGGGTAAAGTTGAAAATTTACCCTATAATCATTGAGCTAACTAACTTTCCTTGGTATGTGTGTTTTGGTCAAAAATGACTTATAAATAAGACCAGAGTGGTAATTCGTTTTCCTATTAGTACATGCATGGGTTCTTGCTAGCCTAGCCAGTGGGTTGGCCACATTATTCTTCTTCCTCCACAAAAAACACGTCATATAAAACTACTATTTGTAGGCGTTTGGTTTTCTATTGACTGTTACCAAAAAGATGTTAGCCGTATTCCCCGATCGAACGTGGGGCCCAACCACGTCGTAGAGAGTGGCAGAGTGCCTTCAAATTCTGACAAAATTATTCAGATCATTAGTACTATGATGCCCCCTCCGTCCTCTAGTCTTTGCCGTTGACTGTTAACAGAATGTGTTTCGCTTTACAGACTGGCAATGCCACATGTACTTATCTGTTACGATTCTGTTATTAGATAGGGTGATCTGTCAAGCATTCAAGTTGTATTGCTCATTGTTTGCATTCTAATTCTCTCTTGTTCAGATTCTCTATATATAGTGTACCCCTCATATCAGATCATAATGATAATTGATTCTACTTCTCTGAATCATTTTAATCTTTTCTATAGTTATTGGCATGGTATCAGAGCCTGCAGCCACACCGGCGAGGCTTTGGTAATTTCTGCCAAACTAAAATCAACAGAGACATTGGCGGTGGTTAGTCTCCATTCTTTGGATTGATCGATCATCAACACAATGTCCACTAATGCTTTTCCGATGTCAACGGATCCAGGCCTGACTAATAGGACCTTCACAAACAAGAAGATCACAGTTCGACTTGATGATTCCAATTATCTCATATGGAAACAACAAGTGTACTTCATGGCCAAGCAACACCGATTGTTTTCTTATCTTGATGGCTCAGTTAGCATTCCATCCAAGCTAGTTCGTGACACCACAACTGGTCAAGATGTTGATAATCCTGCGTACGATATGTATGAACAACTCGACTCAGCCCTTGCCTCATGGCTTCTTGCATCGGTAACACTGTCAGTTCTTCCTGATTTAGTTGGCTTAGAAACATCAACTTAGATCTGGAAAAAATTAAATAGGCTATATTCAGATAAGTCTGATTCCAAGATATTACATTACAAAAATCTCTTAACAAATCAGAAAAAAGGAGAGCTAAGCATGAGAGACTATTTGGCCAATTTAAAGTCGATATGTGATCATCTGGCTTTACTAGTTGAATCAGTTCCTGATTCAACCAAGATTTCTCACATTCTGAACGGCCTTACCATTGAATATGAATTTGTAATTGCCATCATTAATTCTGCAAAACAGAAATTTGATCTTGATACAGTTACCACTATGCTGCTTGACTCTGAAGCTCGACAAAAATCTTTTATTGCTAACTCAGTGACTCAGGCGCACTATACAACTGCATTGTCAAAAGGCTTGACCAACTATCAAGAAGATCCAATGGTATTTGCTACTCAAACCTATGGATCAGTCAACAGAGATCACTCCTCAAATCAGCCTTTTCATTCTCAGTTTGCATATAGCAGAGGACGTGGTCGTGGTTTTTTTCAGTCCAAACCTTCATGTCAAATCTGTCATAAGGTAGGACATCTAGCTGATGTTTGTTACTTCAGAAATGATGCAACCAGTCATGCTCGTCCTTCAGCCCAGGTGCACTACACTGACTCAGGGAAACCTTATAACATGATGATGTATGATTCTGATTACTCATATAATTGGCCTGCTCAATACACTGAAATTCTTATAAATTCAGCCTCATATTCGCCACAAATGTATAATCAATCTGTCAATCCTACCATTGCTGCTGGCTCTCAGCTAATGATAGAAAATTCTGGTAGTGAATCTGTCTCAAGTCCAATGAAGAATTCTGGTATTGTATCCACTTCTGTTTCTGCTACTAATCCCAAATTGTCAAGTGATCAGATTCCTTCATCTAACACAATTACACCTCAAGCATTTGTTGCTTCTCCTGAGGTTATCACTGATGAGGCATGGTACTTGGATTCTGGAGCCACACAACATATTACCAATTCAGTAAATTCTCTTTAGTCAGCTGCTTCACCACAAGGTAAGATCATTGTTATTGTTGGTGGTGGCACCAATTTGCCTGTATCTCATATTGGCCAAACAAGCTTAAGTGCTTCAAACTCTGCCTTGTATCTAAATAAAGTGTTATGTGTACCTACTATGCAAAATAATTTAGTTTCAGTTGCACAGGTCACAAAAGAAAATGGTGTCTCAATTGAGTTTTTACCTCATGGTTGTATTGAAAAAGGACATGCAGACACAAGAAGTGCTTATGACTGGAGCTGAATCAGCTGGAATGTACAAATTGGATGCAGCTTCATTGTCAAAGTTTTCAGCTATCAAAAGAGCTTCTGGTTATCAGCTGCAATCCAACATCTGTCATTACACATCATCCTTAGACAATTTTACATTGTGGCATAGACGTCTTGGGCATCCTCATGAAGGCACTGTAAAAATTGTTCTAAGATCTCTTAGTATTTCTGTTCCCAAATCTAGTACAGAAGATGCATTTTGTGCATGTAAGATGGGAAAGACTCATAAACTTCCTTTTGTAGCATCATCAACTGTTTACAATAAATCACTTGAATTGATTTCCATGGACTTATGGGGACCAGCTCCTTTTATATCAAATGGATATGTCTACTATATAGCATTTATACATGCATTTAGCAGGTTTACGTGGATTTATCCATTGCACAAGAAATCTGAGGCTTTATCCAAGTTTAAGGAGTTCAAACTTTATGTTGAAAACAAACTTGGCACCAAAATACAGCAAGTTCAAAGTGATAATGGTGTTTGTTGCCTTCACACCTTTTCTCAGGTCCTGTGGCATTGAACAAAGATTCTCCTACCCCTATACCTCAGAACAGAATGGCCTTGTTGAGCATAGACATAGGTCAATTGCTGATACAAGAAGGACCTTACTTGCCACGGCTTCCTTACCCTTATTCTATTGGAGTGATGCGTTCTTGTCAGCTGTATTTTTGTTAAACAAATTGCCTACACTTGTCTTACAAGGTGCTACACCCTATGAGAAGCTTCTTGGAGTTAAACCAGATTACTCACTGTTAAAAGTGTTTGGCTGTGAGTGCTTTCCACTTTTGAGACCTTATAACAGCCATAAATTGCAATTCAGATCTACCTCTTGTCTGTTTTTGGGCTATAATTCACAACATAGAGGCTATAAATGTCTTAACCGAGCCACTGGTCGTGTGTACATTACCAGACATGTGCAATTTCACGAGACAGTATTTCCTGCTCATTCCCAATTCAATATTCGACGTGTATGTCATGCTTCTTCTATGCCTGGTTTTAAACCTCCCATTCTCAGTAGTAGCAACCATTCATGCTCTACCATTCAACCCAACTCATCTACCTCAATTGCCACCCCCTCCTACTCTTAGATTCATTCACCCTCACCTACCTCTGCTTCCCATTCATAACCATTATCCAATTCACCTATTCATCCCATCGCTGCCTCTCCCTCACCTTCTTCAAACACCCACTCCATAATTACTAGGGGTAAAGCTGGTGTATTTAAACCCAAGATTTTTACTGTCATTGAGGATGTCAAAATCCCATCCACCATTGAAGAAGCCTTTGCTGATCCGAATTGGAAAAAGGCTGTCCAGGATGAATATACTACTTTACAGAAATTTAGGACTTGGGAGCTTGTTCCTGCACCATCTGATCGCAAAGTCATTGGCTGTCGCTGGCTATGTTGGTTAAAAACTCATGCAGATGGCTCTATTGCAAGGTACAAGGGAAGACTTGTTGCCAAAGGGTACTCACAAGAGGCTGGTGCTTACTATCGTGATACATTCAGCCCTGTAGTTAAAGCTACAACCATCAGGATACTTCTCACACTTGCTGTTACAAGGAATTGGAAGTTACATGAAGTTGATTTTAACAATGCATTTTTAAATGGGGATTTGACCGAAGATGTTTTTATGGAGCAACCTCTAGGTTTTGTGCAGTATGATACAAATGGTCAACTATTGGTTTGCAAGCTCAAACGAGATCTATATGGTTTAAAGCAAGCACCTCGTGCTTGGTTTGTCAAGTTGAGCACCTACTTGCACACTCTCGGTTTTACATCTGCAAAGGTTGACTCATGTCTGTTTGTAAATAAATCAGATAGGGACATCACCTATTTGATTGTGTACATGGATGATTTAGTCATAACAGGCTCCAATGAAGAAGTAGTGCAAAATCTCATTGGCAAGATGAGTCTAATGTTTTCCTTGAAGGATCTAGGTGAGTTGTCTTATTTTTTGGGAATTGAATTTCACAGGTTTTCCAGAGGTATCCATTTGACCCAAAAGAAATATATCCATGGTCTTCTAGCAAAGACACATATGAGTGGAGCTCACGCATATGCCTCACCCATGGCTGTGAATGTTCAACTCTTCGCTAAGGACAGTGAATTTTTCTCTGATCCAAAACTATATCGCAGTGTTGTTGGATCTCTGCAGTACTTATGCTATACCAGAACTGATATAGCTTTTACTGTAAATAAACTAAGTCAGTTCCTACATGAACCAACTATTAAGCAATGAGAATGTGTAAAAAGGCTTTTGCGCTACCTAAATGGTACCAACACTCATGGTTTGTTGATCAAACCTATTCAACAGTTTAGTATTCAAGCATACACTGACTTTGATTGGGGTGGCATTTCATCGAAGAAGAACAAAAATGATGAAGTGTTTCAGGTTCTACCTGAAAATAAAAGATCCACCAATGGTTATTGTGTTTTCCTTGGTGCCAATCCAATTCTATGGGTCTCAAGAAAACAACAAGTAGTGTCCAGGGCTGCCACTGAAGCTGAATACAGAAGCGTTGCTGATTCAATCACTCATCTGATGTGGGTACTGTCGCTTCTAAAAGAAATGGATATTGAAGTGGTCAAGACACCATGTATTTGGTGTGATAACACTGGCACAATGGCCTTGGCATCCAACCCAGTCATGCACTCCAAAACCAAACACGTCGAACTCGATGTTCATTTTATCAGGGAAAAAGTTGCAGCAGGCATTGTCACAGTTGGCTATGTTCCATCAACGTATCAAGTTGCTGACATCCTTACTAAGCCTCAAGTTTATGGGATGTTTTCCTACTGTAGAGATAAGCTCAATATAATGTCCACATATGAAGTGCATAATGGCGTGCAAATATGAGTTCAATCTCAGCAGGGAAAATGTTAACAGAATGTGTTTCGTTTTACAGATTGGCAATGCCATGTGTACTTATCTGTTATGATTTTGTTATTAGATAGGGTGATCTGTCAAGCATTCAAGTTGTATTGCTCATTGTTTGCATTCTAATTCTCTCTTGTTTAGATTCTCTATATATAGTGTACCCCTCATATTAGATCATAATGATAATTGATTCTACTTCTCTAAATCATTTTCATCTTTTCTATAGTTATTGGCATTGATGTCCCTCTCATCCCCCCCTCTCTTCATTTCCACCTTCTTTAATTTCTATGGCAAAAGCACCACTGTAGCGACTTCCACCAAATGTTGTGTCCAGTTAAAGCACATGGGAGAAGTTTTATCGGACTAAGGCAGTCAATGCCGTAGTGTGAGTCAACGGCACCGGTGCCGTCAAGATTTGCTACGCTACTCACCATAATATACTGGATTTCGATGAGTGGCGTGGAGGAATGAGGCATCACCAATAGTGCCACGTGTCTTGACGGCACTAGTGCCGTCTAACCTTATGACGGCATTGGCGCATATAAAACCAACTCGGACTCTTTCCCCTCTGAACCTCGTCTCATTTTGTTAAAATAGTTTGTCTCTCTGAAATTTTCTCTCTCACTCTACTCACAATTGCTCTGCCTTCTCTGTAACTGGCTTAAATTCTCTCTCTCACTCCTCACTTCACCGAAGGTGATCCTTGTGTGTAGGTAACATTTAATTTTTTTTGTTATGTTTTTTTTTGGGTTTAAAAACTTGATTTAACTTTTAATTATATATATATATTTATTATAGATGCTTAATAAATGTATAACTTTAGGATAGATGCTTAATTACTTATAAATTATTAATAATTATAAATAATAAAAAGAGTAAATAATAATTCTAATTAATAATGTAGGGAATTAAAATATTTAAAATTTATTATAAACCTTAGGATACAAGACTAATTAGTAAATTAATTAATTAGTGAATTATTTATTTATTTTATATGTTAATTATAAACCTTAAGATAGATGACTAATTATTAAATATTTTGTAAATTAATAATTTGATATATAAATTGTAAAATATTATTAGCTAAATTTAATTAAAGAAATTTGTGAGAATAATAATTAGTGAATTAATTAAAAATATTTTGTGAAATATGTTGTATATTATTATTTATAGTACCCTAAAATAGATAAGATAAGCTTCAATAGAGAATAATAATTAGTCAAATAATTAATTTGTCAATTAATTATTTAGAGAATAATAATTAGTGACTTAATAATGTGTTGTGTTATTGTAAATTTTTATTAGTCAAATGGCTGATCAAAGTGCCTGCAATATTGAGCCCAACCCCAAAGAGTGAGGAGTTCTTAATGAGGAGGTGCAGCAATCACACCGATCACAAGTTGTGTGGAATAGAGCGTGATGCGCGTTCGAGACCGTGGCCTACATATACTCCACCCTGAGCGTATTGCACGTTCGAGACTTCGATGTTATGGATTACTGTATTTATGGATTACTATATTATGTTATATTTGCATGGATTACTGTATTATGTTATATTTGCATGGATTACTATATTTAGAGAGAGGGACGATTTTAACAAAATGAGATGAGGTTCAGAGGGGAAAGAGTCCGGGTTGGTTTTATATGCACCGTGCCGTCATAGGGTTAGACGGCACTAGTGCCGTCACACACCTTGACGACACTAGTGCCGTCAGGACACATGGTGCCATTGGTGCCGCCTCATGCCATTAGTGGCGTAGCAAATCTTGACAGCACTGGTGCCGTTAATTAAGTCACACTACGACATTGATTGCCTTAGTACGGTAAAACTTCTCCCATGTGCTTTAACTCGGCACAACATTTGGTGAAAATTACTACAGTGGTGCTTTTCTCTCTTTTCTATTCTTCAACTACATTCATTCTTCTCCTTCATTTTTATTACTTTATTTTAAAATATTTATATTTGTCATTTTTTCTTCAAACTATTTTGCCTTACTTATAAAATGATATATAGTCTAAGGATACACAACATATGATGATATGATTAAGTAACTTATTTTATTTTCTTAATCTCTCCAAAAAAGAAGAAGTTGACTCTGTCTCATATTTAGGACTAAAGGAAGTATTTTCTTTTCCCACTTTTGTATTTCTACCCCTTCATGTGTAATTTAGCTTCTTTTTGTATACCAAGCTTTTAGGTGAATTAGGCCCATATATCAACAAGGCTTATAGTGGGTCTCATGCCTCAAAAAGTGCTTATAAACTTGTGGGTTTTATAATATGTAGTCTTAAGATACATATCCAAATAAGAGTGGACTTGATTTCAAAGGGAAAAGTCCCACATCAGAAGAAAGAATCAAACTTAACTGTCTTAAGTATAAGAGTTAATATAGGGGTTTACTTTAGGAAATTAACATTTTTAGGATATGGCGGGGTCTGCAAAAACACTACAGACGAGCAAGATCGGATGTGGGATTTAGCTTCATAATTGAATCATAAACTTGAATGTTGAAAGATTTTGAGTTACGATGCTGTGTTCTTATGTTATTCATCGTTTAACATTAGGGATAGATAGGGAAAAAGGTGGAGTTCCGGTTATGGAAAATTCATCAGGGACAGCTCCCTATGACAGTAGAGGAGATTATTATGGTTACGTTACGTTGAATCAAAAGCTATATATAGGCGTGGGGGTTAGAAGAGAGGAATATATTATCATGTTTGGTAAAATCTACGAAGTCGAGCCAAAATGACTCTGCACTTTTCTTTTCATACTGATTCATTATGTATCCCTCATTCTATTCATGTTGTTGTGTCAGATGATGAAGAATGATCTGTTCAAGAGTGTTGATGACAGCAAAGACACATGGTCTATTCATGCGAAGGTGCTAAGAAAATGGGTGATCCATAGGAAGGCGTCTGCATATCCCGTCTAGAAGATTGACATGATTTTGGTTGACGAAGAGGTTGTCCAAAAAATTTCTAAATTTTATTGAGCTTTCTTTATCCTTTCATGTTCTTTTTAATAAATACATGTATTCATAACACAAATTGTATTAGGTCCAATTGTTTTGGGTAATGCAGCGGAGTACTTAAGTTCTGATTCCATCAATGCATAGATAATGTGAATGAGAGTTTTGAAGATCTTTATGATACTGAATTTAATTTCTCAACACAATCAGTTTCTTATTAGGGACGGCTCACCATAAGCTAATTCTTAAAGTTGGTGTACCAATTTTGTTGATAAAAAATATTGACCAAGTAGCTGGTTGTACAATAAGACTGGGTTGCGAATAACACATTTGGACAAAAATTTCATCAAGGCGAAGGTGTTGAATGAAATAAGTGTTGGTGAAGATCTATTGATTCATTGCATGGATATGAATCCATCGGAATCTAAATTACCTTTCAACATAATGAGGAGGCAATTCCGAAGCATTCTTTCCTTTACAATGACCATCAACAAAAGCCAAGGCCAGTCAACATCTAATGTCGGGCTTTACCTTTCAAGCCTGGTTTTTTCTCATGGGCTATTGTATGTCGCCTTATCAAGAGTAAAGAGCTTCAATGAGTTTAAATTATTAGTATTGGATGAGCTGAAAAAATGTGTGAATTAAACAATCAATGTAGTCTACATGGAGGTTTTCCAAAATCTCAATATTGAATAAATGAATTGAAAATTGTTGGTTAATTTAAGTCTTTTTAAGAAACATAAGCCCATGCAACACGAGTATTTTGTCTGGTTAACTTTAAATCGGCGTATTTTTCTCGTATGACAAATCAATCGTCATATGAATTTGATAAGAAAGTAAATGACATGTAAGGAAAAGAGATCTGAATCATTTGAAACACATTAGTTACCTTAAGTTGTATGATTTGTTTGTTTATATTATTTTATTATGAAAAAATGGTTGAAAATCTCTGTTACAAAATCATTGCTCAATTGTGCCTTAAATTTGTTTAAGAACTAAGTGAAACTTATCTTCAACTATGTGTAACATATTTTTGTTATATATGTGCAAAATGGAAGGCATTTGGACATATATAATTAGGGAAATACATTTCTTATGTTGTAGAAGAAATGTATCTAACGCCATAGATACAAAAAAGATGTAGGCCCCACTATTTCGTGTGTGTGTAGGAATCTTCTTCTTCTTCTTCTACGCAAATAGGAAGTGTAAACCTTATATAATTAACCAAAAATATGTTTGTATATGCTTCGTTGAAGAAGTTTTTTTTTTTTTTTTTTTTCAATAGATAGTTGAAGAAGAATTACATTAGCAAAACATAAGTTATTACCGCTTAATGACATGGGTCTTTAATTTAGATATCTTTAGGCAATAAATGTTGTAACGGAGATCTTTCAGCAATTTTACCTTTTTTTTTCTAATGTTTATTTTTATTCCTAATCGAAATTTGTCAGGTTCGATCTCTTAAAATATACAAAAACGTCAACCCTTAAAATATACAAACCTTCAGCCATTAATTAAGACCAGCGAATAAGTCATAAAGTCAAAACAACTTACGCTGGGCAAAAGAATAAGAGGTTAAAATGATTAAATATATCGATCTCCAGTTTTCGAGGTATGTAAGAATAAATGACTAAGGTGTGTGCGTAATCATTCTATTTTTAAGATGTTTACGAGATGAAAGAGTTTTTTCTTTTTCGATTAAATGCGCAGGAAGAGTTACGAGAATCGAATGCGTTTTAACTTCATTTTATTTTTATTCCTAGAATCGAAATACGTTTGGTAACACGTATTTTTTTTTTTATTCGAGAATCAAAATTACGTTTGTTAACACATTTTTATTTTTATTAAGAAATTAGAATTATACAATACAAATCTATTTCTTTATTTTTTGTTTACCGGTTTCATCAACGGTATAAAATAATAAATTGGGGTATATTTTAACTAAAATGCCAACATTTCATGTCTAAAAAAATAATATATTTATTTACGTTTTGCTCTCATTTTTTAATACCATATTATTACCTTAATATTAATTATACAAATGAATAAATAAATAAATAAATCTACATTAGTCATGTGACTCAACTAAATTTTCATGATACCACAATAATTTAAAGCAAAAATAATTGATGTTGAATTGAACAAAAAAATATGTATGAGTTGCTGCTGCCATGTTGGGATTTGCATAATGTGCCAGATTTTTGTCTACTATCGATGATCCCTAATAAAGTTATGTCTTGCACAACATGCAATCACAATGAGAGCTTGCTTAGAAATGCAAATGGAGGCATTTTACGTAAAATTGGGAACCTATTCTTCAAAGCTCCAAATGACAGATTCGATTCATTTCTTAAAGAAGAGTCTTTTTTATGGTTGAACAACTCCTTAGTTGATCTGGGTTGATTTCGCCTATGCAAATTAGTCCATTTTGCTGTGTACCCTTCGGATGCCATTCTCAATTGAAGAAATAACTCCTCACTTTGGATTCAACCTAATGTATGACGAAAGAAAGTGTAACACAAATGACAATCCAGTCCTACACAAGTTCACATATAAATTTATACTATGCACAAATATTCCCAACATTTGGCTAATTTCTCACATGAATTTATCAATTATTCACTAATAGAAGATCACATTTAGTATGAAGCAGCAACTCAATAACCATCAAATTAGTAATAAAACGTACAGTTTATACATACAAATTCTACGACCTAGATGCTTGGCAATATAAAGACATAACTTTTCCGTGAATAGATTATTGAATCACTGTAATTGTAGTAGGTACTGTCCAAGATTCACCAATCAATGCCCAATTCTCTTGATAGAAAGAGTTTTTCAATGTATTGGATCAAAGGTGCTGATGCCGTTACATTGGAATTCTTTCCCTAATTCCAATGTATTTGACTAGATAAATGGGATATAGGAATCATAAGATTTTTTTTTCCACAAACAACACTTAAAGAGCATCTTGGATACACTAAATCACGTGAAAATCACCCTTGTATCAGTATAGAAAAGTATCTGCAAAATGAACAACAATAAACTAACAAAGGAAAGCACCTTTGCCTAGTTTTTCTTTTAAACAACATACATGACAATGCAAATGGACTCAAAAATTAACAAATCAAAAATACCTATAGAGATAACAATAGACAGAAACAAACAGAACCAATCCAATAATTGCAGGCAGAATCAAAGGAAAGCACCTTTGCCTAGTGTTAAGCTGCATTCACTTGAGAAGTTTGCTTGAAAGTGACTGTATGGGATTCAATTCATTCCCTCTTAGAATTTTCTGGGAGATCTAAAACTAACTCTCCTCACAGTACACCCACTTTTTCCTTGAATACAATGGGAAAAGACATTAACCAGGGTGAAGATCATAGACCTATAAACTCATTATTCAAATCTGTTATTATTTGGGAAATAGAAGTGGAAACAAGGGAAAGGGGAAAAAATAGCAGAGAAAGCAGAGAAGAGAAGCAGAGGAACTCTAAAATCAGAATCTATAATTCCTGATGAACATGGAGTTATAAGAGAAACGAGGAGAAGGGGGAAGAGAGAAGAAAAGAAGGAAGAGTAGAGAGATGATAGAATAAAAGAGAGAGACTATAACCACATTATGAGTTTTAGGGAAAGAGATGAAATAAACATCTCAACAAGAACATCATTCATTCATCCATTCATGTTTTTTGTTTTGTTGCCCAAACTCATTCATCCACATTTTGGCATATTTATAGCCTAACACATAAATAGAAAAAGACTCCTATCCCGTAAAAACTGACAATAATACAAAAATGAATTATACAACCCACTGGATACTTGTACTCATATTTATTCACTCCAACGTTTGACTATTAATACTATAACTAGTCTTAATAGGAAATCCTGTTTACAGTATTTAGAGAATTCAGAGATTGAATGCAAACTAAGGACAATTCGTCCAAGTCTCACTAACATTTTAGAGTTAATATAATTTAGTGGAACCCCAACACCTTCCTTCCAGTACCGAACCAAAGGTCAACTGATGGTTTTTTGAATTGGGCGTCTGATTGGTCACATGCCCCTTCTAATCACCCGCTAGCAAGTTAGGTAGTTCAGAGTTATACACTAAAACCAAGTTGTAACGGAATGAAAACATCATATACCTCATAAAAGTTTATGTAAGATAACTTGATTTTAACACCAGTTTTTTTTACTATCTTGGCTTCCTTGTTTTTTACTTGTCTGTAAGCAGTAGTATTGTTTATTCTTACTAATCATGACAGGCACAAACTCTTACTAATCACATTAAGCCTATTCTTATAACGTCTTTTATCCAATCCCCATTGATTCATTATTCTCCTAAGCACGCCTTTAGATATCAAAAATACACTATCTAGCCCCAAACTTTATTGAGTATCTAAATATCACAAGAAGCATAATCGTTCATCTTTGCCATCTCCTGGTATGATAATAATCTCAAACATAATTTGTCTAGTTCCCTTTATTTTAATTTCTTCCCCATGGAATTCACTAAAAGATGCCTAACTCTTATATCTTCGACCATTTCTCATTTACATGGTCACAAAGAACGTTACTATGAAACATATGACCCCAAATTTCTATGTTTCTTTTGGAGGGTTGGGGTTTTTATACGAAGGAATTGATGCAGCCAGAAAAACACATTACCCAGAAAAACAACAAAATCCAAATGACGTAGATTAGGGTTTAATCAACTTACTCTTTCTCGCTGAAACAGCCGTAGATCGCAGAGGCGGAGACCAACGGAAAAAACCAAATGACGCCAGAGATCAGAAAATGCAATGAGAAGGAAGCGATGGAGGGCAGGGTCGATTCCGATTTCGAAGTAGAGGGAAAAAACAGGGGAGGAGAGGAGAAGGGAAAAACCACTTACCAAGTCGGACCTGGAGACGGCGACGCTGGGTCGCGGGCGGTGGTGAACTGGTCGCGGGAACAGCAGCTGGAGCTGTAGGTCAGGTCGAAGGTCGAAGGAAGGTAGAGGAGAAAAGGAAAAGAAGTCGCGAATATTGGTCAGGAGAAAATCGATTCTTATTTTGGGACTCGGACCAGAGAAGCTGAAATTTTCAACTTCTTTCAACTTTTTTACATTAAAGACAAAAAAAAACCTAGGTTGTAGAGAACAAAAAAAAACCGTTTTTTAACAAACACAATTCTTATTTGTTTTTATTCTGGGGAACAGAAATTTTAAAAAAACCCATTCTGCAATGATATTCATACACACCCTAAATCTCCAATGCGATTCGTGAGCATTGAAAACCTTATCACTCTCCGATTCTATTTATAAGTTCGGTTTTAAAAAATTTGGTCCTATTTATAAATTCAGTTTTAAATGTAATAAATGAGATTGTGACAATTTTACCTATATTAATTACACTAATGAAGATAGATAGAGAATAAACAGTTGAAAAATACTCAATCATAAATGAGGGTAAAGTTGAAATTTTATCCCATAATCATTGTGCCAACTAACTTTCCGTGGTATGTGAGATATGATCAAAGTGGACTTATAAATAGAATCAGATTGGTATTAAAATTACTTTCTCCTGTGCTTAATATACGATATATTTGAGAAGTTGATTTTGATTCTAAATATAAGACAACATTTTCATATTTATCAATCTTTTCCTAATTTACCTCTATTGATGCTCCCTCAAAATAATTGAGGAGGAGAGGAAATGAAAGAATTAAGAAATATGACAAGGGTGTTTTAGGAAATGTATAACATTTTAAGTAAATTAACCAATTTCTTTAATCAAATCAAATTAGTTAATATGTCTTACATTAACGACCAGAAGTACTAATTTAATTGGCCTTCTCTTCCTTCTTTCATCCATTAATTATTACATTAATATTTAATGATATATATCACACCAAGAAGGACTTCCTGATAAAAGAGCTTTATTTCCTTCGATCACGCGGTTAGTTATTATACCTGATACGTTTTTTCTTGTAACAGAGACAAATTAATGTAAGACTGATATTAACGGATCAATGAGAAATCGGAAAGTTAAACCGTACGTGATATATCACCCTCGTCCCTGTTTGGACGAGACATATATTAGTAATAATTATATATGTGGTGTGTTTAAATAATAAAAATGAAGTTTGTCTATTCACTTTGAATAATAAGGTCTAATTTTTCTTGGGAAGGATAGTAGTATTCCAAGATTGAAGTGATATTATTTTCTGTGAAGAAACACATGACATGGATATAAAATCATATTAAGTACGGATATACTAAACCTTCTATGACTCGCTCAGAGTATTCCATCCCCATAGTCAGTAATTACTATTAGTAGGCATTTGGTTTTCTATTCGACTGTTACCAAAAAGATGTTAGCCGTATTCCCTTTTGCTACAGTTTGCCAGATGGTTCTGAAGAACTAACAGATGCCCACACGCGTAGTTCATGAAAGAGACGAGAGTCATCTTCCATAGCTGTAACAAATAAAAGCAAACCGACCTGTTTCTTCTTATTACTGGTCCGAGTCAATGCTGGCCTAGAGTGTCTAAAATGAAGATTGGATTTAATTAATTCAAACCGTAAAATGGCCCAGTGGATGATCTTCTTGACCTTTATACTCTTTAACAAAGACATTAATGTCAGGCATATGCTAGAGTGTTCATCAGAACGTTCGGCTCAACCTCGACAAATCTGTAAATGCTGAAATTGTTCGCCCATTACCAAGGCGTTGAAATAGCAGGAGAATTAAAGCACATTACAATGTGTTACAGTGGAGCCATGCATGTTAATTATCTTAACGTTATGCCGCCATAAGAGGTAGTGCTTCTTTGGCGGCATATTTTCCTTCCTATTTCTAACTATTTAATATGGCTGAGTTGCACCAAAGACTCCCACCACTACCATCATTCCATCAACATCTTCCTCCAGCAAATCAAGAGGAACGATACAGTACCTTAAGGTCCAGTGTATTAGGTTGAAATAGCAATACAATAAATTTTCGTAAATAATATTATCATGATTGTTAAAATCTACGAAGTCGAACCAAAACGACTCTGCGCTTGTCTTTTCATACTGATTCATTATGTATCCCTCATTTTGTTCATGTTGTTGTGTCAGATGATGAAGAATGATTTGTTCAAGATCGTTGATGATAGCAAAGACACATGATCTGTTCATGTGATGGTGCTAACAAAATGGGTGATCCGTAGGAAGCTGCCTCCGTATCCTGTCTAGAAGATTGACATGATTTTGGTGGACGAAGAAGTTGTTCATAAAAATTTCTTAACTTTACTGAGCTTTCTTTATCCTTTCATGTTCTTTTTAATATATGTATTCATAAAACAAATTGTACTAGGTCCAAATGCTGGGTAAATAACAGAAACGTCATCATGAAATAACTAGCTAGGCTGAATTCTTTAACTTGCTCCTCTGGAATGACCTGTAATCTGCTAACAATCTGACTGTGAAACCTTTCTTGATCTCCTCCACTATTGTTCGGACTATCTGTTCATTAATAAACTGATTAAACGCTTAAGAATCACTTACAGATTATAATAACATCAACTTTATATAGTGTAAGAGAAGACAATATTTGGCTAACCGATTGCACGATGTCGTCCATGACATGCTGAGGAACCCAGGAGAGAAGTGGGGAGAAACCAATGGTAATATTGGCCTCTAATTGATTCTTAATAATGCAGCTACCATCAGTTCCATGTGTTACAGGGTACAAGGTTCCAGAAACTTCCAGGTTAAACAATTGTGGCGTGTAAGCTGAATGCAGACCTTGAAGTTCACACTTGGTCTGCAAAATAATTTATGGCGAGAGGAAGCAAGATCGAATGAATTTATAGTATCGTGAAAAATTCTGCAGATTGTAATGATGTTCTTACAATGTGAGTCTCGCAGAGCTTGGGGATGTGAGAAGGAACATGAGGAGGGTAATCTTGTCCATTCGATTTTGTTGTCACTCTTATGTCTGCCACTGGCTGTGTCTTGAAGAACAAGGCTTCTATCACCGGCATTTTTATTCTCCACTCATCCTGTTTAATTTCATCACATTTTTTAGGTATCAAAATAATTTTTTCCCATTTATTTTCATGAAAAGTAAAGAGAGATTTCAGTCGGTGGCTTCGCACCAGCAAGATTTTTAAAGGTGGAAGTGAAAAGATTGAGCTTCTCCAAAATCATGGTTTTGGAGCCTAAAACCATGGGTTTTGAGAAAAAAGGACTTCTAAAATTTATTTAACTTTTGGCGAAATTATTTTAAAACCATGGTTTTATCTTGAAAATCACTTTTTTTCCTTGTATCCAAAAAGTCATCAACGTAAAGTACAAGCGTTTTTCTGGTGGGGGACCACTACTCTGGTCCTAGTTAATATAAGAGCTACAGCTTCCTCAATTCTTAAGAGTTAATTGGGTGATTAAATTTAATACCAAATACTCCATCATGTTTTAAATATATGATAAAATTGTCTTTTTTTTTTTTTTTTAAGAGATTAAGGAAAATGGCCCCAAAAAAGTAAGGGTGTTTAAAAGCTCTGTTTTGAATGACCAAGGAAAAAGGAAATTATGAGATAAAAATCTGTAAAAAAAATATAAAAGTATTGCGAGATTCAATTTGCACCATGAAATATATAACATTGCATTAGATTGTTATACTCTTATACTATATAAGCAAAAATATATTTTTGCTTCTTTAAGTTTATATGAGGTTTCATTTTGTCTCTTATGTTTGTAAAGTATACTTTTAGTCCTTAAAATTTAATCTCATTACGAAAAATGCTGACTACACAAAATTAATGGATAATTGTGCTGACAAAGTAAACTTAAACCGAAGTGAAAAGTCATATATAATCTACCCAATAAAAATGCCCTGTGTCAAATAATTTAATCTACAAATAATTTTCATTAATTTATTATTTTAAGAAAAATGTCCAGGGTTTGGTAATTTCCTTTGCCACCTCTCTTCCCTCCCTCTCCATCCATCTTCCTCCCATTTCAATTTCTCTTACATCCTCTCTTCATGTCCCCTTGTTCTTGATTATGTTCCTTTAGAAAATCAGAACCCACCTTTTTCAGTTTCATTGTTTTGTACAATTTAAGAATACTAATTGCTGGAAAAAAATGAAGAGTACTAATTGTATGGTGATGTGTATGAGCAGGCAAGAGCATATGCGACGACCGTTAATGCGACGTAGTTATTCTCAATCGCTACGTACAACATAAACATGCATAAGATTTTCTGAACATTTGAATAGTGAGGATGTTGGAGTAATGTTGTCACAACTCAACCGGGCCCCATTAAAATCAAAGTCTTAAAGGGAACAATCGGGTTGTTAAATTTAATAAGGCTTGCGTGATGATCCACAGACAGGGAGGTTCTTTTTCAGTTTCATTGCTTTGTGCAATTTAAAAGGTGGGTTCTGGTTTTCGAAAGGAACATAATCAAGAACATTGGGAGATGAAGAGAGGATGTAAGAGAAATTGAAACGGTAGGAAGATGGATTGAAAGGGAGGGAAGAGAGGTGTCATTTTTATTTTTTTAAATAATAAATTAATAAAAATTAGTTGTTGATTAAAATTATTTGAGGCAGTGCATTTTTATTTTTATTGGGTAGATTATATATGAGTTGACACTTCGGTTTAAGTTTGCTTTGTCATCATAGCACAATCATCCATTAATTTTGCTTAGTTAGCATTTTTCATCACCAGCATTAACATTGTTAAATTTTAAGGACAAAAAATATATTTTATAAATATAAGGAACTAAAATGAAACATCATATAAACTTAAAAGATTAAAACTCTACTTTAGCATATATGCATATATATATATGTGTGTGTGTGTACTTACACACACATATATAGATATATACATACACATATAAAAACATGATAACATTGATGATGATGATAATAGTAATAGTGGTATAATGAATATAATATGAACATTATCTATGTAAAATATATTATTCTCTGATTTAACGAATTTATGAGAAGATACATGCAATTAATTAGTGTTTGTGAAAGAGAGAGGACTTCATGATTACAAGTTTAAAATATACGATTCTCTGGTTTTTATGAATTTACAAGGAGATGTATATGCACCATAATTAATAGTATAAAAGTTAGTTTGAGGTATAAATCTTTAAAAGCAGAGGTAGTAAATGATTTTGATATATAGTACGGTACTACAGTTTTTGACTTGAAACTAAACACATGCCAAAGTTGGCAATAAAAGAGAAAACAGACAAAAAAGACGTATAAAGGTATAGTTGGAAGTTGCTTTTGCCTTTGTTCTTCAAGAAAAGCAAATGCGTAAACGCAACACACAGATAGAGATGAAGAGTACGATCCAGATTTCGGTATACCTGATTGAGGCGTTGAGCAGTTGATTTTTCTGGAATGATAGCTTCCACCACTCTTCCCATGTCCTCCATATACTCTTCAAACCGAACCTGCCAAAATACCAATCATCATTAATATTTAATTATGATATTAAATATAATTAACATAACCCCAAAAACAAACGGAGAGAGACAGAGGAGGAGGAGATACCGGAGGAGCGCCGGGGAAGTTACGGAGAGGGACGTTATCACTAGTACGGTACGTGAAGGTGGAAGCTTTGCGATTGTAGATCGATGATACAAATAATGTCTTTTGACGACGTCGTCGCGGAGGCCTCTCCTGGGCTCTGATCCGGTGTGACCCGGCGGTGGAGTAACAGAGATGGGTATGACAGGGAAACAATACGGTGCTTGCGGCCATACCCTGCGTGCGAATATCGATCACTTCAACTTCTTGGGATGATGATGGTGCGTGGAGTTCGTTTTCCTATTTATACATGCGTGGGTTCCAGCCTTGCCAGTGGGCTGGCCACGTGTCGTTATATTCTTCTTCCTCCACAAAAAACACGTCATATAAAAAAATATCTATACTTATTACAATCACTCAATCAATTTTCACTGTTCTTTCATTGGAACTCCTGCTTCCTGGGCTAGCATCAAATACTCAAGGGATGTTATTCAGATTCTGGGGATTAGTATTACTTCTAACCTTGAAAAATATCTTGGAGTGCCACTTTTGCATAAGAAAATGGTGAAGATGACGCTTGCTCCACTCATTCCTAAGGTTAATAAAAGACTTTCTGGTTGGAAGGGAAGAAATTGAGTATGGCTGGTAAATCTGTGCTGATAAAGTCAGTTTTTTCCACATTACCGTTTTATCATATGCAAACCCTTTTCATTCCCAAAAGTGTTCGGATGGATATTGAGTAGAGATTTTTTTTTTGGAGTCAATGATCGACAATAAAAAAAACTACATCTCATAGCCTAGGAAACTATCAAATTAGGAAAAGAGAATGGGGGGGGTTGGAATTAAGGACCTTGAAAAGTAAACAAATCATTCATAATGAAGTTATGTTGGAGTCTTCTAACCAAGCCTGAAGCCCTTTGGGTAAAATGCTTGAAAAGTAAATATGCATGTGGAATTGAAAAAAAATCCCTAACATCATCACCAAGAAGAGGAAGCAATCAGTAATCTAGAGTTCCATAGTAAAAGTTTGGGATAAGTTTAGAAAGGAATTGGGAAGTAAGCTCAGAAGTGGAAACAATACTAATGCTTGGTGGGAGTTATGGTTTCCACTTGATTGACCATTGGCTCGACCTGCAAATAAGAACCACAAGTGGGTTAGTCATCATGATGAAACTGTAAGGGCTTTTGTATCTTCAAGTGGCCGGTTCATGAGATCTTACGAAGTGGATACTTTTCTTACCATATATAATTGGTAATTGATAAAATTAAGATGGTTAAACCTCCAATTATGAAGGGAAATGACCTTTTTTAGTGGATGGCTTCTAATGATGGAAATTTCAACATTAGATCAGCATATAAGAAGTTAGAAAGAAGCACTTATTATGCAAGGGAACCTTTCTGGTAGCACATTTAGCATTGGCCAATATCAGAAAAAGCTAAATTTTTCATGTGGCAAACTTTTCATGGAAGATTACCTACCAACTCTGTGAGAAATATGAGAGGTTTGAGTGTTCATAATGAGTGTCCTATTGAGTGCCTTAGTGAGGAAACAATACTTTATACTCTGAGAGATTGTAAGGTAGCATACACTGTGTGGATTGATTTGATTAACCCTTTATATTGTAGTACTTCTTTTAGTGGTAATTTGCGGGATTGGATTTTGTGGAATAATAAACAAGAACTGGGTAGCAAAATAGTCAAAGAGCTGGCCTTGCATGCGGATATTTGGTTCTGGAAAAACAGATGCAGGAAGATCTTTGAAGGTGTAGGAGTTCATCCTTAATGAAGTGGAGTACTTAATGTTGGACTTTCTGGATCAACTGGGCATTGGTAAACATGAATTTGAGAGAAAATAACCTCTATTACTCACAAGAATAGATTACAAAACTCATATAAAAATAAACTCTCAAACAAGGATCACTCTCTAGGATCACTCTTGTTCTCACTCTTCTTGGTGATGAACACTGATTTTCAGATGCTTTACAAATGAGGTATCCACCTCTATTTATAGTATGAGTTTTGGGGTAGGTGAGGTGTGAACAAGGGTGGTTGGTGGAGGAGGCCGCTTCAACAATGGTGGTTTGGTTGGTGGAGGCCGCTTCAACAATGGTGGCGGAATATTCAAAAAACTTTCCGGAGGGTGGTGGAAGTCTTCAATTCTCCCCTCCGGCCCATATCTCGAAGAAAAACATTCCGGCTATGTTTTCGCATAACTCTAGCTTCTCTCGAGTCACCACCTTCGTCATCATGTCTGCAGGATTCTCCTTCGTATGGATCTTTACTAGTCTCAACGGTTGTCGATCCATTACCTCGCGTATCCAATGATAGCGAATATCAATATGTTTTGTACGGGAATGGTACATAGAGTTCTTGCTCAAATCTAGAGCACTCGATTGTCACAATGTACCTTATACTCCTTTTGCTTGATTCCAAACTCTTGGAGATAACGCTTTAGCCACAACATCTCTTTTCCGGCTTCCCGGCAAAGCAATGTATTCAGCACACATGTTGTGGACAAAGCAACGCACTTCGTAGTCGTGGATCGCCATGAAACACTCCCCCGCAAAAGTATAAATGAATCCTGAAGTAGATTTTCTACTATCAAGATCTCCGGCCATATCTCGCATCCGTATAGCCTTCCAAGATTGGATCGGCTCCCCGTAACAAAAACATAATTTCAATGTACCCTTAAGGTATCCGAGAATCCACTTTACCGCCTCCCAATGCTCTTTCCGGGGTTGGAGAGAAAACGACTCACCTTTCCCCTTTGCGTGAGCAATATCGGGCCTCGTACACACCATAGCATACATCAAACTTCCGACCGCTGAAGAATATGGTACGCGACGACATCTCCCCAATCTCTTCCTTGGATGAGGGACACGATCTCTTGCTCAACTTGAAATGGTTGGCCAATGGAATGCTAAGCGGTTTGGCATTGTTCATATTGAACCGTTCAAGTACTCGTTCAATATACTTCTCCCGAGATAGCCATAACCTCCGTTTTTCCCGTGTCTCGGGTGATTTGCATTCCCAATATCTCGTTGATTTGGTCCTAAGTCTTTCATGTCAAAAGACTTAGAAAGTTCCTTCTTGGTGGCGATCTTCGTTGCGTCTTTCCCCACGATCGAATATCGTCTACATATAGTAGAAGAGCAACGAAATTTCCATCGAAAACTTCGAATGTAGACACACTCATCGCTGCAGTTTTCTTGTACCCTTGACTCACCATGCACGAGTCAAATTTCTTGTACCACCATTTTGTCTAGGTGCTCGCCGACCGTACAAGCTTTTCTTCACTTACAAACGAGGTTATCCCCGAAACCTCAAAACCTTCCGGCTGCTCCATGTAGATTTCTTCTTCTAAATCTCCATGAAGAAAAGGCTGTCTTCACATCCATTTGTTCAAGCTCTAAGTTCATACTTGCGACCAATCCAAGTATGACTCTAATTGAAGTCATCTTGACTACGGTGAAAAAATCTCATCAAAGTCGATCCCCTTCTTCCCGCTGGAATCCTTTGACTACCAACCGTGCTTTGTATTTCACCACTTTTCCACCGCCATCTTTCTTCGCCTTGAACACCCATTTATTTTTCGGTGCCTTCTTCCCTCGTGGAAGTTCTACGATCTCATAAGTTTGATTTTTTCGCGAGATTCCATCTCGTCTTGCATTGCGAGCAACCACCTTGTTCTTTGTCCTTATGAGATACCGCTTCATGGAAACTCTGCGGTTCTCCATCCTCGTAAGTAGAAGGTATTCGGATTCCGGATATCTTCTCGACGGAATCGACCTCGTTCGGATCTACGAACTTACGGAGCAATTTGAGGAAATCCACCATCATCTTGGCCTTGTGATGGTTGGACGAACGTCAAAATTTGGGGTTGTGGCTCCCCCCTTTCAAAGCACCGTCATCTTCCTCATTGTCTTCTACTTCCGGCATTTCTTCCGGCACTATATCATCATTTCTCACGAATGATTCCGATGTTGCCTCCGCACCCGAAGAGCAACATTTGTCTTCCGAGATATTGTGGGCTTTTCAATATCTTCTATTGTCGGCTTTCATGGAACACCACGTCCCTACTTCGATTACCCTTTTTCTTTAGGATCCCATAATCCGTATCCAAACTCTTCATTTCCATAGCCTATGAATATGCATGGAGTGGTCCTTGCATCCGGCTTCGGCTGAGCTCTTTGGATACATGTGCGTACGCTAAACACCCAAATACTCTCAAGTGGGAGTATGATGGATCCTTTCCGGACCAAAGTTTCTCGGGAACTTCAAAATCCAATGGTATGCGATGGAGATCGGTTGATCAAGTAACAAGCGGCTCGACGCTTCTCCCGAGAATGGCTTTGGCGGCTTAGCCATACCGAGCATGCTCCGAACACGTTCCATAATTGTTCGGTTCATTCTTTCGCCTATACGGTTGTGTTGAGGGTGCGTGGGACCGTCTTCTCATGTCGAATGCCATATGATCCGCAATAGGCATTGAACCGCACGGAGGAGTATTCACCTCCATTGTCGGATCGAAGACACTTCAACTTCTCTCCCGTCTCACGTTCTACCATGACATGGAACAGTTTGAAGTAATCAAATACCCGGTCCTTCGTCCGCAAAAAATACACCCACACCTTTCGAGAAGCATCATCGATGAACGTCAGAAAGTATCGGTTGCCGCCGAGTGATTCAACCTCCAAGGGACCGCAAACATCAGAGTGTACCAGATTGAGCAACTCTGATCTTCTCGTTGAAGAGGAATTAAACGAGACTCTATCTTCGCTTACCAAACAAACAATGATTGCAAGGATCTAGTGCGGCGTCCTTGTCTACATTGATAAGCTCCTTCTTTACTAGGGTAGACAACCCTTTCTCACTCATGTGGCCGAGTCTCCGGTGCCACAGATTTTGTGACGCCTCCTTTTCGCAACGTTGAGGCCGTCGTGCATATCTTCACATGAGTCTTGTATAGCGTGCCACAAATATGTCCTCGAGCGACTATCATAGCGCCTTTTGACAACTTCCATGTGCCTTTACCGAAGTGACTATCATAGCCCCGTTTGTCAAGAACTATTCCCGACAATAGATTCAGTAGAAGGTCGGCACAGCGGCGACATCCTTCAAAGTGATTGTGCTCCGGAACTTGTCTTTATCTCGAACATCACCAATTCCGACAATCGCGAAACCGGAATTTCCCATTTTCACGGCTCCAAAGTCACCGGCTTTGTATGTTGTGAAGTATTCCTTGTATGGAGTCACGTGGTAGGGCCGTGCAAAGTATCTACCACCCATTCCGTGTCTTCTCGTGAGACGTGAAGGCATGTCTCATCTTGGGTTGAACAATAAGCTACATCACCGAGAGATAGTAACTAATGTTTCTCCACCCTTGTTCTTCGGCCGCGAATCGTTCCGGTCTTGCTCCTTTTTCCATTTGTTGCGTTCTTCTTCATATGTCCTTCTAATCCACAATGATGGCGGTTATAAGATGGTTTTCTACCATCGTGATGGACCGCCCCCGCTCTTGCTTTCGCTCTCGATTTGTTATTACTCTTCTTTTGTTGCCTCCCCCCATTCTTCTTGTGACAAGGGCATGGGTCCGATCTCGTGCCCATGTCCTTTCTCCTTGCTTCTTCACCGAATATGGCATCCTTGACCATTGACATGGTAAGTTTGCCATTTGGGGGTGAGTTCCGAGTGACACGACCAGCGTTTCCCAACTATCGGGAAGGGGCGAGTAGTAGCAACGCCTGAACTTCATCGCCAAGTGGCATCTCTGCACGACGACAACCTGGTTGACCAAGCTCGGAACTCACTGGTATGCTCGGCAACCGAAGTTCCACTTTTAAGCTTCATGTTGACTAAACGCCTCATCAATGAGCTTTATTCGAGCGGTCTTGGCTCGGTACATATCCTCCAACTTTTCCGAGAGGGCATATGCGTCTGTTTCTTGTGCAACATGGTGGAAGACACTATGATCAATCCATTGACGGATTTGACCAATAGTTTTTCGATTTGATTTCTTCCACTCTAACTCCTGGCGGGATCGGGATTTTTACCCATCAATTCTATGGGATCAAACAAATCTTTACGGCTTAGGAGATCTTCCATCCGAGGTCTCCACGGCGTGTAATTTGTGGCGAAGCGTAATCATTGCTCCGAAAGATGATGTTGACTCTTACGTGGACATTATCACCTTACAAATAATTTTTCAACACGATCGGGTTGAATCTTTAAAAATGGAGCTCACCGTTACGTCCGGAACGGTCAAAAAAAAAGATGGAATTGACACTACGGGGTCAAAATTCCACTCTAGGGGCAAAACAGCAATTTCGAAAACTTTGAGGACCAAACGCAATTTTCGGAAAGATCGGGGTCAAACTGGAATTTCGGAAAGATCGGGGGTCAATATGAAATTTCCGAATATTTGGGGACCAAACTGAAATTTTAAAAAAATTGAGGGGTCTTTCTTCAATTTCCGAAAAACTGCAAATTCCGGCGAGGAACAAAGTATTCGGTCGTCTTCTCCCGGAACTCCGTGAACAGTGTCGTCTTCTCCGGCGAACTCCAAAAGTTGACCAAACTTTGACCGTGATTTCGGGCTCGTTTGAACTCCGATTAGGTCGCCGTTTGGTGCGTTGGACTCGTGTCGATGAGACGAATCCAATGGTGCACTCAGAATTGGATTTTGAGTAAAACTCAGAAAACCCAAATTCGTCCGGTGAACCAAAAAACTCAACCAACACCTCTAACCATGCCCGATACCACTTGTTGGACTTTTACGGATCAACTGGGCATTGGTAAACATGAATTTGAGAGAAAATAACCTCTATTACTCACAAGAATAGATTACAAAACTCATATAAAAATAAACTCTCAAACAAGGATCACTCTCAGGATCACTCTTGTTCTCACTCTTCTTGGTGATGAACACCGATTTTGGATGCTTTACAAATGAGGTATCCACCTCTATTTATAGTATGAGTTTTGGGGTAGGTGAGGTGTGAACAAGGGTGGTTATTGGAGGTCGCTTCAACAATGGTGGGTGGTTGGTGGAGGCAGCTTCAACAATGGTGGGGTGGTTGGTGGGAGGTCGCTTCAACAATGGTGGGCTGGTTGGTGGAGGTCGCTTCAACAATGGTGGTTTGGAATATTCAAAAACTTTCTAGAGGGTGGTGGAAGTCTTCACTTAAGTCAGATTCCATCAGTTGCATAGATAATGCGAATGATAGCTTTGAAGATCTTTACCATAAGCTGATTCTTAAAGTTAGTGTATCAATTATGTTGATAAGGAATATTGACCAAGCAAGCTGGGTTGTACAATGAGACTAGGTTGCGAATAACACATTTGGGCAAAAACTTCATCAGAGCAAAGGCATTGAATGAAATAAGCGTTGGTGAAGATATATTGATTCATCGCATGGACATAAATCCATCGGAATATAACCTACCTTTCAACATGGTGAGGAGCCAATTCCCAAGCATTATTTCCCTTGCAATGACTATCAACAAAAGCCAAGGCCAGTCGATGTTTAATGTCGGGCTTTGCCTTCCAAGCCCGGTTTTTTCTCGCGGGCAATTGTATGTTGCATTATCAAGAATAAATAGCTTCTATAGGTTTAAATTATTAGTATTGGATGAGCGGAGGAAGAAATGTGCAAATCAAAAGACCAATTAATGTAGTCTACAGGGAGGCTTTCCAAAATCTCAACATTGAATGGATAAAATGAAAATGTTGTTTGTCAATTTAAGTCCTTTCAATCTAGAAATTACAAGCCTGTGCAACACACGAAATATTTTGTCTTGTTAACTTTAAATCGCCGTGCTTTTCTCGTACAACAAATCAATCGTCTTATGAATTTTATAAGAAAGTAAATGACGAAATAGATCTGAATCGATCATTTGATACACATTATTTACCTTAAGTTGTATGATTTGTTCAGGTAAAAAAAAAGTTGCATGATTTGTTTGTTTATATTATTTTATTATGAAAAAATGGTTGAAAATCCCTATTTTAAAATTTATTTCCCAATTGTGCTTTAAATTTATTTAAGAACCTAAGTACAACTTATCTTTAACTATGTGTAACATATTTTCAACTATATATATATATATATATATATATATATATATATATATATATATAAAAAATGGAAGGCATTGGGACATATATAACTAACCAGCAATATGTTTGTACATACTCGTTGAAGAAGATTTTTTTTTTTTTCAATAGATAGTTGAAGAAGAATTACATTAGCCAAAGATAAGTTATAACCGCTTAATGACATGGGTCTTTAGATATCTTTAGACAGTAAATGTTGTAATGGAGATCTTCCAGCAATTTTACCTTTTTTCCTAATGTTTATTTTTATTAGTAATCGAAATTTGTCATGTTCTTTTAAAATATACAAACCTTCAGCCATTAAGACCAGCAAATAAGTCATAAAGTCAAAACAACTTACGCTTGGGCAAAAGAATAAGAGGCTAAAATGATTAAAAAGCTTATGAAAATTTCTACAGCTTAATATAAGATATATTTAAAAAATTAAACTTGATTCTAAATATAAGATAAAGTTTTCATATTTGTTAATGTTTTCTTAATTTGCTCCTATTGATGCTCCCACAAAGTAATTGAGGAGGAGAGGGAATGAGAGAATTAAGGAATACGACTACGGTATTTTTAAAAAATGTATGTTATATTAACTAACTTAACCAATTTTTTTAATCTAATCAAATTAATTAAATATGCCTTATATTAAGAATAGAATAGAGTACTAATTTAATTTACCCACTCTTCCTTCTTTTATAAATTAATTATTACATTAATAATTAATGATATATATCACACCAAGAAGGAGCTCCTGATGAAAGAGCTTTATTTCCTTCGATCACGCGGTTACTTGTACGTTTTGTTTTGTAACAGAGACAAATTAATAGAAATCGGAAAGCTAGACTGTACGTGATATATCACCTTCGTCCCTGTTTGGACGAGACATATATATATATATTAGTGATAATTATACATGTAGTGTGTTTAAATAATAAAAATGAAGTTTGTCTATTTACTTTGAATAATAAGGACTAATTGTTTATTCCAAGATTGAAGTGATATTATATATTTTCTGTGAAGAAACACATGACATGGATATAAAATCCCTGTCACGGAAAAATAACAGCTCGTTAGACCAAAAAATAGATAACGAGTCGTATAAGTAGTAGTTGGGTGCATTACTTTCGGTAACGTCCTAACTCCTTGTTGACAAAAATTCAAAATTTCTGCTTAGAAAAAAAAACTAAGATCTGTTTGGGCTTTTCGAGGGTTTGTTTTCTCCATGTTTGGTTCACAAGTCAGTCCATAAGAGCTTCAATAAAAGTAACTTATTTGAAGGGAAAATCATTTTCGCCCACTTTTAAAAAAAAAAACCTTAAAAGGCCTTTATCTGGAAACAATCCCAAAAAGTTAAATGATTTTTTAATAATTTTATATCTTGCGTGAGTTTTAGATTATATAATTGTTAGTTTATTAGTTAAACTAAATACTCCATTAACAAAATTTTCTAACAACTAAATACTCTAAAATAATTTATATTAATTTACGTTAACAACTATTAATTTCTCCAAAAAAATTAATTATAAAAATCTTAAAATTGTCAGATTGAGGGTTTTTTTTGAAGTTTTTTCTCAAAAAAAAAGCCCTCAAAGTGATTTTCTCTTATTTGAATGACTTTTCAGTTGAAGGACGCCGCACACATGGCGTGAGTGGGGCCCACAAGGCATGTGTAATATAGCGCTTTCAATTTTGTCGTCTTGTGAATTCTTTTTTAATATAGTTTGTCTTGATTTCCTAACGTGACACAATTAAAGATTAAATTGTATGACATGTCATCAGTTACTTATGTAATTTTTTTTTAATGAAATTATGTATTTTAGCATTGTTAAAATTTTTAGGTTAGCATTTTTCACTTTTTTATGATTTTAATTTTAATTTTTCTCTTATAATTATCTCAAAAATCACTTATCCTACTCTCATTAGGGCTATTTGGAGAAAGCTTTTACTAAAAGAACAGCTCAGTGGCATTTCAGTATTGAAAAAAGTCCACATGAGTATGTTTGGGTTGGCTTTTTTTTTTGTCTTTTTACCTAAACGGATTGGGAAAAAAAAAACTTCCCCTCTAATTTTTTTACTACTGAAACGCAACTTTTTTGTGGGTCCGTTTTCTGACCTGGAGACAGAGGGAGAGAGAAGGGAAGGGGCATTTTTCTTAGTGGGGCCCATTTTCTGACGAGGAGACACAGAAGGGAAAGGGAAAGAAAAGAGAGAGAAAGAGGGAAAGAGAGAAAGAGGGGAAAGTTACAGTGAGTTGAGATTTTCTTTTGTTAATTAAGGGTTTATTTTATTAATTAATGACAAAAACTTTAATAAATCATGATTTATTGGATTATCTATTAGTTTATTAAACTGATTAATTTGAAGAAAAAAAAAGAATAAGAAAGATTCTTAAATAATTTAATTAGCTTCTTGAATTTATAAAAAAAATGTCAATTTTGTCTTATATTTAGGTTCAGAGGGAGTATTTAATAAAATTTATATCCTTTTTAGTTATTTTTCATCTCAACTAACTTTTGAAATAACAATCCAAATACTCGTCAGTTTAGAAAAAAGTCACTTCTACAAAAGCCAAACGGGCAATCCAAAATACAAATAACATTTAAAACCGATTTTTTTTATATGGGCTTTCCGCAAAATTCGAGATAATTTTTTAAACCAACATTCTCACCGCTAACCCAAACAGGCACATTGCAAATAAGTTTCAATTTCACAAAAGCTACTTATACTACCATCAATCCAAATACAAATCATATTTCACAATTTAACTTTGACCCAATCTTACTTTTTCATAAATCAGATTGTAAGTAAAGTATTTTTCCCATCATTATCCTAAACGCACAGATCAATCATAAGTAGTGAAGTTGTGGTTACCAAACAAAAAAAAAAAAGAAAGAAAGAAGGGAATTTGTACACGATAAGCATCTTTGCTTGTACTCTTTTTCGCCGCCTAATTAGAAAAGTTGAGTGATCGCGTGCAAGTTGCAGTTATTGAACTTGCGTACAGAGCCGCTCAGGATGGACCCCACCCCCAACCCAAGAAGAAGAAGAGTTCTTTTAATATGGTGTTTTTATTGATTCAAAAGGTTAAATTCTTAGGCAATGTTTGTTTGGTGTTGCCTCAAGGCATTGCAGTTTCTCATTTTTATTTATATAAAATAATTTTTCGCATATCATACATTAATTTAATCTTACTCAAAACGGACTAGTCCTTTTTATTCAATGCAATCATCTTTGACAAAATAAGTATCCATATATTTTTCTAATATATATGTATTTTTTTTTTATTAGAAACAATTATGTTCTTTTTATTCAATGCAATATCTTTGAATAAAATAAATATTTTTTTTTATATATAAAAACATGTTTAGGAGCTTTATTTTTTGGCCCTTTTATAATCATTTGCTTGTTTCCAATGAGCAATGATTATTTTTTTTTCATGTGCCCCTTAATTAATAAAGGTAGTTGGTGAGAGTAATAATAATATAATATTGAGTTTAGTAGAATTAGCAAGGGTAATATTGAAAATTACTTAGATTTTAGGACAATTTTATTGACTTAACTACTTTTATTGGTTTGTGAAAAGTTAGTTGGATCGCTTTTATAATAAGCTGCGGGAGTATTTTTATTAGATATATATGTATTTTTTTATTGGAAGCAATTATGTTGGAGATATTACTAATAAAATAAAGATGTTTTGATGGTTGGAAAATAAAACTTTCAGGTTGGGCCAGCCCTCCTCTCTATTTGCAGGATTCGGCCCACGGGACCATTTGCACGAAAAGGTTTGGTAGACAGCACCGTCGACATTTAACTTAATCCAGTCTGCAGGCGGAGGTTTCCAGGATCATTCTTCTTGGGAGCAATATGTACGAACGAAATGTTTCCAAGTTTTAAGAATCATAGCAGTAAGTAGGGTTGACTGGTTATGGTAATCTTCCTCAAACAGGAAAATGTTCCTCCATTTCCATAGGTACCATATAGACACACCCATAACAAATTCCACTTCAATGAGTCATCATAATTCCCCAATTAAAGTGAAACACAATTAAAATGCTTTTCATCAGCTGTTTTGAAGATACTAAATCCAGGTGAAACACAGTCAAAATACAAGTGTTCTTCTGATCTAAGCAAGGTGATTTCTCTAACATGACCAAAAAAAGTCCTTCTCATATGAAACCATCCACATCTCCTTTTTTAAGTATCAATGGTAAATACTCCTCTGCTCCTTAATATAAGACATATTTGAAAGTTGATATTAGTTCTAAAATTAAAACATTTTTTTATATTTGTAAACATTTTCTTTATTTATCTCTATCGATGCTCCCTTAACAATAATCAAGAATAAAAGAATGAGGGAATTAAGGAAGATAATTATGGTGTTTTAAAAAATACATGTCATTTTAACTAACTCAACTAACATCATTAATTTAATCAAATAAGGTAAACATATCTTATATAAAGGACCAGAGGAGTAGTATTTAGCAAATTCTTAATTGAATACATCTACTAAAATATCCAATAGTAAGAACCACAAAATCGAAATTTGAGAAAATAAACTGAAACAAGTGTAATTATAACATAAAAATTAGGTTTTTTTTTACCCAGAGCAAAAGTTACTCAGATGTCACATGTATATACAAGTTACTAAATTGGCTTTTGGCATTGGCTAACTATCCTCTCCCCCAGCCTTCCACATTCAACTCAGGTGAGTGTTCAGTTTTGCTTATTTAATTTTAAATGATTAAATAATTAAACATGTAAGCGAAATTTTTCTAGTAAAGTACAAAATAAATCTTGAGGCATTTCCAAACGTACACCCTCATTCCTTTCTTTTTCAATTTGAAACATGGCTCTCAGTGCATGTTTTTGTATTAAAAGGTACGTTTTCTTTTCATATAAAACGTAAAAAGATTTATACAATAAGTTGTTCTTGTTAGTTAACGTTATTATTTAGACGTTTGTTCTTTTATTTAGCTTATAAACAAGTTATGTTTTCTTTGTCTGTGTAAAAAGTAAAAAGATTTAGGGAAAATCCTATTAAAAGACTGTTGAAATACACAAATCTTAAATTAAGCTTCTAAATTTAATAAATTATAAATTAGGCTAAGCAACCCTTTTCAGGATTTTAGAGTTTAAAGATTTTACCTATATACCCTCTCTATCACTCCTACTTCCATCACCATTCTTATTCTCCTCCCACCATCTTGCTCCTCTCATTTCCTTCAGGTTCAAAACACACATCGCTCAGCGATAAACACCTCTTACGAAAAGGAACAGCATCGCAATATTGACATATTTCCCATCGTTAACCCCATATCCCAATTGAAGCTATGGATAGACATAATCCTCATTCTTGGAGGAGGACTAGTTTAAAAAGGACTAGTAATTATTCATTTGGCTCTCGTCAACCAAGTCTTTAACTGTGTTTGTGGGGTCGTTTGAAACGCAGCAGGTATTTCTTATAGGAGATGAGAGTGCTTGAGTTTGGGCTAATGGTGTTTTTCGGCAACCCAAAAAATACCCAAGAATGCAGAGACGGTAAAGAGAAATGTTCGGGGTCAAGATTTTTGGTGAGCGCTTCAGAATAATCCATGAGTTTGCTGGGGAGAGAAAAGAAAAATGGTAGTAGTGGAAAAGGGTAAATGGGGGGTTGCGGGCATCAAAATAAATTGATAAAATTTTTAAATTCTAATTTCGGTTGTATGACTTGATTAATGATTTGTTAAATTTACTAACTTAAATTAAGATTTGGGTAATTCAACTGTTTTTTCCTAAAAATTTATACGAGTTGTTGTTGTTAGCTTGCATTATTATTTAAACTTTTTTTTTTTTATAAACATAACATTATTAATTTAATATTTTTGTAAAGTATGGGCCAATGAGCGCATAGTTAAACTATATTATAAATTAAAAATATTAAAAGAATTAATTATGATGGAAACAATTATTTAATCTTT
This sequence comes from Acacia melanoxylon, assembly GCA_019022615.1. NCBI lineage: Eukaryota > Viridiplantae > Streptophyta > Magnoliopsida > Fabales > Fabaceae > Acacia > Acacia melanoxylon. Next base: position 701,305 of record JAFJYJ010000119.1, read on the forward strand.
CAAGAATAGTATGGGATATATATATATATATTTTAAACACATGTATCTTTCTATTTGTTCAAGACACTACCAACAACTACTAAATATAAGTGTGTCCCTCAATGGAAATTTAAATCTTAATTAATCATGTGTGAGAGAATAACCCATCTCATGTAAGTTAATCCTGTTAGTTAGGTTTAAGTGTTTAACTTTCAAATGCACTAGCGACAAACAGCTCACCTGGTCCAAGAAATCAACGTCAGTATCTTTTTCTTGTTCCAAAAATCAATAATATCTTTTTGAAAACTACAGAAAAATTGACACATTACGATACAAAATAATGACCAATAGTCAATATATATATAATAGCCACTCTTATTCTGATTGCGCGGACCAAATTTCTTCTCGCCTGATCTCCCATTAATGTTTTTCCCACGGTTTGCCAAACTCTTATGCAACGTTCCACGTTCCTTTCAACATCTTCTAATTAATAATTAAATATATTTACTAATTTTAATTAATTTTTCTGACACACATGTGACGTTTGTATTTTATCATCTACTCCTCATATTTTTAATATAAGTTGATAATTGATCTTGATTTTATATATAAGACCGTACTTTTTATATTTTTCTATATTTTCTTACTTTACATGTATTGGCACACCCTCAACAATAATTAAGGAATAGAGGAAATGAAAAAATTAAAGAATATAAATGAGGCGTTTTAGAAAATACATACTACCTCCAGTCCCTAATTATAAGACCTAACGATCTTTTTTTTCGGAGAGATTAAGGAAGTTTAAATAAGTTTACTTAATCATATCATATATTGTGTATCCTTAAATTATATATTAGTTTATTAGTAAAACTAATTAATTTGGAAAAAAAATAAAAATAGTCTAAAGTAATTTAATTAGCTTTCTTAATTTCTCTAAAAAAGTTAAATTAATCTTATAATTAAAACCGGAGGGAGTATCATATGAACTAACTTAACTAATTTTTTAATTTAATTAAATTTAGTAAATGTGTATTATATTAAAGATGAGAGGGGAGAGACCGTGAGAGTATATATTAACAATAAAGAGAATGGATATGTAGTAGGTTATAAATATAAGATATAATTTATACTATAAGCTATGTTCTGAGGAGTAATATTCATTATCCATGTATAACATTTGCCTGAAAAGTGAAAATCAATAACCCATGTTCATCGAATACGATAGTTAACTGATTTTGGGGTGCCATGAGTGCGTTTTAGGGGGAGGCATCTCCGCTGATTAGAGTCGGAAAATCGGGCATTGCTGGCCGTTTAAGCCTTTGGTCTTTGGTCATAAGGGCTTGAAAAATAGACGAGATATTTGAAATTGGGAAGCCCGAGGCCCCATGAAGCCCTTTTCACCGTTTTTTTCTTTTTTTTTTTTTTTTTTCCTTCTCCTTTTTAAATTTATTAATCTATTTTGTATTTGTTATAGATTTATTTATCCATTTAACTACAAATACATAATAACTATACTATAATTTTATGATTTGGTTTATTATTTGTTGCAAAAAAAGATTATGAATGTGTTCATGATACGGGAGAAGAAATTCATGATATTCTTACTCATAAGCCAGAAGCTACTACTCAAAGTGAAGAACAATCAAATGTCGTTAAAATTGATGATAGTAACGAAGATGACGACAATAATAATCATCGTACTAATATCGCTTAGTGATATGTTTTTTATGTTTTATATGAGTTATTTGTGAACATAGTTTACTTTTAATTATGAATTAGTGACTGTGTTTATTTATTGGATGATTTGTGTTGTAATTTACTAATTATATCTCTTAAAAAAAAATGGAGGAAAAATAGTTAAAATTTAGAATAGTAATTTTTGGGTCCTAAAGGGCCGACCCTGATGCTCTAGTCAGGCTTTGAAAAACATATGTTTTTCTTATCTCGAACCCTGGAGGGACGGCCTTGTTAGGCCCTGACCCTTTACGGGCCGGCCCTGATTTCCAACTCTACCACTGACTAGCTTCTTCTCCATTTCTTTTGCGTTTACTTTTTTTTTTTACTGTTGGATGTACTTTCATAGTTGAGATTTAAGTTTGGAATTTAACATTTTATAATAATAATATTATTACATTAAATAAAAAAATACATATAAATAAATTTACGCTATTGATATCATATTTAAATTATTTTTTGTTATTTAAGATTATACTTACTCCACCCCTTTATATACAGTTTTTTTTTTTTTTTAAAAAAAAAATGGGCTTGTCCTTTATACAAAATCCCTTTTGTATCTGTCTCAATGAAAAAAAATTAAAAAATACACTTTTATTCATTTTGTCTTGGATTAATCTCATATTACACTAATTGCTCTCTCGTACCATACATTTTCTTTTACCATTTTCTCACCGTTTCGTTTTTTGCTTACCCGCCATAAACTTACTCATCATCAAATTTTCTTACACTCCTCTTGCTAATTTATTTATTTATATGTTTTTCTTTCTTTTTTACACGCCAAAGTTGGCTTTTGCTTTGTATAATTGAGTCAGCCAAGTTTCGTCTCTTTGTTTGGATTTTAGTTTTATAACAATAATTCGCTGACTCATTCATCACCGATCAAGATAACCCCAACCCTGCCACCCTCCCAATCTAAACACTGCAATCCAGCAAAATAATGGAACATCACCGCTCATTTCTTAGGTCTCATGCAAAATTAATAATAAGTTTATGTATCAACTAAAATTTGCGTTTGTTTATAAAAAGTTTAGTGGGTCCTATTATGTAAAGAGAAGAGAGAGAAAATATTAGTGGAACCCACTCACTTTTATGTGAGTGTGGCAGAAAAAAATCTGCAACAAAAGTAGAAACGTTAAACCCATTTTTATTATTCATGAGCGATAATTTTTTTAAGTGGATTCGGAGCAAAATAAATATGTTTTTAAAAAAGATTCAATTACTACCTCTGGTCTTAATTATAAGATCTAGTTGACTTTTTTTTTGGAGAAATTAAGAAAGCTAAATAAGTTATTTAATCATTTCATATATTGTGTATCTTTATATTATATATTAGTTTATTAGTCAAACTAATTAGTTTGAAGAAAAAAATAAAAATAAAAATATATCAAGGTAATTTAATTAATTTCCTTAATCTCTTCAAAAAAATCAACTAAGTCTTATAGTTATTACCGGGAGTACTTTTTTACTCGTGATCCTCCACCAAGTGGCGAATTCAAGCATAGCAAGGTTGACGAGGTCTTCTCAGATCCCCTCTCATTATTCTTCTTTACTCACGTTTCACCTCTCACTTGACCGTCAATCTCTGCGTCTGCATTCACGGCTCCGTCGATCTCTGCGTCAGCGCTCACGACGCCGTCGATCTCTTCGTTTGTTTACCCTCCTCACTAAACCCAAACGATGGGGAAGAAGAAATCAACGTGCGGTGCTTTTTGAAAGTTCTGAGTTTTTTAGCAGGTTCTTTTCAAGAATTTGGCATTCTTTTTTTATGATACTCGAGCTTGCGAGTTGATGTTGATTTCACAGCTCCTTGCAACACCTCTATGACCCTTTTAGCTTCTCAGGTATATATATTTAATTTTGCCACTGACACTGCGATTATTATTCCACCACCAAAGTCATAAAAATCGTTTGTTATTTCCTTCTGAAATTCCAGTTGATGGAATTTCCATAGCAGAAGAGGAAGAGAAGGATTACGAGCTGAACCTCGTTTTCTTACTCTTGGTTTAGATTGATTTTTTATGGTTGAGTTTGATGAACTCCAATGAGCTGGAGATGTTGTTGTTGTTGTTTATTGTTGATGAAGAAGAAGCAAGAGGTTGAGGGGCAGACGTAGACTCTTTTTTATTTTTGGTGCTAGGGGTATTTTAATTTGGTACTTTCACAGTGTATAATGGTTTTAAAGGTTCTGTCACTTTTGTCATCTTTTTAAAAGTTTATGGTTACTTTTATATTAAAAAAAATGTTTATATTCATTGTTCATTGCGCTTTTAAAAAAAGTTTGAAAATATTTGTACACCTAAAACCTAAAATGAAATATATATAAAGGGAAGCAAAAACAATACAGGTTCCACGTGAAAGGTAATAAATGGGAATACACACAGACCGACATAAGGACTTGAAGAATGAAAAGGGAATATATATAGATGCACACAAAGAAGACGGAAAGTAATGTGGGTTCTGGCAACGCATACAGATAGACACTAATTAACATACACAAAGAGGAATGAGAGATTGGATTATATGAAAGAGGTAATAAATGTATATACCACACAAAACTAAAAGGGCTTTTTTATAAATAAATAAATAAAAAGAGAGAAAGAAATAAAGGGATTTTTGAGGGATGTGGCCGGAAATGTGGGCAATGAAATTTACAATATATATGAAAACATAGGGGTGAAGCAATGCCTCTTGTGCACATGGCGGTGGAAACGCGATGAAGATCGAAGAGTTGAAAAGATAAGACAAGACACACGACACAACAAAATGGAGTAGTAATGAAATGAAGGGAATGAATGAGAAATATGAAAATTCTCATAAAGACATTGTGTAGTGAAAATAAATAACAAAGAGGGGCGACCAGCCAGAGAGAATGGATTATGAGAAGAGTCCTTGAGCAAAGAGTGGGGATGCGGCGCTGTAGTGTGAGGACTGAGGAGTAGGGGTATTTTATTATAAGAGTAGGGTTAGGATTTGACATTTTTATTAAAATAATGTATTTAAAAAAACTATAAATTAATAACAGCACTAAAATATTTTTACTTACATGTCCATATATTTAAAATAATTATTTTAAGGAGGTATTTTATTTGTAAATTTTTTTAATAAAATTTTAGAACTTGATATAATTATTTTTTTCCTTGCTCAAAAGATATACTCCTTTTGAGTTACCACTCTGGTTCTATTTATAAGTCATCTTTTGATCAAAACACACATACCAAGGAGAGGTAGTTGGCTTAATGATTATAGGGTAAAATTTCAACTTTACCCTCATTTATGATTAGGTATCTTTCAACTCTTTCTTCTCTCTATATCTTTATTGGTATAATTAATATGGGCAAAATTGTCACAATCTCTTCTCTTTCCTCAAAGAGGACTTATAAATAGGACCAAATTTTTTTGGTCAAAAGGAACTTATAAATAGGACCAGAGTGGTATTATCTTTTTTTTTTTTTGACTAAATAAAATCTAAACTATAACGAGCTCTAAGTACTAAAAAAAAAAAAAAAGGATGTGACACATGTAACTCTTTTTTTGGGTCAAAGTGACACATGTAACTCTAACTAATGAAAACAAAACAATTTAGATTATTTTAATCATAATTAGTTGATAATTTATTAAATTCACATTTTCTTTTTTAGAAAAGTAAACATCTTCATTAAAAAAAATGATTAGCCAATATTTTTTTAAAATAAAATAAAATGTAAATTATTTAATGTGAGTGATTGACCGAATATAATTAAAATGATACAAGTGGTTATATTTTCATTATATAAAATTTAATGTAACATTGCAAATATTTCTGGACTAAGACTTGTCTTTGTCTCTTTTGTATTTCAAAACCTCATCGTTTTGATTAAATATACGAAGTTGTTTTCGCCCCCGCCGCCGGGGGGGGGGATTTTCTTACTCTCCTCTTGCTAATTTATTTATTTATATGTTTTGCTTTCTTTTTTACACGCCAAACAACTCTAGACTTTAGTAAGAGAGAAAACATTAAACCATCTGTCATTGATAATCAATTTATTCTTTATTTGCGATTCCATTCCATACTAATTCTTTCCACTTGTATTAATATTAGGGAGGATTATAGTAAATGACCAAATTCATAAATCAGTCATTGAAAAACACCCTTAAATTTATCATTCACATAACATAAAGTTATCACTCCAACTCCAATTACAAGTATTTGCCATTAACGTAATGCAAATTTACAACTAACAAAATATTTAATATTATTTACCAGTCAAACAGCCCAAACTTGCACTGATAATTAAACATAAATCTTGCATAAATATGGAACGTCTAGGATGAGCTTCATTTTCCCTAATCATTATGGTGGGACTAGACTATTGAGAATCTTTTGCAATAAAGTTATAAAAGCATGAATACGTAGGAAAACCATATAGCGCAACTACCTAATTAAGTGTATAGGACCACTTGTTAACAATTGCCAAGAATGGGAAATGACCCTTTCGATTCTGTGGACAAAAGAGAGTGCACGTTGGCTCTTGCTCAAATTTGTCCACGCGTCACATTATGTTGTGGAATTCTCCACACAGGCAAGTACTGGTCCTTCTATTTAATGCCATACACGAGCAAGATTGAAATCTCAGTGAGCGTCTAACTTTAAAACTAAATAATACAGTCAGAAGATCTCATGGAGAGATCTTCAGGAGTGAGAACTGGAAGATGGTGCAAAGAAGAAGATGATCTTCTCAAGGCCTGTGTTCTAAACTATGGTGAAGGAAAATGGCATCTTGTTCCTGAAAGATCAGGTACGTACGGTATATGTGCATGTATATGTATAGTTATTTTACAAAACCAAAATTGGGAGAATTGTGAAAAGTACCCACAAACAAAAAACTAATTATTATTAGTATGTTTTTTATTTTTGCATTATTTGTGGAGGATTGAAAAGGTGCAGAAAAAGCTGTAGGCTGAGGTGGTTAAGCTATCTAAAACCAGATATCAAGAGGGGAGGCTTCTCTGGTGATGAAATTGATATGATGATCAGGCTTCACAGGCTCTTGGGAAACAGGCATGTCATAGTTTATTTTTAGTGCATCCAATATTCTAAAATAATTTTTAGTAGTACTTAGTATTTTAGAATAACTTTTTGTGCATTATTTAGCTTCCTAAAGATATTTTTCCATAGTTAGTATCTACTACCCCAACTTAATTTTTGATGCGATTTTGTAAAAGTATTTTTTTTCAGTAGCAATAGAATATCATACATAAACTTAGAATAATAAATGTTATTGAAAAAATACTTTAGAACGCTCGATGCATTAAAAATTATCTTAGAATATTGAGTACTACTAATTAAAAAAATATTTTAAGATGCTGATACTCCAAAGATTAGTTAAAGATATTAAGTGTTACTAAAAAAATATTTCGTTTCAGAGTGGATGCTACTTATTTACCCTAGCTAATACTTATTATACTATTACTCTTAGTAGTAGTATTCATTTGAATATAATTAATCAGATGGAGCTTTGAACGTCTTTGTAGATGGTCAGTGATAGCTAAAATGCTTCCTGGAAGAACAGCAAATGGTGTGAAGAACTACTGGAACACCCATATGAGTAAGAAGGGACAACTTAGTTTATCTGATAAGGAGAGAGAGGTAGAAGAAAAGGAAGAGGATCAAACAACAGCCATTAGAAGCCATACCACAACAGTAATAAAACCTCGAGCTTTGAGGTTATCGAGAAGCTCGTGGTCTTGGTGTAGAAACAATAATAATAATGATGATGGAGCTGGTTGTGAAGTTAGCGAAGACAAAAGTACACACAGTGGTGGCCCACATCATGATGAGGAGCAAAACAAGCGGGAGGTAGACGAGGAGTCGATGGAATGGTGGAAATGCTTGCTTTTTGATGACAGTGACGATATTAATGACAAGGAAGGTCATCATGATCATCAACAAATTGGTTCATCAGTATCATCGTCATCTACGTCCAAGGATCAACATGGCGCGTTTGATCAATTCTGGGATCAGCAACTTACTTGGATTGATGACTTTCCTCTGCACACCTCTCTCACGGATTTTCTCGCTTAATTATTTCGCACTTAAATTATATTGTAGGATATATATGTATGTATACATGTATGCTCTCAATAACACAAAAAAGGGACGGTCTAGGGCATAACGCTCCCATTGCATAACGCTCACCTTCCGCCAGGAGAGGCTTTCGGATTGGGAATGATAGATGTACGCATCCTTAATCCGTAAAAGCACAATCAATAATGAAATTATAAATTGTATGCATACCTGATGTTATTACCCCATAGCCTTTCTCGCTTGATACACTTAATTTAGTCCTAGCGATTGGGTGGGAGTGAGGCCACAAAAGAATTTACAGATAAAGACAGGACAAAAATAAAGGGCTTTAGCGGCAGTTCTGGAAAACCCCACCAATAATACTAAATATTATATATTATTGCTGCCAAAGTTGAACTTTATAGTCCAGGTGTGGTTACCAAATTAAACCGGATCCGACTTTGGTCCTTTACGGCTTCTGTCCGCTGCCCTCCTCTACGCCAAACGGCACCGTTTTGGAGCAAAGGAGGGCAGCTGTGCCCTTTTTTTGAAAAAATATTTTAAATTACTGAATGATACTAAAAAGATACTTTAGAATATTGAATGGTACTAAAAAAATACTTCATGATCTTGAAAAACTATTTTAAGATCTTGAAAAAAATATTTCGCAAGTACTAACCGGTACTAAAAAAATATTTGATGATACTAATTGGTACTGAAAAAAGACTTCATGATTTAAAAAAATTATTTTAGGATCTTGAAAAAAAATCTTGAATTATATTTTTAGTACCCGTCAGTACCCTGAAATATTTTTTCAAGATCCTAAAATAATTTTTCAAGATCATGAAGTATTTTTTCAATACCAGGATCCCGAAGTATCATTTTACTACCATTTAATACCATAAAATATTTTTTTAAGATCCTAAAATAATTTTTAATTTCAAGATCATGAAGTATTTTTTAAATACCGTTCCGTACCCTGAAGTATCTTTTTAGTACTAGTCAATAAATATTTTTTCAAAAGAAGAAGGGGCACAATTGCCCTCCTTTGTGTCAAAACGTCACCGTTTTGGCGCAAAGGAGGGTAGTGGACGCCGTTTTGGTGCAAAGGAGGGTAGTGGACGGGAGCAGCAAAGGATCAAAGCCGATTCCAATTAAACCAACTACCAATATATAGCACATTCATATGGTTAATATTTCCCGGTCGAAACACCAATAAATTAAAATATAGTGGCAGTTTCTCTTCTAGGTAGACCATGGAAGGGAAATTTACCGTTATGATTAATGGAAGTTTTTGGAGTTGATTCATCACTTAACTGCTGCTCTAATATGCGCCTGTTTGGGTGTCTGTGTAGAGGGTCCCCAAATCTTAGAATTTCCCTCCTAATTAAACAGACGCCTAAACATAATAACACATATCTGCCCACCATGATATATGCGGCCGGGTATACTTATCCCAAACGAAAATTCATATATATTCTCACACACATATATACACTACCTAATGTACATTTGAACGTATGTACGTATAAATACAAATATTGAAGAACTAGTACTCCAAATTCTTGAGCTTTCTTCTTTGGAATGACCTAGGGGTGAGTAACAAGCATGCAGAGCTGCTTCGTGGCCTAACCCGTATCCCACTCGTTTATTTTACACGGGTATGGGGTAGCCTGTACTCGTTGCCAGTGGCAAAACTAGGGGGGTTAGGGGTGCGGGGTGCCCTCTAAAATTACAGAATCGAACCCACATTTTTAGGAAATTATATATGTCCGGTCTTAAAAGTATAACCTTTAAGACCGTTTTTTATATATGTCCGGTCTTAAAAGTTTTACTCCTTTATATTTAATTTTTTCCTTATTAATTTGGTCCGCAGAAAATATAAGTCGGGCTGTACGAGATTTCTCTATAAAGTAATTGATATTTCAATTTTTTTAATAACATTTTTAAGACCGGTTGTTTTTTTAAGCGGTAAAACGAATAATATATTTAAGACCCATTAATAAAGGATCCGGTCCAAGAAGTTCTTGATATTTACAAAACTGCCACCGATCATACTTTTAAGACCGGTGCGTGATTACTCCACTCTAAATGAGGCGGTCTTAAAGTCCCTTTTTTGCACTAGTGAGGGTCGAGAGAGGGGTGAGATTAAGGGGAGGAGTAGTCGGTCGAGAGAGGGCGATAAAGTAGAGCCAGATAGGCAAAGGAGGGGCGAGCGCAACGGGGAGCTCGTGTGATGGTGGTGGGCAGGAACCAAGAGGGTGTTGCATTTTCTAGTAGTGATTTTGCGGGGAACTCGGAATTTACGAGATAAGGGAAAATTATTGAATATTTTAATGAAGTAAATTCATGAGAAATCGCTAAGGATGCCGGGGATGGATAAATCTGAATTTTTCGATTATGGTTATTTTTAATTAAAAAGAATTGTTTAAATAATTAAAATGGTAATTAGAATAAAATAATAATAGGTGAGAGAAATGCCAAAGGTGTTTTAGCGTGAGAGATCGAATAGCTAGGCGGAACATAAATATATTTTGTGAGGGAACCAAGTTTCCCTCGCAAAAGAGAGGGTGTTGCATTTTCTAGTAGTGATTTTGCGAGGGAACTCAACCTTCCCTCGCAAAAATAGGTTATTTTGCGAGGGAACTCCACGTCCCCTCGCAAATTGTTGTGTACTAGCCCATTTTGCGACGGAAAGGGATATTCCGTCGCAAACTTCTCTAAATTGCGACGGAATTTACTCTTTCGTCGCAAAGAGCCTAAAATTTGCGAGGGAAAAATTTCCCTCACAAATAAGTTGTTTTCTAGTAGTGAAATAAACTGAAACAAGTGGAATCATAATATAATAAGGAGTTTTTTTCTAAACCCAAAGTAAAAGTTAATTAGATGTCACATGCATATAGATTTTAGAAGTTACTAAATTCGCATTTTGCATTGCCTTACTGCCTCACTCAGCCTTGCACATTCAACTTAGGTGGGTGTTTAGTTTATTATCCCTCCTATCCTTAATATAAGATATCATGGGAGTTGATAATCTTGGTCTTAAATATAAGATATGAATTTTCATATTTATCAATCTTTTCCTAACTTACCTTTATTATTGCTCCCTAAAAGATAATCAAAAAGAAGAGGGAATGAAAGAATTAAGTAAGCTGGCTAGAGTATTTTATAAAATATATGTCATATTAATTAACTCAACTAACTTCCTTAATTTAATTAAATTAAGTAAATATATCTTATATTAAAGATTGAAAGAGTAGTGTATTTTGAGTGATTCCACTGGATGGGTTAAATATGTTAGAAGAGTAACTCGTAAAACACAAAAGTGATTTTCCCCTATATTGTTGGTTTTTCAATTTGAAACAAGGCTCTCATGCACGTTTTTGTATTAAAAGTTATGTTTTCTCAATCAATATAAAACACTAAACCTCTAAGCCCTTAAGTCATTGGTCCACATGTTACACAATGATAGGTGCCACGTCCACAATATTTTCTTCCATCCATTTCTCAATTCACACACCTTCACTCCCTCCATCTTTTCAAATTCAAAATTTAAATATTTCAATATAAAATCACCTAGTCCATGAATCTGCAACTAGTCATTTCTCTCTTTTTTCGATCTCCCTTCTTCCCCGTCTTGCGGTTAGAATTATCTTCTTCCTGTCGTTCGCCTCAAGCCTCCTCCAAACATCTTTTTTTGTCTTTTAATTTGTAGTGTGAGTATTAGCTTTTGTCACCGATTCTCTGATGATGCGAATGCATGTATGGCATTTTTCCTTCATCTCTATTCATTAATGTATTTAGTGATCAGTTCACAAGAATCTCTACCTTCAGAGCACAAGCGAAGAGCTTTGAAAGCCTTGAGTTTGAGACTGAACGAAGAGAGAGCTTGAGAGGGAAGAGAAGAAGACGGAGAAACCCCACCCTCGTCGATCAATTCTTCAAACAAGCCAGAGGTTAGGAGAGACCACTGTCACTTTGTCTCTCAACCACCATCACTGGAAATTACCTTCGTACAAGAGAAGAGGGAGAGGAAATCGGATAGAACCCGGCCACCACCATCTTCCTCCAACTCCGGTGCCGCCAAAACTCCTAGCGTCGTCGACTTTTGCCGTCGCTTTCCATCGATTTCTTCCAGACGAAGGCTCACCAAAGCACCATTCATTGTCTATGTCGTTTGTGCCATCACCAGGTGAAAACCATTTCCATCTTTTACACCTAAAAAGATGGTGCTAAAAACACGCTCTGCCTCCCCCGTCGATTTCAATTTAATAGAATGTAATATATATAATATTATTTTTCCTGAATTTTCATTTTTTTTTTCAATTTTTCCCTTCTTAATTTCTTAATTATCATTAGGTTGCTATATGCAGATTTCACAGCTTTCACGAGAGATCGGGAGAAATTAATATCTTTGAAGCAAATTCGATTACACTACACCGGAAGGAGTTAGAAGGAAAAGATGGTCCAACTCGTGATTTTTAACATAAACTTAACTCGTTATTTCTTATTTAACAATTTTAAGTTCCATACTCTCCGCTAAGAACATCTCAATCTCACCATCTCACCGTAGCAAAAGATCTTGCCCTTCGGAAATAGCACGGTTGATATTGTAATTGTTGCCCAAGAAAATATATCTTCAATTTTTTCAGTTTAATACATTTTACACGCATCTTTCTAGCTTTGGAAATTAATTTTTTATGCTCACCTTTTGCAACTTACTTGATCCCGGGGAGAAGGAATCCATGAATTTAATATTTTTATTTATGGGATTCAAAGGATTATATTTTTTGTGCAAATTATAATTATACTTATTATTAATATTTATTTATTATCATTATCATTATCAATATAATATATTATTATTATTATTACATTGATAATGATTTTAATCGACTAGGAATTTAAAATTTGAATTTGATTTCAGGAGAAAAGAATTTATTATTTTTATGAGTGCATAAATAAAAGTTGTAGATGTGAGGATAAGAGAGAATTCTCATGATAATTAGAAAGTGAGATTAATGATCAAATTCAAGATTACCAGGAATTGACGTCTTGATATAAAAATTAGGTAAAGAAAAGAATTAAAAATTATAAAAATTAACTAGAAAGTGAATGCACAAATCTCACTTTCCATCCCGTGATATAAAAATTATATATAGAAAAAAATTCTCATGATACGATGACACTACAAGATTAGAAGGAATTGAAATAATGATTGAAGTGAAAGACATGGAAAGTGAGATTAATATGAAATTTGAAATCTTAATATGGAGGATAAGTAGATGAAAGGCACAGGAAGTGAGAGATTCTTGGGAAGGAGAAACTCAATATTATGTATAAAAGAAGTTGTGATCTAGAAAATTAAATAAGCTAGTAATTAAAATAATAATTGAAATAAAAGACTTGGAAAGTGAGATTAATATGAAATTTGAATTTGAAATCTTAATATGGAGGATAAGTAGATGAAAGGCATAGAAAGTGAGAGATTCTTGGGAAGGAGAAACTCATTATTATGTATATGGGAAGTTGTGATCTAGAAAATTAAATAAACTAGTAATTAAAATAATGATTGAAATAAAATACATGGAAAATGAGATTAATATGAAATTTGAATTTGAAATCAAAATATCGAGGATAAATAGACGAAAAGCATAGAAAGTGAGAGATTCTTCTGAAGGAGAAACTCATTATTATGTATATGACCAAGTTGTGATCTAGAAAATTATTATTATTATTATATTCACAAATTTTACGGCTATTATGTATTTAATCATTTTAGTTTATAGGCCCCTAAATCTCGCGTTATTAGGATGGTTTTAATTTGATTTATTCTCCATTATAATAGGAAGATTATTTTAATTGATTAGCCCTTAAATCTCGAGAAAATTAGGATAGATTTAATTTGATTTGATTTAATCTCCTTGATTTTGGAATATTTGGCGCTATATTTATTAAATTCATTTTTAAAAAAAATTGTCTAATTTAATACCCATCATATATTTATTAAATTCATTATTCTAAAAAATTTTGTCTAATTTAATACCATCATTAATTACTTAACTTTTCATATCACAACTTTTAATATACATCATAATGAGTCTTTACTTTTCAAGAATCTCTCACTCTCCATACCTCGCCTCATTCTCTAGATTTTCATTTCAAATTCAAATCTTTTACATCTTTTACAAAATAATTTGTTTGATTTTGTGCCTAATTTAAATGAAATGGAACTCGATAAGTCATAATTATATTAGTACATGGAACAATATTTAATTTTATATTTTACATTTTCTACATCTTATCTCATATATTAAGGAAGCCTTTTTTCCATTTGCCAGGTATTATTGAAGTTTTTTGGTTGGCAACAAGGCTACAATAATATATGAACAACCTGTCTCAAATGATGTCTATTGGAATTAAAATTAAATAAACTAGTAATTAAAATAATGATTGAAATAAAAGACATAGAAAATGAGATTAATATGAAATTTGAATTTGAAATCAAAATATAGAGGATATAATGCCGAAAGACATAGGAAGTGAGAGATTCTTGGGAAGGAGAAACTCATTATTATGTATATGGCCAAGTTGTGATCTAGAAAATAATAATAATAATAATAATAATAATAATTATTATTATTATTATATTCACATATTTTACGGCTATTTTGTATTTCTTCATTTTAGTTTATAGGCCCCTAAATCTCGCGTTATTAGGATGGTTTTAATTTGATTTATTCTCCATTATAATAGGAAGATTATTTTAATTGATTAGCCCTTAAATCTCGGGAAAATTATGATTGATTTAATTTGATTTGATTTAATCTCCTTGATTTTGGAATATTTGGCGCTATATTTATTAAATTCATTTTTTAAAAAAAAATTGTCTAATTTAATACTCATCGTATATTTATTAAATTCATTATTTTAAAAAAAATTGTCTAATTTAATACCATCATTAATTACTTAACTTTTCATATCACAACTTTTAATATACACCATAATAAGTCTTTACTTTCCAAGAATATCTCAATTTCCATACCTCCCCTTATTCTCTAGATTTTGATTTCAAATTCAAATCTTTTACAAAATAATTTGTTTGATTTTGTGCCTGATTTAAATGAAATGGAACTCTGATAAGTCATGATTATATTAGTACATGGAACAATATTTAATTTTATATTTTACATTTTCTACATCTTATTTGATATATTAAGGAAGCCTTTTTTTTTTTGCCAGGTATTATTGAAGTTTTTTGGTTGCCAACAAGGCTACAACAATATATTAACATAAATGATTGACCTGTCTCAAATGATGTCTATTGGAATTAAAATTAAATAAACTAGTAATTAAAATAATGATTGAAATAAAAGACATAGAAAATGAGATTAATAGGAAATTTGAATTTGAAATCAAAATATGGAGGATAAATAGAGGCGAAAGACATAGGAAGTGAGAGATTCTTGGGAAGGAGAAACTCATTATTATGTATATGGCCAAATTGTGATCTAGAAAATTATTATTATTATTATATTCACATATTTTACGGCTATTTTGTATTTCTTCATTTTAGTTTATAGGCCCCTAAATCTCACGTTATTAGGATGGTTTTAATTTGATTTATTCTCCATTATAATAGGAAGATTATTTTAATTGATTAGCCCTTAAATCTCGGGAAAATTAGGATAGATTTAATTTGATTTGATTTAATCTCCTTGATTTTGAAAAATTTGGCGCTATATTTATTAAATTCATTTTTAAAAAAATTGTCTAATTTAATACCCATCGTATATTTATTAAATTCATTATTTTAAAAAAATTTGTCTAATTTAATACTCATAATTAATTACTTAACTTTTCATATCACAACTTTTAATATACACCATAATGAGTGTTTATTTTCTAAGAATCTCTCACTCTCCATACCTCCCCTCATTCTCTAGATTTTGATTTCAAATTCAAATCTTTTACAAAATAATTTGTTTGATTTTGTGCCCGATTTAAATTAAATGGAATTCTTATCAGTCATGATTATATTAGTACATGGAACAATATTTAATTTTATATTTTACATTTTCTACATCTTATTTCATATATTAAGGAAGCCTTTTTTTTCCCAGGTATTATTGAAGTTTTTTGGTTGCCAACAAGGCTACAACAATATATGAATATAAATGATTGACCTATCTCAAATAATGTCTATTGGGCATTTTGATTATTAATATTTTCAAATTTCAAATGTGGCATTAATGAGGTTCAGTTTCCCTAGGTAGCTTGCAGAGTTTTAAGATTTCAATTTCAAATTTTTAATTTCTAAATATTATGCTGATTGGAAAAAAATCTATTAAATTTAATACTTTTAATTTACTTACTTTTAATATCACAACTTCCAACATAAGCTTAACTTCCCAAAAACATTCACTCCCCCATTCCACTCATTCTCTAGATTCTGATCTCAATTTCAAATTTAAAATCAAATTTGAAGTTCAAACCCCTCGCATCTTTTTTTTTTTTCCAAGTATTAGGAAAGTTTTTATGTTGCCTACAAATATATATATATATATGGGTTTATCGTTTGTCATGTCACTCGACATAAGATTATGTCATGTCATCCCAAAACTACGTCGTTTTAGGGTTAGGAAGATTAATGAAGGGTATTTTGGTATTTTTATTTTTGTATTTATTATATAAATTTTACCAAGAGATTCATCATTAATTCCCCTAATTCCAAAACTACGTCGTTTTGGGAGTTAAGGGAATTAATGAAGGGTATTTTGGTATTTTTATTTTTGTATTTATTATATGAGTTTGACCAAAACACCCTTTATTAATTCCCTTAACTCTCAAATCGACGTAGTTTTTGGGTGACCTGATATAACCTTATGTCAAGTGACATGACAAACGATAAACCCTATATATATATATATGGGTAAAAGATTTCCCGGTCATCTTGTGTAGATAAGTTATCTTCAGTTACCCCAAAAATTATGTCGTTTTGGATTAATGAAGGGTGTTTCTGTAATTTTGCATCATTCATTAATTCATCTAAAATTACAAATACACCCTTCATTAAATCAAAACAATGGATGTTTTGAAAAATTGTATGCTAAGGGAGTTTCAATTTGGTCATTGAAAGAATTCCGCACATTGAGCATCGCACGGGTCATTTTATTGTCGGGATGGTAAGTTCAAAAATTCACTTTGTTTTTTCATGGACAAACATGATGATCACTTCTTTCTTTTTTTCCTGCATCAAATAATGACTATTGTATGTTTATTCCATTCCAATCAAGTGCTCTGACATGGTTAAATGTGTGTGGTTGTCTATAATGGATATTTTGAAGAATTGTATGATGATACTTAATTTTTTATGTTGATTTTATGGAACATCGTTGAGGGACTTTTAGTTTGGTCCAACTGATCATTATTGGCATCAGTAGATTATGAAATTGAAAGAATCTCGTGCATCAAGTGCCCCTGGGGCATATAATATTGCTGATTTTAGCTATTTCTATAGCTTTTCTAAAAAGAATAATCTACATATTGATGATTTTTATTGCACATGACTGTGCAATGAATAAGGTAGTTTGTCTTAACGGATCAAATAATACACATTTTCGATATAATAGTGGGACTATTAAATTAAATTAAAAGCAAGATAGAAATGAGTATACCACTGATTTAAAACCTTTAGTCGTATTGGATTAAATCAAAATAAACCAAATTATGTAGTGAATGGCACAACTTGGGTCGTGTTCTCTTAAGGAGCTTTTTATTTGATTTCTAGGCTAAACTAAGTGACAAAAACATTGAAAGGTGTTTTGAAATTGATTTTTTTATTATTAATGTTTTAATGATAGATAACAATCTAAACTACTACTATTTTTTTGGATTTTTGATAAAATGATGAATAAAAGTATGAAATTAGATTTATGGAATGATATGATGGAATCCTCCTGGGAAATGAACTTATGGCTATCTTAGCTTGCCTAATGTCATGTGAGTTAATTAATTTACCAAGTCTAATTAAAAACACCAAACACGGTTTTAGTCAAGTGATCCTTGACAGATAATTGTCCTAAATATTTGGATAACAACAACTTATTAAGGCACTTTTGAAAACCACTTGGTTTGCAATTTAAATTGAGTTACTAAAACTTGCTTCCTTAATGAATAATGCCGACGTAAAACACCGAATAGCAACACAAATTAAACAATGGGACCGAACAACTTGGGAAGAATGTCATTAAGGCAAAGGCGTTGAATGGAACAAGCATTGGTGAAGATATTTTGATACACAAAATGGATATGAAATCCATACGAAGCTAAACTACCATTCACCATGACAAGAAGACAATTCCCCATAATCATTTCATTTGCAATGACAATAAACAAAAGTCAAGGTCAATCAATGACAAATGTTGGTCTTTACCTACCAAACCCGGTTTTTTCTCATGGCCAACTATATGTTGCACTATCAAGGGTAAAGAGTTTCAAAAGTTTGAAAATTCTTATATTGAATGAATTTAATAAGTACACTTGTACGACAACAAATGTTGTCTATAGAGAAGTTTTCCAAAACCTTTTATTAAAGTCCTAGAAGTGAAGTAGTTATTTGTATGCAATAAGTTTGCCACTTGTATCATCTGATTGGTTTAATTAGATGGTGAAGATATTACTTATTATGATATGTTGTTCACTTTAAAAAAAAATTATAAAGTACTAACATATTCGTGCAACGCACGGGTCGCAAGTCTTGTTCATATAATAAAAGGCTACAAGCTGTTGTAATTCGTTAACTATATTTATAGGCATAAATTACGTTGATCCAGCTTCTCTCATTTTCTTTTTTCTTTTTTTGTGTGGAGCCATATCCATTGAATATGACATGCAACCAATTTTGTGGTCCCATGTGTGCATGCAGGGGCAGACCCAGAAATTTATAGAAGAGGGACACAATTGGCTGGGATATTCGGGGGTTGCCCCCAATTTTTTTTTTTTAATGGAAGGTTTTAAATGCATTAAAAAATAAAAAAGTATAAACAAGAAAAAATATATCAAAAAAATAATTATGAAATTAAGTGAATACTGATGATGTAATAAAAAAGGCAATTATTTTACAAACCTGTCATTTAGAAAAGCAAAGCTAAGTACTGTTAGAAATAAATGCAGCTACATAAATTACAATGAAGGATGGGCACTCAATAAGTTCAAGTACATATATTTTAATAAAAAAAGTATATTACAATAAAAATAATTAGAATGTCATCCTTCTAAGCCTTATTTTTTGGAATTTCATTATAATTGTCTTATTATCAATGTTATCAAATACATCTTTTTTCAATATAAAGCATTAAACAATCATTCAACCATTCATCCACATCCCATTTCGAAGTACAACCTTGATGTATTAAGGGTGGATATTTAATTTAAGCGTGGGCAATAATTTAAACCTGTATTAATTTAATTTTTTTAGAGAAAAAAAAAAAAAACCCCAAATTCTTGGGGGGCACTTGCCCCCAACTCATAACATGGGTACGCCCATGATGTGTGCATGTATGATGAGAGCGGGACTACCTCGTACTAAGCTAGTCTTGGGAATCCAATGACATTAAAAATAGCATGAATTGAAACTTTTTTTACAATCACTGTAAGGTCCAAAAAAAAAAAAAAAGATTTAATCACCCAATAATTAGATAACAATTGAGAGACATGCAATAATAAGTTTTAGAGAAAAAAAAATATAGTAGGTTTTTGCTGTCACCTTATTATTGGCATTTGTGGATAGTTAAACTCAAATCCTTTCATTGAGACCTTATAATAATTCTCTCAACTTTTTTTTAAAAAATAAATAAATTCCGTCTCCTTCGTTTTTGTCTTTATTTTAATCAAAATGACATTACAAGAAAATAAATCATGTACTAAAATATCAAAGCATATAGAGAGAAATTAAGGCAAGCACAAAAATAAAATGATAAAAAAAAGGCTACATAATTTTATTATGAATATTGGAGAGAGCGAGTGTTCTGTTTAATGATATCTATTGACTATTGGAGCACCGGTAAAATAGTCTGGTCTAATGGATATAAATATTCTTAATGAAAAATAAAGGTTAAGGGCAATCTTCCATCCGTTACTAAAAATAAATTCGAACTATATATGAATCCAATTGAGAGAAGCACGAAGGCATTTTAACAAGAAGAGAGAGTTGTCATCACTTTTAATTTGTTTCAACGTATGAACACGCAAGAAAACCATAGCCCAACTAATTAATTAGTTGTGGATATAGGACCCCTTGTTAATTAATTGCAAAAAATATATATAATATTGGCAAATTACTTTTGTGATTCTGTGTACAAAAGAGAGAGCACGGTGGCTCTTCTTAATGTTGTGGAATAGTCAAGACGTACGCATATAGGCATCAAGTCCTTCTACTTAATGCTACTACATCGTGCCACATATACGCCGAACAAGAATGAAATCTCTGTATAACTTATAACTGCATAATAAAGTGAGAATATCTCATGGAGAGATCCTCTTGAGTGAGAACCGGAGATGGTGTAAAGAAGAAGAAGAAATTCTCAAGGCCTATGTTCTAAGCTATATATGATGAAGGAAAATGGCACCTTATCCCTGAAAGATCAGGCGCGTACGCTATATATGCATGTACGTGTGTGTCTATATATATATGTGGGGGGGGGGGGGGGGGGTTATATATATATATAAAAATATATATTGTTATTAATAGTATTTTGTGGTGATTTGCATTATTTGTGGAGGCTTGAAAAGGTGCAGAAAAGTTTCTAGGTGAGGTAGTTAAGCTATCTGAAACCTGATATCAAGAGGGGAGATTTCTCTGAGGATGAAAATGATATGATGATCAGGCTTCGCAAACTCTTGGGAAACAGCCACGTCGGTTATTTTGTCTAATTCTATTTCAAGTAGTACATTTCCCTTATATATATATAAACAAAAATAGATAGCTCGTTCTACTAGACAAAGTTAGGTACCATTTCACAACCAGAACCTGCAGTTATCGGATTGAGTTTTTCTCATAATCTCTTTCTCATTATCTCTAAATCATATCCATCCAATCAATCACAATACCACTTTAACTTTTCTCTCACCTTCCCAATCAATGGCCAGATGGGCTAATGAGGGAAAATGAGAAAATGGATGAGGAGAGAATCCTCTTCCGCAACTATCTCGCTCATTTCAGTAGTCTCATTCTGGTCTTATTTATAAGTTCTTGTTGATCAAAAAATTTGGTCTTATTTATAAATCTTCTTTCAGGTAATAAATGAGATTGTGACAATTTTACCCATATTAATTGTACCATTGAAAATAGAGAGAGAGAGAGAAAAGAGTTAAAAGATACTCATTCATAAATGAGAGTAAAATTAAAAATTTACCCCATAATCATTGAGCTAATTACCTCTCCTTGGTATGTGTGATTTGGTTAAAAGAGACTTATAAATAGTACCAGAGTGATATTATGAGTAATAAATAAAAGGGTTAATACTATCTTTGTTCCCTCAAATTTACCCTAAATAAAAAGTTAGGAGTGTATGTCTATACTACTCAAACTAGCTCCATAGTTGAAATTAGTGTGATGGCGCTTTAATTAAACGACTTTGTACGTAGATGGTCATTGATAGCTAACAGGCTTCCGGGAAGAACGGCAAATGGTGTGAAAAACTACTGGAACACCCATATGCGTGAGAAGGGACGACATGGTTCATCTCAGGAGAGACAGCAGTTGGAAGAAACAACCAAGACAAGCCATACACCAACAGTAAT
This sequence comes from Acacia melanoxylon, assembly GCA_019022615.1. Lineage (NCBI taxonomy): Eukaryota > Viridiplantae > Streptophyta > Magnoliopsida > Fabales > Fabaceae > Acacia > Acacia melanoxylon. The sequence goes on from JAFJYJ010000119.1 coordinate 722,867, forward strand.
AAAACCACAAGTTTTGAGGTTCTCAAGAAGCTCGTCGTCTTGGTGGAGAAATAATAATAATCCAGCTGTTGGTGGTGGTGAGTGGTCCAGCTCATGAAGAGCAAAACCAGCTGCGGGTAGATGAGGAGTTAATAATGGAGTAATGGTGGAAATGCTTGCTTTTTTATCAAAGTGACTATATTATTAAGAAGGCTTCGTTATCATCAATGTCCACAGAGCAGCAATATAAATGGCGCGTTTCATTAATTCTGGGATGAGCAGCTTACTTGGATTGATGACTACTTTCCTCTACAAGCCGCGTTCGCCGATTTTCTCACTTAATCCCAGTACTTACTATTAATATCTCTGGTGGTCCTTGATACTTTACTTCCTCCAGTCCTAATATAAAATCCGGTTGACCTTTTTTAAGATATTAAGAAAGTTAAATAAGTTACTTAATTATATCATATATTGTATATAATTATATTATATATCAATTTATAAATTAAATAAATTATTTTAATTTAGAAAAAAATATAATTATTTTATCGTAATTTTATTTCTTTCTTTAATTTCTAAACTCTTGCCTGTAAAGTCTAAAAACATGTAATATAGTACTTGCCTCCTAGGTGATTATTGTAAGGTTTATTTGAACAACATATAATGAGTCCAAATTGCATATATATCTACTGGTGGGTTGGGGTGAGGGGAACAGAATTTACGGATAAAAGCAAGACGAATAATAAAGGCTAGGGTTTTTGCCGCAGTTCAGGAAAACCGAATATCCCTCTACCAATAGGCATAGGCAGATCTAGGTTTTTTTTTTTTTTTTTTTTTTTTTTGGGGGGGAGTGTCCCCTTAAATTTGTCACTTGGTTAAAGTTTTTTACAAATATGTATTTAGTGCCCTTTGAATTTGTCTCTCCCAAATTTTTTCCGTTAAAAATGCATTTGATAGAATTGATAATAAGGCAATCATGATGAAATTCTAAAAAATAAGGCCTAGAAGGATGCCATTGTAATTATTTTTTTTGTAATATACTTTTGTTATTAAAATATATGTATTTGAACTTATTGAGCGTCCACCCTTCATTGTAATTTATGTAGCTGCATTTCTAACAAAGACGTCTTGCTTTTCTAAATGACAAGTTTGTAAAATAATTGTCTCTTATTACATCATCAAGTATTCACTTGATTTCATGAATATTTTTTTGATATTATTTTCTTTTCTTGTTTATATTTTTTTTTAATGCATTTAAAACTTTCTTTAAAAAAAAAATCGGGGACACCTACAACCGGTGCCTCCCCTTAAATAATTTTCTCGGATCCACCCCTACCAATAGGGAACCATTTATCGTGCTCGTTCTTTGACGAGCTCGGATGATCCAAATCTAATTTTTTTACTTTTTTATTTTTTATAAAAAATAATTTTAATGGATAGAGAACCTAAAATAAAAATTAATCTCTGAACTAATACTTTTTCAAAAAATGATTTTTTTTTCATATAAAAAAATAAAAACAAAAAGATCGAAAGCCGTCTAGACTGCCGTCCGTACGGATAAGATCCCCTACTCGTCCAAAGAATGAACATGGAAACTAATTCCCTACCAATAGTAAATGTTGCTCCCAAAGTTGAACTTCAGTTCACGTGTGGTTACCAAACCAACCAATCAACTACCAATAATATTTATTAGTAGTATATATATAGCACCTTTTTTTTTGTCGGAAAAATATATAGCTCTTTAATTTGAGTCGTTGATGATGGTTAATATTTCTGATCGAAACACCACTAAATCAAAATATAAAAAGTTCTTTAACGTCCATTTTTTTGTACATTCTACATCCATTTATAGGGGGACGTCCATCTAAGAGACATAGAAAGTCAAACTTATGGCATTCAAAAAAAAAAAAACCGTAAATTGTACTTACGGCGTCCCAAATTTGAAAGAGGGACGCCTTAATTATCACTTATGGTGTCCCTATTTTAAATTTGGGAGGCCGTAAGTCTTTTTTTTTTTTGAAAAAAAAAACCCAAACAGGCAATGTTCGGGAGGATCAGAAGGAGCGATGGGATCCGAATCTTGTTACCTTCAGAAAAACACTTTCACATCAAACCAAATATCACTCTGGTCCTATTTATAAGTCTTTTTTTACCAAATCACACATACCAAGGAGAGGTAGTTAGCTCAATGATTATGGGGTGAATTTTTAAATTTACCCTCATTTATGATTGGGTACCTTTCAACTCTTTCTTCTCTCTCTATTTTCATTGGTACAATTAATATGGGCAAAATTGTCAAAATCTCATTTATTTGGTCAAAAGGGACTTATAAATACGACCAAATTTTTTGGTCAAAAGGGACTTATAAATATGACCAGAGTGGTACAAAAGCAATGCTAACCAAAAAACAATTCATAATCACTTCTTAATCAATACATCCCGACACCATTGTTATGCAGAGATCTACAAATTAACACTTGGGACAAATAGCCTTAAGTGAAAATCTAAAGTTTAAAGAAAACTAATGAAGTAGGAGAACGAACTAAGAATTTAAAGGCCTCGGCCTACGAAGAAAATCAAGGGCACCAGAAAGCATATTAGAATGAAAGCCAAAATGGAAAAATGAGATCCATTGACCCTACTCCTGCCGCCAAACAGCCTAGGCTTGAGTGCCATTGCGGATCAGGATTCAAAACCTAGAAGATGAAGAAAGTAAAAAAGAAACAGAGAGTGAAAATAGAAGGCTTCGGTATTCGAGGCTTCTGATTCCGATCTCATAATGAACCCTAGCTTGACGGCGAAAAAAATAGCTCTTGTGATCAGATCGATGGAGAGAAACAGATCCGACGAGAAACAGATCCAATTCTGATGACCTGGAACCTGGAAGTCGAAGAGTGAAAAAAGATCGATGAGAGAAGGAATAGGAGATTTTTTCAGCTTACCCAAAGATGCATAGGAGGAGATTTTCGGGTGACGGCGAGGGAAGGAATCAAAAGCGTACAGTCTCACATGACGGCACACGACGATGTAGTGACGGTGGACAACAAAAAAACGATGTAGAAAAGAGACACAGACGGAGAGGGATGGTCAACGCAAAAAGAAGAGTGGATGCGAAGTAGGGGACCCGACTGTGGCAAGTAAGGAGGGAGCATGAAAGAGGATTATATTGACAATTTAGACGTCCTATAATTTTGAATTCAAAACGCCAAAAGACCACTTTTAGCGTCCCTATTTTAATCTGGGACACCAAAAGCCTCCCCATAATTACAAAAATGTCACCACTTTTGTTTTTTGTTCCTTTTTTTAAAAAGGAACGTTTTTGGGGGATATGATTTCTGCCTTTTGTAGTAGTGATAGTGGCATAGTTTCTGCTAGGTAGACCATGGGAGGGAAATTAACTGTTATGCTTAATGGTGGTTTTATTGAGGTGATTCATCACTTAACTACTACTCTTGGCGCCTGTTTGGGTGTCTGTTTATAGGGCCTCCAAATCCAAGAATTTCCCTCCTAATAAAATTAAGTTCATTAGAGTCAGGGTATGCCTTCAAGCTCAAAGAGTGCTTATAGATTGTCCGCCAATAAGGTTCTCACATCGGCGGGATTTGAATTCACAATCTTATGGTTATAACAAGTCACTTTACCAATTAGACCAATCTTTATTGCTGATAGGGCCGTGTATGTAATTTATCCCAAAATAAAATTCATATACCTAATTTACATTTGGATGTGTATAATACAAATATTGAAAAACTACTCCAAAGTCTTGAGCTTGCTTCTTTGGAATGACCTATAATCTGCTGCCAATCTGAGGGTGCATCCCTTCCTGATATCCTCCACGACCGTCCTCAGAATCTGTTCATTAATTAAATAATCTATCAAAACCTTATTAACCACATACTCATTGTATTAAGTAGAGGAAGCATTAATCAGGCTAACCGAAAGCATGATGCTGTCCAGGACGTGTTGAGGAACCCAAGAGAGGAGTTGAGGAAAAACAATGGTAACATCAGCGTTCAGCTGATTCTTAATAACGCAGCCACGAGTTCCACGTGTCTGAGGGTACAAGGTTCCAGAAGCTTCCAGTTTAAAGAGAGATGGCATGTAATCCGAATGCAGACCTTGGAGCTTCCACTTGGTCTGCAAATTCATATGAACAAAGGACCCAATGAAAGCGATAATATGTATCAATAAATAATGATTCAAGCATGCACGTAAAAGAGAGGGGTGAATTAAGTGCTTACAGTGTGAAGCTGGTAGAGTTTGGGGGTGTGAGGAGGAACATGAGGAGGGTAATCTTCTCCATTTGATTTGGCTGTCACCCTTATGTCTATCACTGGCTGTACCTTTAGAAATAACGCTTCCATCTCTGCCATTTTTACTCGCCACTCCTCCTGATATTCATTATTTTGTCACAATATTATTCTTACACTATATAGTTACAGAATTAATCCTAATTATATTTGAACTATTAGTTGCAGAATTTAGGCATACCTGCTGTTTAATTTGATCTTTTTCAATCAGAACCAGCAATATAATATAAAAGAAAGTAATTGGAATTTAAACATCACCCGAATACGGATCAAGTTGAGTTATGCTCATCAACGCAGATCATGAACAAGAGGGAAAAATATATATTCACGAGTAACAATTCGTCTTTATTTGTGATCCAAAAGTGGCATTTTCACCACACCAAAAATAGCTTTCGGCTTAATTAAGGTAATGTTTGGACTGCTATGTGACAATTGGGCTTTGAAAAAAAAAAAAAAAAAAAAAAAAACTTCGTTAACCCATAAAGCAAAATTTCTTAATTTTAATTTAGCCTTTTCATGATAGAGAGAGAAGAAATTAATTGCCTCTTAAAGAGAAGATATTGCGTCCCACCTCTTTTATTAAAATAATAATTTAGACCTTATTATAAGTCCGCTTGTAGATGTAAATTTTGTTCTTAAATATAAGTCCACTTATTTATAAAAGTATTCTAGGGAAAAAATATAAATAATTAAATTTTAGGGAAATCGGGAAAAACTTCCAATTAGAAATTTAATTAGCGTGAATGACATTACTCGAGTTCTTTCTCAACAATTTAAAATTTTAAAATGAGACTTTTCTCCAATTTTTCCTAAAATTTATGTAATTTAGAATTTTCAATTTTTTCTCAATTTAAATATTTTTATTTTTATTAAATTCATCTCATTTTCAACCATTTTATATCTAAACTTACTTTTACATTAATCACTCAAATAAGTTTCAATTTATCAAACTGACTTTTTCAAACGTTAATTCAAACATAAATCATATCGAACTTTTATCTAATCTTACATTTGTAAAAGTCATATATATATATATTTTTTTAAAAAATCTAATCTCCAAACATACCTTTACAAATTTGTAAAAATGAGTGTTATATATATATAAAAATAATTTTTTTTAAAACAAAAAATCACTTTTTTATCACTAAGATATCCAAACATACCTTTGACAAAACTACAAAACTTGGGTTTTTATTCTTTTTTTTTTAAAAAAAAGGATAAATTGATTAATTTTCCCCCCTTTTATTTTCAACCCAACGAACACAAGTAGAAAAATAAAAAATGTATTGTGCATGCACTTTTCCTTAGATGCGTGTCCTATGTAGGGACGAAGTCAAAAGAAACGGGCCCATGTGAGAGGCCGTAATTTCCTCCTTCTACTCACTATCATTGTACATTAGTCAGAATCATGATGTGGCCGCACCAGTTCCATGGAATATCTGACGGATTCGATTCCAATGACGAAACCAACGAAACAAACCAATTAAGACACGTTATAAAAAAATTTAGAATATGCTCAATATATAGAAAACAAACAATAATATTGATTATTCCATTTTTTTCAATGAAATTAAACGTACTAGATCAGAGATAGTTACTGATAAAAATAATACACATTTGATTCAACAGCACAGCACTTGATTTTTCTGGAATGATATAGAAATAGAGTAAACATAAGTATTATCAATCCTTTAGCTAATGCAATATATAATTAATGAGAGACACAAATAAAAAATCATTAAATATTAATTTTTGTCATTTTGTTATAAAAAAGATAGAAGGGAGTCTTCTTTAATTATGACATAGTATAAGGTTTGTGTTTGAAAATTTTTAAACTACGAACACTGGTGCCAGTGTGGGTAGGTGCAAACACAAACATTTTGATAATATATATATATATTTTGAAGGAATTCCCTTTCAACTTATCTAGGTGGTGTGTTTGGTTATACCCCTACACACTTTACACTTGGTCCAGGGTTCAAACCTTGCTATCCACCTCTCTTCCTTTTTTTTTTTTTCAATTGTCATTGTTCACCTCCACGACCGTTCTCCAAATCGCGCACCGTCGCCCTCCAAATCGCGAATCTGAGGTAATTTACATTTATTTGCTCATGTCTTATTTGAGTAATTGGGTGCTCCTGCATGCATTTGAATCAAACGAGGTTTTAGTTTTGTTCTTAAGAGAGAAGGAATGTGAGAACCGTGAATTAGACGGTTTATTTGTCTGAGATCTAATTATAGCGTAATGAAGGACAGATGGGAGCTATCAGCTTACAGACGATGAGATAGAAGCGTTGCTGTCGTTGCAGAACAGTTTCCAGCAGTGTGTGGTGAGTTTAGCTGTTCTTATCTTTGAAATAAATCATTCGTTTTTTACTCACTGCTCTACTTGTGCTGGCGTGTATTTAAAAGGCCCTTCTTTTGTTAGGTGTATATGGTTAGTTTTTTGTTCATTTTTTCTTGATGAGTTGTTTGAGCATTTGAGAATTGCTGTCTGCTGTGCTTACAGGATTATGATTGAGTTCACTACATGTTTAAATCCTTAAAAATTTGGGCAATGTTTACGTTTTAGTAAGTTGCACAGAAAATGCCAGGAAAATTCAACATAACAGGATATTCAAGGATTTGTATATCCTGGAATTCTTATTTTGGCGTGGAGAAATATGAAGTTCATGTTCAAGTTTGATTAAATTTGTGATCTTTCATTGTGGAAAACTCAATCTTACAGACATAGTACTTGAGGAAAATTATTCTCAATCATCTTTTCACAATGTCTTGGTAGTTATTTTTTGTGTTTGGTGCTGAGTGCAAATGGTCTAGGCCTCAATTTTTCCTGGTTCCGGCTTTATTCATGACTGTGGATTTCTGCACTTTTATCTGCTGAACAACATTGTCAGTTTAATTGTGATGATTAAAATTCTTGACAAAAAGTGATATGTATGTATCGTGTCACCCTTCCTTGATGTAGAACTGCAGGGCTGATTATTCATAAGTAATGATTCTGGAACAAGATAATTCAACAATAAAATGATTCATTTTTGTGAAGAAAGAAAAACACTCTCCAAACCAGGTCTTTAGTGTTTATAGAAATCGGATCAGTCCTGATCCTATATTTTTGACTACAGAAGCATCCTCATCAGGAGGCTTTTTTGCCATCAATAGACGTGGTCAGGTGTTACTTGCCACTGTAAATAAAGCAACCATTATACCATTTGTTTAGTGGCTAGGTATTTTGTGCTTCATGTTTTGATTTTTTGGAAAGGAGGAATAAATTTTTGGAATTTGTTACTGAATGTCCATGTGAAACTTTTACAGTTGAATAATTTGGAACTTGCTGTTAATCTTGCAAAAAGGGGAAACCTTCCTGGTGCAGAAGACCTGGTAACTTTATAGTTTTATTTGGTTAATGTTGTTCTGTTATACACTTGCCAATTTCTTATTTGACCAACTCTCCACTGAATACGAAATGTGATGAATATTTTGGCCATAAAATTGCAAGAGAATTATTAACATTTGTATGATACATTTTCTCATGTAGATAATTTTTTCTTGAATGGGCTCCTCTTTCTATTGAATTTGTATGTTTTGATGTATGTAGATTTATCTGCAATTGATATGATCACTGGAAATTTAGGTTGCAACATATTCCCTAATCTTATAGGTTTCGATAGAGGAAGTATTGAGATGAGCTAGCTTATAGGTTGCAATATGTTCCCTAAGCATTGATGATGAAGATATAATGCAATATTTTCAAGGAATGAAGAATCGAAGAATGCTTTTGTAATCGTTCTGATGTAAAAGTTAGTTGACTCTTAATTATTATTTTTCTATGTTAAGTTGAAGTTTATATTCTTTTGTTTTTTAATGCGTTTAAAACTTTCCTTAAAAAAAAATTCGGAGGCAGCGCCCCCAACCCCCATATCCCACAATTAATTGTGCACTCACAAACCTAAAATCTTGGGTCCGCCACTGCCCAAATCCTCCATATACTCTTCAAACCAACTCTGCCAAAAACCTAATCATTCTTAATAATGTTAAATATAGTATAATTTAGAAGGTTTTTGATGATGTCTTCCAAGCAACTCATCATTTACAGAAGAAAACCTCAACGAAAGAAAGAATTTACAGAAGAAGTGATACACACTCACACACACACACACAGCGCAGGAACACCGGGTAAGTGATGGAGATGGACGTTATCAGAAACATTGTAAGTGAAGGTGCAAGCCTTCTGATTGTTGATCACCCAGTGGCGTGATGAAGATGATGATGATACAAATGGCTTTTGACGACGTCGTTCTCGCCCATGTTGGGCTCTGATCACCTTTGTCGTTGTCTTGGTCGTTATTTCTGGTGCCCAGATACTGAGGGAGTAGCAGAGATAGGTTTGGCAGTGAAACACGATATTTGTCATCGCACTGATCGAAGCTGCGTCTTTCGTTCAATTTCTTTGGAGTTGAGTTTGGATATTATGCAGGTAATGTTGTAATTTCCTTCTCCTTTTATAAACCTTAATGCTTGTGTTTTGTGTACGTTAACCCGCATGAACACGGAACCAGTCCCCTGCTCGGCGGGGGCGCTCCTCCCTCTTAGAACGAGCACTTAGGAGATCTAGATCATCCATATTTTTGTTTTTTTATAGGTTTTTTTTTAAAAAAATTGAAGTTATTTTTTAAATACCAGTCAGTATCTTATAATATATTTTTAGTGCCAATGAGTACTCTGAAATAATTTTTTAAGACCCTAAAATAATTTTTCAAGATCATGAAATATTTTTCAAGAAGAATAAGACTCTGAAGTATCTTTTTAGTACCAGTTGGTACCACGACTTGTACTAAAAAGATACTTTAAGGTACTCACTGTTACTCAAAAATACTTCATGATCTTAAAAAATTATTTTTGGGTCTTGAAAAAATATTTTAAGGTACTGAAAAAAGATATTTCAGGATACTAACGGGTACTAAAAAAAGCCGTCAGTATGTTGAAGTATCTTTTTAATACCACTCGGTATCATAAAATATTTTTTTGAGGATCTTAAAAAATATTTCAAGATACTGACTGATACTAAAAAAATATTTCAGATACTAACGTGTTCTTAAAAAATAACTCTTCCTCCCGCTGCTTCAGCGATTCTCCACCCGTGAAACCCTCTTCGTTATTACGTAGTCTCCTCTTGCGCCTTCGCACTTCTTCTCCCTCATCCATCGGTGTTTCCTCACTTGCCCCTCCCCGCAACAAGCGATTGGAGGAGCCACTCATTTTCTCCGCCACAGTGGGTGGCGGAGCTCACAGCTTTTCCCCAAATTCAAAGCCCTAGCAGAGCTCATGCAAAATCGCCTTTTACACGGCATTCACTTTAGTTAAACTCAACACTCACCAACTGCGTGGGCTTACTCATACTCAATTTATTCTTTATTTGCGATTCCATTCCATACTAATTCTTTCCGTTTGTATTAATATTAGGGAGGATTATAGTAAATGACCAAATTCATAAATCAGTCATTGAAAAACGCCCTTAAATTTATCATTTACATAACATAAACTTACCACTCCAACTCCAACTACAAGTATTTGCCATTAACGTAATGCAAATTTACAACTAACAAAATATTTAATATTATTTACCAGTCAAACAGCCCAAACTTGCACTGATAATTAAACATAAATCTTGCATAAATATGGAACGTCTAGGATGAGCTTCATTTTCCCTAATCATTATGGTGGGAATCTTTTGCAATAAAGTTATAAAAGCATGAATACGTAGGAAAACCATATAGCGCAACTACCTAATTAAGTGTATAGGACCACTTGTTAACAATTGCCAAGAATGGGAAATGACCCTTTCGATTCTGTGGACAAAAGAGAGTGCACGTTGGCTCTTGCTCAAATTTGTCCACGCGTCACATTGTGTTATGGAATTCTCAACACAGGCAAGTACTAGTCCTTCTATTTAATGCCACAGACCAGCAAGAATGAAATCTCAGTGAGCGTCTAACTTAAGAACTGAATAATACAGTAAGAAGATCTCATGGAGAGATCTTCAGGAGTGAGAACTGGAAGATGGTGCAAAGAAGAAGATGATCTTCTCAAGGCGTGTGTTCTAAACTATGGTGAAGGAAAATGGCATCTTGTTCCTGAAAGATCAGGTACGTACGGTATATATGCATGTATATGTGTAGTTATTTTACAAAACCAAAATTGGGAGAATTGTGAAAAGAACCAAAAGAAAAACTAATTATTATTAGTATTTTTGTGATTTTTGAATTATTTGTGGAGGCTTGAAAAGGTGCAGAAAAAGCTGTAGGCTGAGGTGGTTAAGCTATCTAAAACCAGATATCAAGAGGGGAGGCTTCTCTGAGGATGAAATTGATATGATGATCAGGCTTCACAGGCTCTTGGGAAACAGGCACGTCATGGTCTATTTTTAATGCATCCAATATTCTCAAATAATTTTTAATAACACTCAGTATATTTTAAAGTACTTTTGGTGCATTTAGCTTCCTAAAATATTTTTCCACAGTTAGCATCTACTAATAGTGTAATTTGTCCTATATTTATTACCGAAGGTAGTATTAATTTGAATATAATTAATCAGATGGAGCTTTGAATGACTTTGTAGATGGTCTGTGATATCTAAAATGCTTCCTGGAAGAACAGCAAATGGTGTGAAGAATTACTGGAACACCCATATGCGTAAGAAGGGACAACGTGGTTTATCTGATAAGGAGATAGAGGAAGAAGAAAAGGCAGAGGATCAAACAACAGCCATTAGAAGCCATACCACAACAGTAATAAAACCTCGACCTTTGAGGTTATCGAGAAGCTCGTGGTCTTGGTGTAGAAACAATAATAATAATGATGATGATGGAGCTGGTTGTGAAGTTACCGAAGACAAAAGCACACACAGTAGTGGCCCACATAATGATGAGGAGCAAAACCAGCAGGAGGTAGACGAGGAGTCGATGGAATGGTGGAAATGCTTGCTTTTTGATGACAGTGACGGTATTATTGATGACAAGGAAGGTCATCATGATCATCAACAAATTGGTTCATCAGTATCATCGTCATCTACGTCCAAGGATCAACATGGCGCGTTTGATCAATTCTGGGATGAGCAACTTACTTGGATTGACGACTTTCCTCTACACACCTCTCTCACGGATTTTCTCGCTTAATTATTTTGCACTTAAATTACTATTGTAGGATATATGTATGTATACATTTGTATGCCCTCAACAACACAAAAAAAGGGGCGGTTTAGTGCATAACGCTCAGCTCCCCACAAGAGAGGCTTTTTGGACTGGGAATGATAGATGTACGCATCTTGATTCATAAGAACACAATCAATAATGAGATTATAAATTCTATGCATACCTGATGTTATATTACCCCATAGCCTTTCTCGCTTGATACACTTAATTTAGTCCTAGCGATCGCAAGGTTTATATGAACAACATAATGAGACGAATAATTGCATATGTAAGTGAGGTCACAAAAGAATTCACAGATAAAGACAAGACAAAACTAAAGGGCTTTCGCGGCAGTTCAGGAAAACCCCACCAATAATACTAAATAGTCCCATGGTTCTAATTATAATATAACATTTGGGAAGTTAGTTTTGATCTTAATTAAATGACAATATTATAATTTTTTGTCAATTTCTTCCTATAGTTCCCCTATTGATACTTTTTCAATAATAATTTAATAATGCACCTATATATTCTATAAAGTAAGTAATGTTTGCAAGTCATTAATGTCACATACACCTTAATTCTACTATTTTTTTTAATAAAATAATTGAGCTATTTTTGTCATATTTTTCTCATATCACCTCTAACACTTCATCCACAATAATGAATTTAATAACACGCTTAAATTCTACCAAGCGAGAGATTCAACTTTTTTTTTTCCCCTCAAATTCTTGGTTGAACATTGAAGAGCTATAAGGTTAATTTAATCGAGGCGGGCAACATAAAAAAAAAAAAAAAAAATAGCAGTGATGGTTCTGAATTGATACATGAATTATGGAGTACGTCATAGGACGGTGATATATAAAATTATGAAGCTTAAGCCGAAACGTAAGTCGTTTATTTATAATATAAAGCACATTTCAGATATGAATGAGGGATTATGTGAAATCACAAGGTAATTGAAGTACAAAATTTATATAAGAGCATTTTAAGAAAATGAATAAAATTAACGAATTTAATTAATCTCTCTAAAATCGGTTAAATATATTCTATAATTAGGATCGAAGGTAGTGTTATATTATTGCTGCCAAAGTTGAACTTTATAGTCCAGCTGTGGTTACCAAATTAAACCAACTACCAATATATAGCACTTTGAGTTCATTTATATGGTTAATATTTCCCCGTCGAAACACCAATAAATTAAAATATAGTGGCAGTTTCTCTGCTAGGAAGACCATGGAAGGGAAATTTAATTTACCCTTATGCTTAATGGAAGTTTTTGTCGTTGATTCATCACTTAACTGCTACTCTACACATACAAATATATATATATACTCACACATATACATACATACACACACACACACACATATATATATACATATATATATATATATAGGGTTTATTGTTTATCATGTCACTTGACATAAGGTTATGTCAAGTCACCCCAAAACTACGTCGTTTTGAGAGTTCATTAATTCCCCTAACTCCAAAACGACGTCGTTTTGGGAGTTAAGGGAATTAGTGAAAAATGTTTTGGTAAAATTCATGTAATAAATACAAAAACAAAAGTACCAAAACACCCTTTATTAATTCTCCTAACTCCCAAAACGACATCGTTTTGGAGTTTGGGAATTAATGAATTCCCAAAACAACGTAGTTTTGGAGTGACTTGACATAATCTTATATCAAGTGACATGACAAACGATAAACCCATATATATATATATATATATATATATATATATATATATATATATATATATATATATATATACCTGTTTGATTGTCTGTTTATAGGTTCCCCAAATCTAAGAATTTCCCTCCTAATTAAACAGACGCCTAAACATATAATAATCTATATCTTCCGGCCACCATGATATATGGGGCCCGGTATACTATCCCAAACGAAAATTCATATACACACATGCACACACTACCTAATGTACATTTGCATGTACGTAAGTATAAATACAAATATTGAAGAACTAGTACTCCAAATTCTTGAGCTTTCTTCTCTGGAATGACTTAGGGGTAAGCAACAAGCGGACAGGGCTGCCTTGTGGCCCAACCTATATCCTACTAGTTTATTTTACATGGTACAAGGTAGCCCGTACCTGTCGCATAACCCATCTAACCTATGATAAACGGGTACAGGCAAACGAGAGCGGGTTCCGGGTTCCCCGTTTATACCTTACTTTATTAAAAATAGAATCAGAGCTCCATGGCTCTACCCAAGAAATTATAGAACAAAGATAACCAAACAAATCTGAGATGATATGGAGATGGAAGAAAAAATGAAGGATAGATCTATGATGTTTGACGGATAGATGTATAAAAGATGGAGGACACATGACATACTCAATTGATGGCGAGAGGCCGAGAGTAGCGAATCCAGATCATGACAACGAGAGGTCGCAGGCTCACAGCGAGGTTGAGGGTGAGAGGCCGAGAATGGTAAGTCCAGATCACGGCGACGAGAGTTTGCAAGCTCGTGTTGAGGTTGAGGGCGAGAGGCCGAGAGTGGAGAGCATATAAGTGACACCACGACTTCAATGAGACGAGAGCCAAGACTAAGTCTGAGAGGCAGCGACGAGGACGGTTATTACTGCCACTAGTTAGCTAGGTTAAGGAATTGGGAATGGGAGATTGGGAGGATATGTCGAGTCTTAAGGTCGACTGTGAGTCTCTGACTGTGTATCTGTCTCTACTCTCTAACCAGTCTCATCTCTCCAGCCTTATGTGTGAATTTTGATATCTGATTTTTTTTTTTTAAAAAAAGTTTAATATACGGCTAACGAGCTAGCACGAGTGCCCCGATATGATGGTGCATCCGTATCTCGCCCGTATAATATAAACGAGTTTGGCCAGTTCATTATCCATTACAGGCCCAAATTTTTTTGGGGGGGTTTAAAATTGGCAAAATGCTATGGGTCACAGGCGGTTGGGCGGGTCGCGGGTCCTTTGCTCATCCCTAAAATGACCTATAATCTGCTACCAATCTTAGCGTGTATCCTTTCTAGTTATTCTCCACCACTGCCCTCATAATCTGTTCAATATAAATAAAGTAATCATATCCTTATTACCCACATAATACTCATCTATAACATTCAAAACTAATTATTATATATAAGCTAGAGTAGGAGAGAAACAATATTACTCCCTCTATTATTTAATATAAGACATATTTACTTAATTTAATTAGATTAAGGAAGTTGGTTAAGTTAGTTAATATGTCATGTATTTTCTAAAACTATCTAGTCATCTTTCATAATTCCCTCATTCATTCTCCTTCGTGATTATTGTTGAGGAAGTATCAATCGGGGTAAATTAATATAATTTTTTTTTGCAAAACATGTCTTATATTTAGAACCACGTGTCTGTGGGTACATGCACTACTAAAAATATGTACTTTTAGGCCACCACATTTAGACCGAGTTATAGAGGATCAAGTTTAAAAAGTATGACCGGTGGTAGTTTCATAAATATAAAGAACTTTTTTACACCGGATTATAGAGGATTAGGTCTAAAAAATGTAACCGGTGGTTATCGCCATCGGCTAATTAATTCCAGTATAATCAGCCGATGGCGATAACCATTAAGATCTCGGTTTGGGAGCCGAATCAATTCACATACATCTTCCTCTTCTTCTCTTGCTGCTTCTCGATCTTTCTTTTTCTCATATCTCTATTTCCAACAAAACTTCTATAGTCTTCGACCATGGAATCTCTTCCTCATTTCTTCGCTTTCAACAAAAATTCTTTCTTCTCTATTCTCTATCTTTAGGTGAAAAGATTTTACCATAACATTGTTTGTATTTCAACAAAATGTGCGAGTAGAAAAAGGAGAAGCTACTTTTGAACTTGAAATTTAAGCTTTCTATAGTCGATGGCATCAGAATTAAACCAAAAAAGGACATTATTCTTCTATTCAATTTGATCTTCAGTTTTTGCAACCAACTTTAGAAGTTCTTTAATTGTAAACTGTATTTCTTATTTATTGTCCCTAACAAACTCTCTTACTTAGTGTCCGCTCGGTCAAGAATGAACGCGATCTTTGATTTGTGGATTTTCTTGTTTTACGCCACAAATTCCATGGCTTAAACACGTATTGCTAATGAATTGAGGAAGTTGGCTTTAACATGCATTGCTCATGAATTGAGGATGTTGCAAATGGAGCCTCATGTTCCCTTTACCACTGGTACGCTTCAAAATCACCTCTTTAAAATCATTTTTTCATCTCCAGATCTAAAAATAAAACTAGATCTAGATCACATTTTTGTGCTGATGAAGACAAGTCAGACGAAGGGAAGGGGGAGAGAGACGACGATGGTGGTGAATGGGAGACTCCGCAACAGACACTTTGAACGACTGGAGCGTTGTCCTCCTTTCTTCGTTGTCGTCACTGTCGCCTTTACCTTCAATTGGAACGACTGGAGGAAGGTACAGTGAGGGTCGAAGAGGTGGAAGGAGAAACATCGCGATCTAATTCATCATCTTTAGGTTCACCAAGAACGTCATTGTCCTCGTCCTCTTGAGATTGGCCGCCCACCCCTGCCGCCTCCCAAGTCTCTCCCTTCCTAAATCTGGTTCGACGGTGGTTGTGGTTTTGGTTGCAAGGGGGAGATTTTTTTTGTTTTGTTTTTGCCAACTTATTTTTAAGACCGCATGTATAAAAAGTCTTACTTTTAAGACCTCATATTTTAAAAGTTAGATTTAAAAAGTATTTGTTTAAGACCAATCTAAAAAGTATCAGACTTTTTCAACCATTATATCGAGACCGGTTCCAGATCCAGTCTTAGAGGTATTTTTCGTTCGGTCTAAAAAGCTCTTTTTGTACTAGTGAAGGTTTTAGAAACTTCTAGGTTAAAGAAAGGCGACATGTAATTCGAATGCTGACCTTGGAACTTCCACTTGGCAGACAAACTCACATGAACATAGTACCCAATGACAGCGGTAATGATTCATTGATTAAAGCATGTAAAAGAGACCTTGGAGCTTCCACATTTTACGTCTTTTTTAAAGGAAGGCCTATTTGGGGCAGGTGGTAAATCAGAGACTTACGGCGTCCCAAAAAAGAAGACGTTGAAATCTCTACTTACGGCATCCTAAAATAAATTTAGGACGCCATAAGGTGTTTTTTTTTTCTTTTAAGAAAAAAGCCCCTAAACTGGGGAAGGCTGTAACTCTGTAAGGAAATCAGATGCAAAGATGCAGGTAGACTCATAATGGATTAGAAGATAGACGGGGAGGGAGTAGCATAAATTAAGAATTGAACTAACAGATACAAAATTCCAGATCTAACAATAACAATCAGAAGAAAAGGAAAAACAAAATCCAAATCACAGTACAATGGAAAGAAAAACATATCCAAAATTCCCAGATCTACATGCCTGAAGGTTAAGACGCTAAGGCTGGTGGTTCAGATCAACAATCAGAAGATGAGACTTTCACGCCATTCAGATCGAGGTTCAATCTTGGAATGACGGAGGGAGGGAGTATCGAGCTTCGAGCTTCGAATGACGGAGGGAGAGAGCACCGAGCACCGATCGAGCATTGAGCTTCCAACAGCAAATTTGCACAACTGATGAAGATGTGACAGGGAACTTCGACCTTGAGCTTCAGCACCGCACCATAACGGCGGTGCTTGGAGGATGCCACCGTGGGGCGAGGGAAGAGAACTAGATCTGAAAGGGCGAGTGAGAGGAGGAAATTTTGATCTGAGATAGCGTGTATATGTGTTGGGGGGCGTGAGAGGCATACGAAATTTTACCTTTGGCCTCCTAATTTTTATTTAGGATGCTAAAAGCACCACTTATGGCGTCCCAGTTTTAAATTAGGGCACAAAAAGTTCATTTTTGGCATCCTAGTTCTGAATTAGGACGCCAAAAGTACCATTGGCCCCAATTTTAAATTCAGATGCCAAAAATCAACTTTTCTCACACATAATGGCAAAAATGTCACCACATTTATTTTGTACTTCTCTCTTCTTTTTTTTTTTTTTTTTAAAAAGACACCTCTTAAGAAAGTAAAAACTCTTTTTTTTGTAGTAGTGTTGCCGGCAAACTCACATGAACGTAGTACCCAATGAAAGCGATAATGATTCATTGATTCAAGCATGTAAAAGAGGGCAATCGATCAAGTGCTTACAGTGTGAAGCTGGTAGAGTTTGGGGTGTGAGGAGGGTAATCTTGTCCATTTGATTTAGCTGTCATCGTTACGTTTATCACTAATTGTATTAGAAGAATCGGCCCTTGAAGGATCAGGGCCTAAAAGGGTTGGCCTTTTTAGGTACATGGTAAGAAAAACATTTGTTTTTCAAGGCCTGGCCCGTGAGCGTACAAGCTAGGGCCGGAAGCCATTTTTCTAAATTTAATTGTTTTTCCTACGTTTTTTTTCCTAAAGAAATATAATTAGTAAATTACAATAATTAAAGTTCTAATTTAAGAAATAAATTTTGTCAACATTAATGTCTAAACAACACGCATCTTGCAACAAATAAACACAATTACTAAGTCATAATCAAAGGTAAATTGTTGTCCACATATCGCAATTACAAATAATTAATGAGAAAACTTACCAAAATTAAAAATTCTTCTTATAAATATGTCTTGAAAAGTGTAAGTAGTCAACAAAATAAACAACACAATATATGAACAAAGAAATCACTAGAAAATAAGTCAAAAAATACAAAATTAGTAAGAATACTTATGAAATAATAAATATCTTTTATAAGTTTTTAATGTTTTGTATTCTTGATGCTTAAGATGTTCTTATTTTTAACAAAGTATAAAAAAACTTAAATCTAAAAAAGATAATAAAAACTAAATATTTGCAACATTTTTAAAGTTCAAATCAAAATGTATTTTTGAGTCAACATAAATTCCCAAAATATTTAATAATAAAATACAAGCAAGTCGCATATGACAAAACACGGAGCCGATTATATATATATTTGTAAATATCATAATTTCATACAACATTAATTACCATGATATCAAAGTGAACCGTACAATAATAAAATATGCAATATGCAGCCTCCCTTATATCACCGTCCATCCTCAACCGCTGACTGGAGTCATAGGCTAACATATAGTCCAATAGCAACTCATCCATTTGACTCGGATTGTCCCAAGCTCACCAAAACTTAAGATGTACCCGCCAAAGGTATAGAGCTTAAGTATGGACTATGGATCCCCTCCTTAAAACAACACAAGGAGGTGTCACATGTCCCACGCTCCAATGCAATCCCCAAAGGAAAGCATGGAAGAAGGGGCTCGACAAGTGTCATCCACCGTGCACCGAGTGATGACATACCACGTGGTAAAAGATCTCAACATACAAATCCCTCCTTACTCCAACCCATCACATATGCATCCGCCATGTCAGACATATATTAAATCACCAATAATATAATTAAATGTCAAGGTACAATAAATCATGCTTCAATTCCATATAAAATATCAATTTACAATACATACACATATACATATAATTCAGTCCTTTAATTTTAAATAAAAGATAGTTACTCACAATCACATACAATTTACAAGTATATGGAAGAATATTCAGAGTTACCTCTCACCGAAGCTAACTATTATCACACTGCTCCTAATCCAAGAGCTCAAACACACGCCAAAAATCAATCTACCACAATCAATTTACTAACCATTAATAATTCTTCTAATACTCTACATATTCAAAATTATAACTTATAATTTCATAAATTAAAAACATACAAATTTTAATAATAAATTTGGAAGGCTTGAAGTGGGCAAATTAGGACGATACTAAACAAAATTAGGGTGACCATTGTAAATATAAATTCTCCTTTCGATTTACTATTAATTAATAATTCCCTTTTCTATTTATTATTTATTAGTAATTTCCTAAATTATTTAATCCATTTTTACTAATAATAGTAATTATTATCATTTATTCTTTTTTTATTATCATAACAATATTATTTATTTTTATTATTATTTATTTACTTTATTATTATTATTATTTAAACTTTGAGAGGCTGTTCTAACACTTTAAATTAGGAGTCTAGCAAATGCTAACACCACATAAAACATACTTTAATTTGATACCTAGATATGTATTCAATACATCTATAACATTAAGGCTTTGGGATAGTGTGTTATGTATATATATACACAGTACAGTGTTGGGCTCCACGTCATATGTACAAAATCAAGGTATACATATATAGACAAAATCAACAAACCTCACGTTAACATGCCTTATGTGTTTATATATATATATATATATATATATATTATACTTTATTATTCTCATTCCCTTTCTTCCATTAAGTGCAGCAACGTATCAGCAATGACATGGTTATATATATATATATATATATATATATATATATATATATATATATATTTATTTATTTATTTAACACACAAGTTTCCATTCTATATGCAGCAGGATATATTTAAATCAATGACGCTTCCTATTTGTTTTCCTTCATGCACAGATATGTATACATATATAACCATAACACAATCAGCATTCTCTCTTTCTTTCCTATAAGCAACGATGGTATATATATATGTATATATAGCAAGCTTTCTCTTTAGTTTCTCATTTAATCGTATCAGCTAACAACCAAGTTATGGTGCAGCAACGTACCTCTGTTTTTGGACTTAAATGCAGAGTAAGAAATGAGTGAGAATGAACACACACACATACTCTCTCTCCTTCGGTTCACACTCTCGTCTTCTCTCTCATGCTCTCTCTATTCTCCGGTTTTTGGTTCTGTTTAAGTTGAAGCCGATGGAATGAATGGGAGTCAGGAAGTATGGGTATTTAAAGGCTTATGGGTTCGATCGAGAAGCATGAAAACGCTGGTCCGATGAATTACATAGAAGAGAATACACGTTTAGTTTGTGAGGCTCAAGAAGCATGTAGGGGTCTGGATTTTGCAGATAGGAGCGGTATGGTGCTGCTGTTGCGTGAATAGTTGTTTCGCCGTGATCGACGCTGCTATTATCTTCTCTCGCTTTACGTGTTCCAGTTAATTAAAAAAATAAGAATATTAATATCTATTGCCTCTCCGCCTATCCGTCACCGTTTGGGCTCAAGAGAAGGATAAGACAAATGGAGTAATGGGTTGGGTTGTATATGGGCTGATGAAGAATTAATGAATGGAGTATTCATTTAACAATTTAATATTAAATTGAAGTGTTGTGCAAAAGGGGCCCATGATTTCTATGTCCAAATAATTTCGTCCCTGATGAATTAATGGATATTGAGTGCAAACGCATGGGCTTAGGAATATATGGGTTAGAATTGTTTTGTTGTTTCACGTGTTGGGCCAAGAGGATAGGAAAGATAAATGGGCTTTTATGATAATATATATGTATTGTGTGACCACTAAAATTAATCCACTTCGATTCTCTTCATAATTAATTATTCAAACTTTAAAATTCCCAAAATTTGGGATGTTACACGATTAGGCCAATAAACTATTGGCTCAGGAGCGTCCAACACAATTAACTATTAAGTGGACCAAAAATACCAACAAACTTTTAAAAAGGAGCGCCCAGCATAACGCTGTTAGCAAAAAGTTAACGTTTGTTATCTAAGGTGCAGATTAGCCAACGAACTTTTACTCCAAGAGCGCCCAACACAAAAAAGTTTTACTCAGGAGCGCCCAACACAAAATTCTAAATTTTACTAAATTAAATAATTTTTTTCTCAATTGTCATTATTCAAAACTACTTGTATAGATATCTATGGACAAAAATTACTCATTCTTCAATTTTGTCAAAATTATAATTTGCTAAAATAAACAAAAGTTTTAATTAAAAATATAATTATATGATTTAAATAAAACTCAAGGTGTTCTATAGTTTATTATATATGTTAAACAAAAAAAATTATATGATTTATTTTTATTTTAGAAGAAATTTATGTGATTTAAAAAATTCATTTAATGTTAATAAAATTTTAAAAATTTAAAAAATCTATTATATCCTGAAAGAAATGAAATGATTTTTATTTTTATTTTTATAAAAATAAATTAATGGATATCAACGTTGATACTTAATAATATAAACATGGCAACTTGATGATATATTTGTTAATTAAATGATCTATTGATTATATGAATATGAGACTTGTTGAAAAAAAGAAGAAGATAACTTAAGAGGCTTGAGGAAGAACAATTTAATAATAGGTTAAGGAGCAATTTGGCCTACGAAAGTCTCATATTCATATAAGCAATAGATCATTTAATTAATAAATATATCATCAAGTTACTGGATTTATATTATTAAGTATCAACGTTATATCCATTAAGCTCTTTTTATAAAAATAAAAATTAAACTTATTTCATTTCTTTCAGGATATAATAGATTTTTTAAATTTTATTAACATTAAATGATTTTTTAACTCTCATAAATTTCTTCTAAAATAAAAATAAATCATATAGTTTTTTTTTGTTTAACATATATAATAAACTATAAAACACCTTGAGTTTTATTTAAATTATATAATTATATTTTTAATTAAAACTTTTTTTTATTTTATCAAATTATATTTTGACAAAATTAAAGAGTGAGTAATTTTTGTCCATAGATATCTATACAAGTAGTTTTGAATAATGACAATTGAGAAAAAATTATTTAATTTAGTAAAATTTAGAATTTTGTCTTTGGCGCCCTGAGTAAAAGTTAGTTGGCAATCTACACTTTAGATAACGGATGTTAACTTTTTTTTTTAACAAATGTTATGTTGGGCACTCATTTTTAAAAGTTTGTTGATATTTTTGGTCTATTTAATAGTTAATTGTGTTAGACGCTCCTAACCAATAGTTTATTGGCCAAATCACACCTTAACCCTTAATATTATATAAATAAGTTTTATTTTTTTTCAAAAAAAACATACATGCCTAAAAGGGCCAACCATGTAAAACCGAGGGCCTAAATGGCTTCTATTTTCGCATTGCCTTGCTGCCTAACATAAAATATGTTGTAGTGTTGAGAAAAATAAACTGAAACAAGTGGAATGATAACATAAAATGAGTTTTTTTAAACCCAAAATAAAAGTTAATTAGATGTCACATGTTTATAGAAGTAACTAAATTCGCATTTTGCATTGCCTTACTGCCTCACTCAGCCTTGCGTATTCAACGTAGGTGAGTTTTTAGTTTATTATTCCTCCTATCGTTAATATAAGACATTATGTGAGTTGATAATCTTGATCCTAAATATAAGATATAGTTTTGTCAATCTTTTCATAATTTACCCTTATTATTGCTCCCTCAAAAATAATCAAAAGGAGAGGGAGTAAAAGAATTAAGTAAGCTGACTAGAGTATTTTAGAAAATATAAGTCTTATTAACTAACTCAGCTAACTTCCTTAATATAATTAAATTAGTTAAATGTATTTTATATTAAACATCGGAGAAGTAGTTTATTTTGAGTGATTTATGTTGGATGGGTTAAATATGTTAGAAGAGTAACTCGTAAAACACAAAATTGATTTTACCCTATATCATTTCTTTTTCAATTTGAAACAAGGTTCTCATGTGAGTATTTTAGAAAATACATATTTTATTAACTAACTCAATTAACTTCCTTAATATAATTAAATTAGATAAATGTATCTTATATTAAAGGTCGGAGGAGTAGTTTATTTTGAGTGATTTACGTTGGATGGGTTAAATATGTTAGAAGAGTAACTCGTAAAACACAAAATTGATTTTACCCTATATCGTTTCTTTTTCAATTTGAAACAAGGCTCTCATGCAAGTTTTTGTATTAAAAGTTATGTTTTCTCATTTCATATAATAAAAGGCTATAAGCTGTTGTAATTCGTTAACAATATTTATAGGCATAAATTACGTGGATCCAGCTTCTCTCATTTTCTTTCGTGGAGTCTTATCAATTGAATATGACATGCAACCAATTTTGTGGTGCCATGTGTGCATATATGTATGATGAGAGGGGGACTACCTCGTACTAAGCTAGTCTTGGGAATCCAATGATATTAAAAATAGCATGAATTGAACTTTTTTAACAATCACTGTAAGGTCCAAAAAAGAAAAGAAAAGAAAGATTTAATCACCCAAAAATTGGATAACAATGAGAGACATGCAATAATAAGTTTTAGTGAAGAAAATATAGTAGGTTTTTGCGGTCACCTTGTTATTGGCATTTTTGGATAGTTAAACTTAAATCCTTTCATTGAGACCTTATAATAATTTTCTCAACTTTTTTTTTTTGAAAAAATTTCCGTCTCCTCCATTTCCGTCTCTATTTTTAATCAAAATGATATTACAAGAAAATCATGTAGTAAAATATCAAAGCATATAGAGAGAAATTAAGGCAAGAACAAAAATAAAATGATAAAAAAGGCTACATAATTTTATTATGAATATTGGAGAGAGCGAGTGTTCTGTTTAGTGATATCTATTGACTATTGGAGCACCGGTAGTCAAATAGTCTGGTCTAATGGATATATTCTTAATGAAAAATAAAGGTTAAGGGCAATCTTCCATCTGTTACTAAAAATAAATTCGAACTATATATGAATCCAATTGAGAGAAGCACGAAGGCATTTTAACAAGAGAGAGTTGTCACCACTTTTAATTTGTTTCAACGTATGAACATGCAAGAAAACCAAGCCCAACTAATTAATTAGTTGTGCATATAGGACCACTTGTTAATTAATTGCAAAAAATATATATAATATTGGCAAATTACTTTTGCGCTTCTGTGGACAAAAGAGAGTGCCCGTTGGCTCTTCTTAATGTTGTGGAATACTCAAGACGTACGCAGCAGCAAGTCCTTCTACTTAATGCTACTACATCGTACCATAGGAAGTACATATAAATAGGGGAAGCACACATCGTTGTACTTTGTATATTAACACAAAGCACACACTTATTATATATATTAATTAACACACTCAGGTGATTATTATAGAGAAGTATATACGTATTATAATATACTTAATCTAACGATATGGTATGCGAAAAGTGTTAATAATACTCTTTGTAGGGGATTCTTATGGAGAAGAGTGCTACCATTGATATCTATTTTAAGAGAAAGAATAATGAGTCTTTGTCCTCATCTACTTATAATGTTGAATTATCAAATACTGAGACTCCTTATTCAAAATCTTCTAGAATTGAAAATAAAGAGGTAGTTAAAGAAATTGATTTTGCTTCATTAGAAATATATTTCTTTCAATTTTTTGTATATTAAGTCTGATTTAGCATTTTTTATTTTCGCCCCCCTCAGTAAAATTCCTGGATCCGCCCTTGCATCGTACCACATATACTACGCCGAACAAGAATGAAATCTCTGTATAACTTATAACTGAATAATAAAGTGAGAATATCTCATGGAGAGATCCTCTTGAGTGAGAACCGGAGATGGTGTAAAGAAGAAGATGATATTCTCAAGGCCAATGTTCTAAGCTATGATGAAGGAAAATGGCACCTTATCCCTGAAAGATTAGGCGCGTACGCTAGGGTTGATCATATTGTCCACTGGTCTAGGTAGTCTGACCCGGTCTAACCCGGTCTAGTCTGATTTTTCTCGGACTGGACCAGACCTCGGGTCAAGGGTTCATACCACTTGGTCTGGTCCAGTCTGACCCGACTATTTTTTTTTCTTTTTTTTTTTCCCTAATTGCCAATCTCTCCAACTCCCATCACTCTTCTGAGAAAAAAAAAAACTCCCATCACTCTCTTTCTTTTTCTTCCCTAGCCCCACTTCCCATTATCTTTTTGACTTCTCCCCTGGAAATCCACGCCAATCTCTCCAACTCCCACTCACTTTTGCCTCCCTCCCAAAGCTTTTCCCCATTCTCTACTTCCAAAAAAATCTTGGATTGCCTCGGACTGGTCCAGGCAGTCCACCTGGACCAGTCTGGTCCAGCCCGAGGATATACCTGGACCAGACCTCGGGTAGGGGCTAGACCCGGTCTGGTCTGGTCCATAATCAACCCTAGCGTACGCTATATATATGCATGTACGTGTGTTTATATATATATATTTTATGAGTTTATCGTTTGTCATGTCACTTGACATAAGGTTATGTCAAGTCACCCCAAAACTATATCGTTTTGGGAGTTAAGGGAATTAATGAAGGGTGTTTTAGTCAAATTTATAAAATAAATACAAAAATAAAAATATCAAAATACCCTTCATTAATTCGCTTAACTCCCAAAACGACGTAGTTTTAGGGTTAGGGGAATTAATGAAGGATCTTTTGATAAAATTCATATAATAAATACAATAACAAAAATATTAAAACACCCTTCATTAATTCCTCTAGCCCCAAAACGACGTAGTTTAACAGTGATACTTAAACGATAAACCCTATATTATATATAAACGATAAACCCTATATTATATATATATATATATATATATATATATATATATTGTTATTTTACAAAACCAAAAATGAGAATTTTTTTTTTAAGTACAAAAAAGAAACTAGTTATTAATAGTATTTTTGTGGTGAATTGCATTATTTGTGGAGGCTTGAAAAGGGTGCAGAAAAAGTTCTAGGTGAGGTGGTTACGCTATCTGAAACCGGTCCACATTAGATGCTAATAATTATGTGCTTATTAGGTGCTAATACCTCTAATTAGAGGTATTAGCATATTTTTTTTTAAAATTTTTAAATTTTTTTATATATTGTATTTATTTAGATTTAAATTATATCTTTGCTTTTTGAGATTTTTTTTTTAAGTATCTCAAATTAATTAATTTTCATAATACGGGTGTTACGATAAATGCAGAACTGAAAATTAATTAATTTGAGATCTTTGTGTGAAAAAAAAAATCTAGAAAGAAAGATAAAATTTAAATCTAAATAAATATAATATAAAAAAAAATTAAAAAATTAAAAAAAAATGCTAATACCTCTAATTAGAGGTATTAGCACCTAATAAACACATAACTATAAGCATCTAATGTGGATTCATCTGAAACCTGATATCAAGAGGGGAGATTTCTCTGGGGATGAAAATGATATGATGATCAGGCTTCGCAAACTCTTGGGAAACAGCCACGTCGTTATTTTGTCTAATTCTATTTCAAGTAGTACATTTGCCTTTTATATATATAAACAAAAATAGATAGCTCGTTCTCCTAGACCAAGTTAGGTATCATTTCACAACTAGTCTCACTCTGGTCTTATTTATAAGTTCTAGTTGATCAAAAAATTTGATCTTATTTATAAATCATCTTTCAGGTAATAAATGAGATTGTGACAATTTTACCCATATTAACTGTACCATTGAAAATAGAGGGAGAGAGAAAAGAGTTAAAAGATACTCATTCATAAAAAAATGGTAAAATTAAAAATTTACCCCATAATCATTAAGCTAATTACTTCTTCTTGATATGTGTGATTTGGTCAAAAAAACTTATAAATATGATCAAAGTGGTATTCTGAGTAATAAATAAAAGGGTTAATATTATCTTTGTTCCCTCAAATTTACCCTAAATAAAAAGTTAGGAGTGTGTGTCTATATTACTCAAACTAGCTCCATAGTTGAAATTAGTGTGATGGCGCTTTAATTAAACGACTTTGTACGTAGATGGTCATTGATAGCTAACAGGCGTCCGGGAAGAACGGCAAATGGTGTGAAAAACTACTGGAACACCCATATGCGTGAGAAGGGACGACAAGGTTCATCTCAGGAGAGACAGCAGTTGGAAGAAACAACCAAGAGAAGCCATACACCAACAGTAATAAAACCACAAGTTTTGAGGTTCTCAAGAAGCTCGTCGTCTTGGTGGAGAAATAATAATAATCCAGCTGTTGGTGGTGGTGAGTGGTCCAGCTCATGAAGAGCAAAACCAGCTGCGGGTAGATGAGGAGTCAATAATGGAGTAATGGTGGAAATGCTTGCTTTTTGATCAAAGTGACTATACTATTAAGAAGGCTTCGTTATCATCAATGTCCACAGAGCAGCAATATATATGGCGCGTTTCATTAATTCTGGGATGAGCAGCTTACTTGGATTGATGACTACTTTCCTCTACAAGCCGCGTTCGCCGATTTTCTCACTTAATCCCAGTACTTACTATTAATATCTCTGGTGGTCCTTGATACTTTCCTTCCTCCGGTCCTAATATAAGATCCGGTTGACATTTTTTAAGATATTAAGAAAGTTAAGTTTAATCATATCATATGTTGTGTATAATTATATTATATATAAGTTAAATAAATTAGTTTAATTTAGAAAAAAAAAATTATTTTATCGTAATTTTATTTCTTTCTTTAATCTCTAAAAAAAAGAGTCAACCAAGAAGAACTCTTGCCTGTAAAGTCTAAAAACAAGTAATATAGTACTTGCCTCCTAGGTGATTATTGTAAGGTTTATTTAAACAACATATAATGAGTCCAAATTGCATATATATCTACTGGTTGGGGTGAGGGGAACAGAATTTACGGATAAAAGCAGGACGAATAATAAAGGCTAGGGTTTGCCGCAGTTCAGTCTAAAAACATGTAATATAGTACTTGCCTCCTAGGTGATTATTGTAAGGTTTATTTAAACAACATATAATGAGTCCAAATTGCATATATATCTACTGGTTGGGGTGAGGGGAACAGAATTTACGGATAAAAGCAGGACGAATAATAAAGGCTAGGGTTTGCCGCAGTTCAGTCTAAAAACAAGTAATATAGTACTTGCCTCCTAGGTGATTATTGTAAGGTTTATTTAAACAACATATAATGAGTCCAAATTGCATATATATCTACTGGTTGGGGTGAGGGGAACAGAATTTACGGATAAAAGCAGGACGAATAATAAAGGCTAGGGTTTGCCGCAGTTCAGTCTAAAAACATGTAATATAGTACTTGCCTCCTAGGTGATTATTGTAAGGTTTATTTAAACAACATATAATGAGTCCAAATTGCATATATATCTACTGGTTGGGGTGAGGGGAACAGAATTTACGGATAAAAGCAGGACGAATAATAAAGGCTAGGGTTTTTGCCGCAGTTCAGGAAAACCGAATATCCGTCTACCAATAGGCATAGACAGATATAGGTTTTTTTTTTTTTTGGGGGGGGGGGGTAAATTTGTCACTTGGTTAAAGTTTTTTTAAAAGATGTATTTAGTGCCCTTTGAATTTGTCTCTTCCAATTTTTGTTTGTTAAATATGCATTTGATAGAATTGATAATAAGGCAATCATGATGGAATTCTAAAAAATAAGGCCTAGAAGGATGTCATTGTAATTTTTTTAAAAAATATACTTTTGTTATTAAAATATATGTATTTAAACTTATTAAGCGTCCACCCTTCATTGTAATTTATGTAGCTGCATTTCTAACAGCATGCCTTGCTTTTCTAAATGACAAGTTTGTAAAATAACTGTCTCTCTTATTACATCATCAGTATGCACTTGATTTCATGAATTTTTTTTTTGATATTATTTTCTTTTCTTGTTTATATATATATATATATTAATGCATTTAAAACTTTCTTTAAAAAAAATTCGGGGGCAACTGCAACTGGTGCCCCCTCTTGAATAATTTTCTGGATCCACCCCTACCAATAGGGAACCATTTACTGTGCTTGTTCTTTGAACGAGCTCTGGACGGTCCAAATCTAATTTTTTACTTTTTTATTTTTTATAAAAAATGATTTTAATGAATAGAAAACCTAAAATAAAAGTTAATTTCTGAACTAATATTTTTTCAAAAAATGATTTTTTTCATGTAAAAAAAAAACAAAAAGATCTCACCATCCAAATCATTTCGTTCGTAAGGATGAGATCCCCTGCTCGTCCAAAGGACGAACAGGGAAACTAATTCCCTACCAATAGTAAATGTTGCTCCCAAAGTTGAACTTCAGTTCACGTGTGGTTACCAAACCAACCAACCAACTACCAATAATATTTATTAGTAGTATATATATAGCACCTTTTTTTTTTGAAAAATATATAACTCTTTAATTTGAGTCGTTGATGATGGTTAATATTTCTGATCGAAACACCCCTAAATCAAAATATAAAAAGGTCTTTCACGTCTATTTACAGGGGGACATCCATCTAAGAGACATAGTAAGTCAAACTTACGGCATTCAAAAGAAAAAGGAAAACCGTAAATTGTATTTACGGCGTCCCAAATTTGAAAGAGCGACGCCTTAAGTATCACTTACGGTGTCCCTACTTTAAATTTGGGAGGCCGTAAGTCTTCTTTTTTTTTTGAAAAAAAAAATACCCAAACAGGCAATGTTCGGGAGGATCGGAAGGAGCAACGGCATCCGAATCTTGTTACCTTCAGAAAAACACTTTCACATCAAACCAAATACCACTCTGGTCCTATTTATAAGTCTTTTTTGACCAAATCACACATACCAAGAAGAGGTAGTTAGCTCAATGATTATGGGGTGAATTTTCAAATTAACCCTCATTTATGATTGGGTACCTTTCAACTCTTTCTTCTCTCTCTATTTTCATTGGTACAATTAATATGGGCAAAATTGTCAAAATCTCATTTATTTGGTCAAAATGGACTTATAAATAGGACCAAATTTTTTTGGTCAAAAGGGACTTATAAATAGGACTATAGTGGTACAAAAGCAATGCTAACCAAAAAACAATTCACAAACACTTCTTAATCAATACATCTCGACACCATTGTTATGCAGAGATCTACAAATTAACACTTGGGACAAATAGCCTAAAGTGAAAATCTAAAGTTTAAAGAAAACTAATGAAGTAGGAGAACGAACTAAGAATTTAAAGGCCTCGGCCTACGAAGAAAATCAAGGGCGCCAGAAAGCATATTAGAATGAAAGCCAGAATGGAAAAATGAGATCCATTGACCTTACTCATGCCGCCGAACAGCCTAGGCTTGAGTGCCATTGTAGATCAGGATTCAAAACCTAGAAGATGAAGAAAGTAAAAAAGAAACAGAAAGTGAAAATAGAAGGCTTCGGTATTCGAGGCTTCTGATTCCGATCTCATGATGAACCCTATCTTGACGGCGAAAACAACAGCTCTTGTGACCAAATCGATGGAGAGAAACATATCCAATTCTGACGACCTGGAACCTGGAAGTTGAAGAGTGAAAAAAGATCGATGAGAGAAGGAATAGGAGATTTTTTCAGCTTACCCAAAGATGCACAGGAGGAGATTTTCGGGTGACGGTGAGGGAAGGAATCAAAAGCGTACAATCTCGCATGACGGCGCACGACGATGTAGTGACAGTTGACAACATAAAAACGATGTAGAAAAGAGACACAGACGGAGAGGGATGGTCGACGCAAAAAGAAGAGTGGATGCGAAGTAGGGGACCCGACTGTGGCAAGAAAGGAGGGAGCATGAAAGAGGATTATATTGACAATTTAGACGTCCTATAATTTTGAATTCGAAACGCCAAAAGACCACTTTTAGTGTCCCTATTTTAATCTGGGACACCAAAAGCCTCCACATAATTACAAAAATGTCACTGCTTTTATTTTTTGTTCCTTTTTTTAAAAATGAACGTTTTTGGGGGACATGATTTCTGCCTTTTGTAGTAGTGATAGTGGCATATATAGTTTCTGCTAGGTAGACCATGGGAGGGAAATTAATTATTATGCTTAATGGTGGTTTTATTGAGGTGATTCATCACTTAACTGCTACTCTTGGCGCCTGTTTGGGTGTCTGTCTATAGGGTCTCCAAATCCAAGAATTTCCCTCCTAATAAAATTTAGTTCATTAGGGTCAGGATATGCCTTCAAGCTTAAAGAGTGCTTATAGATTGTCCGCCAATAAGGTTCTCACATCGGCAGGATTTGAACTCACAATCTTATGGTTATAACAAGTCATTTTACCAACTAGACCAATCTTTATTGATGATAGGGCCGTGTATGTAATTTATCCCAAAATAAAATTCATATACCTAATTTACACTTAAATGTGTATAATACAAATATTGAAAAACTACTCCAAAGTCTTGAGCTTGCTACTTTGGAATGACCTATAATCTGCTACCAATCTGAGCGTGTATCCCTTCCTGATATCCTCCACGACCGTCCTCAGAATCTGTTCATTAATAAACTAATCTATCAAAACCTTATTAACCACATACTCATTGTAGTAAGCAGAGGAAGCATTGATCAGGCTAACCGAAAGCATGATGCTGTCCAGGACATGCTGAGGAACCCAAGAGAGGAGTTGAGGAAAAACAATGGTAACATCAGCGTTCAGCTGATTCTTAATAACGCAGCCACGAGTTCCACGTGTCTGAGGGTACAAGGTTCCAGAAGCTTCCAGTTTAAAGAGAGACGGCATGTAATCCGAATGCAGACCTTGGAGCTTCCACTTGGTCTGCAAATTCATATGAACAAAGGACCCAATGAAAGCGATAATATATATAAATAAATAATGATTCAAGCATGCACGTAAAAGAGAGGGGTGAATTAAGTGCTTACAGTGTGAAGCTGGTAGAAATTGGGGGTGTGAGGAGGATCATGAGGAGGGTAATCTTCTCCATTTGATTTGGCTGTCACCCTTATGTCTATCACTGGCTGTACCTTTAGAAATAACGCTTCCATCTCTGCCATTTTTACTCGCCACTCCTCCTGATATTCATTATTTTGTCACAATATTATTCTTACACTATATAGTTACAGAATTAATCCTAATTATATTTTAACAATTAGTTGCAGCATTTAGGCATACCTGCTGTTTAATTTGATCTTTTTCAATCAGAACCAGCAATATAATATAAAAGGAAGTAATTGGAATTTAAACATCACCCGAATACGGATCAAGTTGAGTTATGCTCATCAACGCAGATCATGAACAAGAGGGAAAAAAATATATTCACGAGTAACAATTCGTCTTTATTTGTGATCCAAAAGTGGCATTTTCACCACACACCAAAAATAGCTTTCGGCTTAATTAAGGTAATGTTTGGACTGCTATGTGACAATTGGGCTTTGGAAAAAAAAAAAAAAAACTTCGTTAACCCATAAACCAAAATTTCTTAATTTTAGCCTTTTCATGATAGAGAGAGAAGAAATTAATTGCCTCTTAAAGAGAAGATATTGCGTCCCACTTCTTTTATTAAAATAATAATTTAGACCTTATTATAAGTCCGCTTGTAGATGTAAATTTTGGTCTTAAATATAAGTCCACTTATTTATAAAAGTATCCAAAGAAAAAATATAAATAATTAAATTTTAGGGAAATTGGGAAAAACTGCCCAATTAGAAATTTAATTAGCGTGAATGACATTACTCTGAGTTCTTTCTCACCAATTTAAATTTTTAAAATGAGACTTTTCTCCAATTTTTCCTAAAATTTATGTAATTTAGAATTTTCAATTTTTTCTCAATAAATATTTTTATTTTTATTAAATTCATCTCATTTTCAACCATTTTATATCTAAACTTACTTTTACAATAATCACTCAAATAAGTTTCAATTTATCAAACTGACTTTTTCAAACGTAAATCATATTGCACAAGCGAACTTTTATCTAATCTTACATTTGTAAAAGTCATATATTTTTTTTTTAAAAAAAAAAATCACTTCTATTATCGCTAGTCCAAACATACCTTTGACAAAGCCAAAACTTGCCTATATATATATGAGTGTTAAAAAGCGACTAAGCCTGAGCGATTTAAGTAAGCGATTAAAATTAGTTAAAAATAATTTGTATGTCTTAAAACAAACTTTTTTTTTTCAAATATGCCCTTTTTTATAAGGCACAAGTAAGATATATAAATCGAGTAAATATAAGTATTATCAACCTTTTAACTAATGCAATATATAATT
This sequence comes from Acacia melanoxylon, assembly GCA_019022615.1. Lineage (NCBI taxonomy): Eukaryota > Viridiplantae > Streptophyta > Magnoliopsida > Fabales > Fabaceae > Acacia > Acacia melanoxylon. The sequence continues at coordinate 756,114 of JAFJYJ010000119.1, forward strand.
AATGAGAGACACAAATAAAAAAATCATTAAATATTAATTTTTGTCAGTTTGTTATAAAAAAGATAGAAGGGGGTCTTCTTTAATCATGACATAGTATAAGGTTTGTGTTTGAAATGTTTTAAACTACAGGTACCTACAACTTGGGTTTTTATTCTTTTTTTTTTAAAAAAAAGGATAAATTGATTAATTTTCCCCCCTTTTATTTTCAACCCAACGAACACAAGTAGAAAAATAAAAAATGTATTGTGCATGCACTTTTCCTTAGATGCGTGTCCTATGTAGGGACGAAGTCAAAAGAAACGGGCCCATGTGAGAGGCCGTAATTTCCTCCTTCTACTCACTATCATTGTACATTAGTCAGAATCATGATGTGGCCGCACCAGTTCCATGGAATATCTGACGGATTCGATTCCAATGACGAAACCAACGAAACAAACCAATTAAGACACGTCTATAGGAACGTCGAAAATTTAGAATATGCTCAATATATAGATTAATTACTTAAGTAGAATCAATAATATTGATTATTCCATTAACAAAATAAGAATCGTGATTCAATGATTTGATAGTAAACGTACTAGATCAGAGATAGTTACTGATAAAAATAATACACATTACCTGATTCAACCGCACAGCGCTTGATTTTTCTGGAATGATAGCTCCCACTACTCTGCCCAAGTCCTCCATATACTCTTCAAACCAACTCTGCCAAAAACCCAATCATTCTTAATAATGTTAAATATAGTATAATTTAGAAGGTTTTTGATGATGTCTTCCAAGCAACTCATCATTTACAGAAGAAAACCTCAACGAAAGAAAGAATTTACAGAAGAAGTGATACACTCACACACACACACACACACACACACACACCGCAGGAACACCGGGTAAGTGATGGAGATGGACGTTATCAGAAACATTGTAAGTGAAGGTGACAGCCTTCTGATTGTTGATCACCCAGTGGCGTGATGAAGATGATGATGATACAAATGGCTTTTGACGACGTCGTTCACGCCCATTTTGGGCTCTGATCACCTTTGTCGTTGTCTTGGTCGTTATTTCTGGTGCCCAGATACTGAGGGAGTAGCAGAGATAGGTTTGGCAGGGAAACTCGATATTTGTCATCGCACTGATCGAAGCTGCGTCTTTCGTTCAATTTCTTTGGAGTTGAGTTTGGATATTATGCAGGTAATGTTGTAATTTCCTTCTCCTTTTATAAACCTTAATGCTTGTGTTTTGTGTACGTTAACCGGCATGAACACGGAACCAGTCCCCTGCTCGTCCCTCTTGAAACGAGCGCTTAGGGCTAGTTTGGTGAGGGGAGGGTGAGATCTTTTACCTCCTCTTTACTAAAAAGTCAATGAAAACTTTTTAATATTATTAAAATATACTCTTAATAAAAAAGAATATTCCCTTCATTAATGGCAATCTGGTCAATTCCCAACTTTCCATTCCCTTCCCTCAAACCAAACAGACCCTTAGGAGATATAGATCGTCCATATTTCTGTTTTTTTATAGGTTTTTTTTTTTAAAAAAAAAAAATTGAAGTTATTTTTTAAATACCAATCAAGTATCTTATAATATATTTTTAGTACCAATGAAGACTCTAAAATAATTTTTCAAGACCTTAAAATAATTTTTCAAGATTATGAAATATTTTTGATAAGTGAGTGAGTACTATTTGAGATATCTTTTTAGTACCAGTCGGTACCACGAATGGTACTAAAAAGATACTTCACGGTACTCACTGCTACTCAAAAATACTTCATGATCTTAAAAAATTATTTTAGGGTCTTGAAAAAATATTTTAAGGTACTAACTGGTATTAAAAAGATACTTCGGGGATCTTGACCGACGGTACTAAAAAAAGCCGTCGATATCTTTGAAGTATCTTTTTAGTACCAGTCGGTATCCTAACATATTTTTTTAGGATCTTAAAAAAATATTTCAAGATACTGACCGGCACTAAATATTTCAGGATACTGACGAGTTCTTAAAAAATAACTTCAATTTTTTTTAAAAAAAAAACTATATAAAAAAACAGAAAGAGGAGATCTGGACCGCCCAAATCTCCTAGGCGCTTGTCCCAAGAGGGACGAGTGCCCCTGCTCGGCCTTTCCCTTGAACACGCATCCTTCTGAGAATCACTTTCGAACCAATCTGGGCTGTCCAAATAAAAACTGGATGGCCCATATTTGAGATAATTATATTTTTATATTATTAATAAATACAATATCTAAAATAAATCAAACAATTATTTATAGGGTTAATATGTAAATTTGGCCCAAAAGTTTTTGATGAGGAGTAATATTGTCTAGTTAGGTTTTTTGGATTTAATGTTGTCTCATAAGTGTTAAAATATAACAATGTTGTCCAATGTAAGAAAATCCAAACCTGCCTAAAGATATGTGCCTGTTTAGATTAGCAGTAGAAATCAATTTCCTGACGTGATTTACAATGTATGAGATAAGTATATGAGAGAAATTGTATCTTGACTTATATGATATTTTTTAAACATCAATTCATAGTACTACTTTGGTACTATTTATAATTCTCTTTTAACCAAATCACACATATCAAAGAGAAGTAGTTAGCTCAATGATTATGAGTAAACTTTTAACTTTGCCTTTATTTATGAATAAGTATCTTTCAACTCTTTCTTTTCTTTCTATTTTTATTGTACAATTAATAGGAAGAAAATTGGTACAGTCTCATTTATTACTTGAAAGAGAATTTATAAATAGAATCAATTTTTTTGGTAAAAAAAGACTTATAGGTAAGACAAAAATAATAATGATTATTGAAGTTAGTAGTGACGGTTACCATATAATAATCATTATAAGGATGAGTTTCCACCACGCCATAATTTCTTGAACTTTCTCGCTTGATTCCAGTACTGTAGCGCCACGATTGCTGTTGGCTGTTCTATTCTATACAACTGTTTGAGTTAGCGATAAAAGAATATACTTAGTTTCTATTTGAATTTTATAAAAATAACATATGATAAAAGTTATATTGTAAATATCATTCATATTTGGATTGACGGTAACAGAAGTAGTTTTTTCAAAACTGAAACTTGTTTGAATTATTATTTGAAAAATGACTGAAAAATACATAAATCTTATTGATTATATATATAGGGTAAAAGATTTCTCCGATCCTTTGAAGAAAAATTATCTTCAGAGACTCCCAAAACTACGTCGTTTTAGATTAATGAAGGATGTTTCTTTAATTTTGCACCCTTTATTAATTCACCTAAAATTACAAACACACTCTTCATTAATTCAAAACGACGTAGTTTTAGGGGTCACTGGAGATAACTTATCTCCAATGAATTTGGAGAAATATTTTTCCTATACATACATACATATATATTAGTTGTATATATTGTGATCCTTAAAGAGAAAAATTTAAATTTGATAAAAAAATTAAATTATGATTAAAAAATTAAAAACATTTGTTTGGAATTATTTATTTCGCGGACTTTAATATTAATATATGAGTAAATACCCTTTTGGGTCCTGGAAAAAAACACGGACCCCATTTTGGTCCCTCACACAGAGAAATTCCTTTTTAGTCCCTGAAAAGAACGAATAAGGGTCGATTGGTGAACATTTTGGTCCCTCGCAAAATTCCAAAAAGCCCTTTTTAGTCCATAAAAAAGTTTCATTTTAGTCCATAGGGACGAAAATGGGGTCCGTGTTTTTTTTCAGGGACCCAAAAGGGTATTTACTCTTAATATATTCACTGTGATCATGTTTGAGAATTATTATTGTTTTGTGTGCTTTATCACTATTCTGGACAACAAGCAACAACTCTCACTGCGCTTTGCGCTGGTGCAATGTCTACAATATTTAAAAATAAATGATGCCTTTTGATTCATCAATCTACACAACTTTAACACCATGCAACATTTTTTCAGTTGTACAGTTTTTTCGATACCAATTCCATCAATTCTGCCAAACATCAACTACCACTCATATCCGCTATCAAACAAAAAACATGCTTCCAACATCTGATTTTTGTTTTTTAATCATAACATTATTTTTATTCGAACTCATACTTATAAGATTATCTTATTTTTAATTTTAATGATAAAATAACCTACATTAGCTACCATATGATAGACAACTACCAGCCGAAAAATAGCCCATAATCCAAATATATCATGCAAAAAATCTTGTCTACCTCTGCTTCTACATATCCACCTATCACTCTATGAATTGAGATATAACATGTAGAAAAAGAGGCGGCTTGAAAAAAATTGGGATATAACTCGCCGAAACACACGATGTATACTAACCACAAAATAAATATAAACATGGAATTGTGCGAGCATTTGTAAACTATTGGACAACAATAGCATTTATCATGAGTTGATAAAAGAGAAGGGGTCGTACATAGTAACCATACTACTTCAAATGCCATATATGCCATAAGTGAGAAATTTCCTTGTCAAATTTCTATGGAACATGAGAAATACATTCAAACTTTCACTAAGATATTTTTTAAAAAAAAAAATCGATGGCTTTAGGTATACTTAAAAAGTGATTTTCTGTGGGGTAGACTCACTACTACAAAAATGCTAAAAAACGACTAAATAAGACCCAATTAACGTCCCTTTACTGAGGGACGTCTTGGAGGGGGTAGTGGAAATTGTGACCTTTGGCGACCTGATTTAAAATCAGGTCGCCTTAATTAAGGCGTATTAACGCGACCTGATTTTAAATCAGGTCACCTTTAATAAGGCGACCTGATGTTAAATCAGGTTGCCTTAATTAAGGTAATAAGGCGATCAATTTTGCCTTAATAACGCGACGATGTTAAATCGGGTAGCCTTATTAAGGCAAAAATTGAACAAAGGCGTCTTGATTACAAAATCAGGACGCCTTTGTTGAGTTTTTTTAAAAAAAATATATGCTGTATATTTTAATTTTGCCCGAAAAAAAAAAAGAACAGACAAACGCTATATATATATATATACATGAATCAGTAATACCCACAATAACACCAAACGTGCAAAGACTTGTAACAATGAGATATCTACCAAGTTTTGCATCAACTAGACAATAACACCAAACTTGCAAAGACACAAACTATCAATGAGATTACAAAAATGAGATATCTACCAAGTTTTGCATCAACCATAAACCCACAAGCAACACAAGAATCACTAACACAATAACACCAAACTTGCAGATTTTGAACAGACAATAACACCAAACAGATACAAACACAATAACATACTAATCATGCTCACTACTAACTAGGCTATGTGTTGAAGAAGATGTCTAGCCAACTTGTCTCGTACCGAATCGATGTCATCCTGCGAGTACGGATCCCATGAGTCCCCAAAAACCGTAAATTGGAAAACAAGGTAATGAAGTGAATGAAATAATTAACAACTCAAGTACAACAACAAAAATATCATCATTTGAGAATCACAGAGCGATTACGTACACTTTGAAAACCTTGAATACGTCCCGGTAACGATGGACGCATCCAATTCATAACGTAGTATCCGCACTCGGTGTTCCCTGGTTGTTGATGGCACTATAAATCAAAAGCAAATTGTTAAAACGAATAAAGGCACTTCGAAAGCAACTGTGTCAATGAAATAACTTGAATTGAAACTACTTACCTTCGGATAAAACCACTTCGGTCCACCCTGCTCTTTTGCTCCAACAAGTTGTCTATACGTCTTGAGGCCCCTATCATTAAAATGGAAATTAACAGACATGTTAAACCAGTCATTTAAAAGAAGAATCGATGATTTAGACAAAAAATTACTTACTCGGCAAACATGGTTTTGATATCCTCGGTTGGATTGCCATCTACTGAATCAAACCAATAACAGGAGTTCTTGACGGGACAAACAATACACAGGGTCCAATGACCACTACAACATATACGTATTAATATTAAATTAAGATAAGAAAGCAATTTATTCACAAAAATCTTATATAGACAAAACAAAAGTACGCACCTTTCATGTATTGGAGCTAGATAACAAGACTTGCCTCCGTCACCCATTGTTAAACCAACATAAATTGACCTCCTGGGTAACTTATTGCGAGCCGAAGCCGTGCATCCAGGACATAAGTATCCATACGAATCCGCTCGCTTTGTGTTGGCGCATATTTCACGGCAGACACTATGAAATGAAATAAAACGATAAATGTTATTGAATATATTAAACAAAAAAAAAGAGTACTGACATAATTAAAGGGTTAAAAAAACTTACAGGATTACAAGTTGAAGAAACTGTATATCTAAACAATCCATATGCATAAACTCTTTCAAATCTTTCTTGTCAATCGTTATTGGATATGTCTTTTCTGCACCGACAATGCCCGGAGGCATATCCAAGCTTATAAAGTTGATGTCCTTGTACAACTCTCGCAGTTGTGCTAAGTAGGGAAATAAGCTCGCAGCTTGTTCATGCTATGAAAACATAAAAAAACATATTATGAGTGGGTTAGCAATGAAAATCAATCGGGAAACTACTCATCATCAATCAGTAATGTATTTCCTACCATCGGAGGTGTCGTCCCCATCTCAATAAGATGATCCGGCCAAAGGATGAACCATGTGATGGCAGCGCCTAGTGTGGTAACCTCCTCATCATCAATCGGGACGGCTGTCTCTTCTTCCCCTTCTCGCACACTTTTCACAGTCACTCGACGTTGGTCTTCTGGAATTTGCTTGCCGTGGTGTTTGTCTTGTTCTGGGTAAACAAGACCATCGGCAACAATCCGCTGGTGTGGGTCATCCAAATATAGAGTGCAAGGTATACCTCCCTGTGGAGTGTGAGACGGCTCGCCAATATGTACCTCTGGAGAGGGAGAAGGTCCGCCAATAGGTACCTCTGGAGGCTGAAAACTTTCTTTGCTGCTGGGGATGGTCGGGGATTCGTAGGTTGTACGATCCTGTTGTACCATAGCTCTCATTTCACCCCGTAGTTGTGCCATAACCTCATTTACGAGGGACGCTCGAATTCTGGCTTCAAGCTCCTTATGGCTCTCTTCGTCATGCAAACGTGAACGTCGTCCGAAATATTTTGCGACACTCACTCCCCTCGTCTCCCCTCGAACAGCATCAAGGTAATCCGGCTTCCCAATCGCCGTTGACAAAATGTCTTGCCGTGTACCTGGCGTGAATGAGCCTTGGCCGCTCTGCCGCTCAAGTGAATCTGTACCATAAGATTTTTCATAAATAATAACTAAACTCTTATACATTATGAAACAAATGAGGCTATTCAATACTTCTAATTTAACTACTTACAATCTTTGAGGCAACCTCAGCAACATCTTCATTGATGTATTTGTCACCCTTCATTCTCGCAGCTTTCCATTTTTTGTGACGAGGAGGACGCTCAGGGGCCTGGATAGCAGTGGAAGGATCAGATTGGGCAGCTTCCTTCATTCGCTATAACTCTTCTTCCATCATCTTTCGTTCAAGCTTTCTGTAGCCGCCTCTAGACAAGCAATGCGGATACTTATTTTTCGCTTGCCTCTCTCTATTGGCTTGACTAGTTTCCTGTGACACGAAAACAAACAAAACTGAGCGTACGAAGTCAAGTAGATTCAAATTAAAGATAAGATATGACTGAAATTTTACCAGAAACTCAGGATTCTGCCGTGACGCCACAAACTCCCTCCAGTCCTCTGGAGAAATGAAATCATAGGTCATAGATCCTCGTTCCTCTTTGGCCCTCGAATATACTTTTTTGTTAGCTTGTTCTTAAAATCTTTCCAACGGAGACGAACTTCGACCATCCAATGCTTGTTCATCGCCTTAGTGTTAGGGACATCAAATGTTTGCTGCAAGGTGAAAGAGAAGATATGAAAGAAATCAAGTAATAAGACTAAAGATACAAATGCAAATATATCGAAAGTGAGATACCAAAATCTGTGACCAAATCAGCTCCTTCGTTTTAGGAGGAACCATCTTCCAACTAGAGTATACAATACGCACTTTGCTTCGAGTCAGATAGCCTAAATAGCTAATGAAGTTGTCTTCCTCTCTACCGGTTGGATTCATATTTTCATCGAACTCCACATGCAGCCTCTTTTTCTGACTGTCACGACGAGCAATTAGCGCACCCATGTGTGTGCTACCTCTACCCTTTCTCACAACAGGCACATCAACCCTTTCACCCGATGACTCGTCTGAGCTAGACATATTCCTATTCATCAAAGACAAATCATTTATGTTAGATAGGTTATTAAATAATAAACAAATTAATAAAATGAACCAACATGTTAAACGACCACAAAAAGAACATAATACTATTTCCTAACTGAAAGTCTTACTTTACATGGTTTCCCATATTCCTTCACAATGATCCTTTCTTGAAGCATATTCTTCATCCTCTACCAATTCTACTTCACGTGTTGTAGGTGGATTTGTTGTGAAAGGGAGTGTGTCGTCAAGGTTCAAGGATTCTTCACCGTACTTCTATTTTTTTTACTTTGAAGTACAATGGACATTTTTTTATTTGCAGGGTCTGTAACATAAAACACTTGTTTCGCCTGACTTGCTAAAATGAATGGCTCCTCTCTATGACCAAGTCTTTGAAGATCAACTCGAGACAAATCCAAATTTAGGATCTATTACAACAGCATTATTGCTAACCCACTTACATTTCAATAAAGCAACTTTGAACTTGTTGTAGCTGATCTCCCATATTTCTTCAATCACTCCATAATAGGCCATTGATGCTAACACCGGGTTTTTGTCTTTCGAACTCGAAAAGTGCATGGATTCAGCTTCAACCATCACCCCACTATTTTGTTTGTAACTTCGTCATCTTGGTCTTTTGTGTAGAAAGAATATCCGTTTACATCGTAACCACTCCAAGTGATGACCGAAAAGAAGGCCCTCGGGCTAACCACTCGATTGTATCCGACACACCGGTCTCGTGCAAACCGTCTCCGGAACCACTTTATGAATGTCTTCTTTTGCTCATTAGCTATTTGCATGTCATTCTTCCTTGGATTCATATCCTTCAAACTCTTTCTGTGTTCATCAATGTATGGTTGAACTTCTTTCATATTATTCAAGATGTACATGTGTGCTTGCAACACCTCTTCACGAGGCTTATTCTTCAATTTGATTCCTCGAGTTCCCTCACTTATCCCCTCATCATGCTGAGATTGTATCGTCGCCCCTGATAGATAATCTTTGCAGAACTCCATAGCCTCTTCAACTATATATCTCTCAACTATTGAGGCTTCCGGCCGATAAGGGTTTTTAGAATACCCTTTTAAGATCTTCATGTATCGCTCGAAAGGGTACATCCACCTTATGTAAACTGGATCGCAGAGTCTTACCTCCCTTACCAAGTGCACTATCAAGTTCACCATGATATCAAAAAAAGTAGGAGGGAAATGCATCTCTAGTTGGGACAAAATAATATAACCCTCATTTTCCAATTCATCCAACTTTTCAATGTCAATGACTTTGTTGCAGATAGCATTAAAGAAAATACTCAATCTTGTTATGGTGGACCGCACTTCATCTTTCATAATGCCTCTAATAGCTATTGGTAGTAGTTGTTGCATCAACACATGATAATCATGGGACTTCATTCCCACTAACTTCAAATCGTTCATTGAGACACACCTTCTGAAATTAGAAGAATATCCTTGTGGCACCTTAATGTCATATAGACACCGGCACAAACTTTTCTTCTCCGCTTTTGATAGTGTATGAGTTGCTGGCTCCATGTATGCCCTCTTACCATCTTCTATTACTCGTGGATGTAACCGTTCTCTTATTCCCATATCAACCAGATCTAGTCTCGCACTAATTTCATCCTTAGTATTCCCTGGTATGTGCAAAAGAGTACTGACAAGGCTATCACAAATGTTTTTCTCCACATGCATCATATCAAGACTGTGTCTCGCATCAAGACTACGCCAATATGGAAGATCAAAGAAAATTGATCTCTTCTTCCATATATTCTTCTCACTCGCCTTCCTTTGTTGCTTACCCAATATGACATTGATATGTTTCACCCGACTATAAACGTCCTCTCCGGTTAATGCCTTTGGAGCCGTGCTCTGCTCCGGTAAGCCGTTAAAACACTTTCTTAACTTACGATATGGGTGGAACCGATGAAGAAACCTCCTGTGACCGAGGTAGACCATTTTTTTTTCGTGCTTTAGTTGATGGAAGTTTGTGTCTGCTTCACATATTGGACATGCTTTATGCCCCTTCACACTCGTACACGACAAATTTCCGTATGCGAAAAGTCGTTTATCTTGGTAAAAATCATTGCACGCAACTTGAAGGACTCCTTCTTATATGCATCAAACACATCTACGCCTTCCTCCCACAACTTCTTCAAATCCTCAACCAAAGGCGCCAAGTACACATCGATATTGTTCCCGGGTTGTTTTGGTCCAGAAATCATCATAGAAAGCATCACATACTTGCGTTTCATACATAGCCAGGGAGGTAAGTTGTATATTACAAGGAGAACCAGCCATGCACTATAGGTGCTACTAAGAGTTCGATACGGGTTGAAGCCATCTGTACAAATCCCCAGCCAAAGGTTTCTTGGCTCACTACCAAATTGAGGAAACATTTCATCTATTTTCTTCCATTGCGGAGAGTCAGCCGGGTGCCGAAGATATTTTCCATCGAATATTCTCTCATCAGAATGCCATCTCAACTTCTTCGTCGTTGCTTCACTAGTAAACAGACGCTTAAACCGTGGAATTATTGGAAGATACCACAATGCCTTAAAAGGTTGCCTTTTTGTGTTCTGCTCTCCAGAAACAATAACTTTCTTCACTTTGTATCGTGAAGTTTTACACTTCGGACAATTACTGAGGCCTTCGTACTCGTTTCTATACAATATGCAGTCATTAGGGCAACTGTGTATCTTTTTATACCTCATACCTATCGTAGACAAGATTTTCTTGGCCTCATACATACGATTTGGAAGTACATTATAATCTGGCAACATATCACATAACAATTCAAAGAACGTGAAAGCGCTTATCGGTCCACCCACAAGTTGCCTTTAAGTTGACCAAATGTAAGGTCCCGTCAACCGTGTATACTTAGTACACCCAGGGAACAAAGGTGTCTCTGCATCACTCCGCACGCTTTCATATTCACCCGATTGTGCAAAATATTCTGCCTCAACATCATGAATCATTTTCTCCATTCCATCATCATCTACCTCAACTTCATTTTCATGGGACGCACTGGTACTTACTTCCTCACCATGCCATATCCACGTTGTGTATCGAAGGTGTATTCCATCACAAAGTAGGTGATCCCTTATATTAGCAATATCTCTTCGACTCCCATTTAAACAATTAACACATGGACAGTAATACATCCCATTTTTTGTAGCCACATTCCTTCTAGAAAATTCAATAAACTCTTCCACCCCATTCTCATATTTTTCACTAGTTCTCAATGCATTCATCCAACTATGACCCATTTTATTACCACCTACGACATTTCCAACAACAAGTCAAGTTCATAACAATTTCAAGAACGACATGCTTTCTTTTAAGAAAATTTTAAAGCATGTCCCCTTAAAAGTAAGACATCCCAAAATTCCAATAACAACCAATTTCAGCTTAATTCAACAAAACTTACTAACTAAAGCAATTCAGAACAATATCAACTATAAAATCCAACAATTTCTTCATGTAGTTCATATGGCTAATAATAAAGGATAGACCCAAAAAAATTCACAGACTCGATTCAATGAATGTTTAACCAGTTCATACTGAGATTTTGCAATTTACTGAATCAAGAGGCTTGAGTGTTCTCAAGAAGAAGTACAAATCTGGAACAATCAAAGCAAAACAAAGATTTTTTTCTTTCGTAACTCGGTTACTAAACTAAAAAAAAAAAGCACCAAAGAGAACCAAAGCAAATAAGTTCTATTCAACTTCTCCGTTTTTTTTACAAGTTTCGGAAGTTCAAACAAGCTCATAGAACAAAATCTATCTTGACAACAAGATCTTCCAATCAGAAATCTCTGTTTTTTTTAAGGATAAAAGGCAACTCACTCCTTCGTAAAGTTTAGAACCAGAAATGAGGTTCAATTGAAAAGTATTTCCGAGTAAATCAATTTAAACAGAACAATATACTCTAATCCCATGGCATACCGATACCTAAATGTTAGACAATCAAATTCCAATTAGCTTGCTTTCTACTTTAGGAGTACTTGCCCCTACTGTTGGTACATGAGAGAAAAGGTATGAGATTTGGGGAACCTCAGTAGCAAAATACCAATTCAATATATAATGTCCAGTGGTAATAAACTAAGCATGTAAATAGTCAATCTAAGAACAACACCTTACAAGCAAATGCACATGGTCATGGCACAAACTCAAGCAAGGATATTTCATGTTCAAAGGACTAGCTATGGCATACATGGCAAATAAACATGCAAGTAAGCAAACACAAACTATATAAGAGTAAGTTTCACTACCTTTTGCTTCTTCTTCCAAGTTATTACCTCTTCTTTCTTGCTCCTCTTGCACTTGCTTTCTCGTATAATATTGGCTCAATTTAAAGCCTAACAATCATACACATATATACATATTAATATATATGATTTTTAGCGTCATTTAAACAGCAAACGATTATAATATGAGAACTTTACAGATTCAAGAACAGTATTTGAGTCACCCTTTTAGCGTCTTGAACCATACTTTAATACTTAAAACACTTGTTCAACATTTAAGGACCCCAAAACATCAATTATAATAATTTTTGGGATGCAACCATTTAGTTTAGCAATAATCATTGTGGCGGCTCAAAAATATTTTGCTTCAAGAGCATTAATTTAAGAATCCTTAAGCATAGTCCAGATAGCTAAACAATTAGTTATACTATATAACTTTAAACAGCAACTTCCCTGCATATCTCAACCTTAATCTACCAATATCATATTTGTAACTGATCTTACATAATTGATCTTCTTTGACATGTATAATAACTCTTCATACAACACTTTAACTTTCTTTTTGTTTAGGTAAGGAATCCAACTCAAAGACCTTAAACACATATCTATTACATATCACACTTACACTTCACATACTTTATCATTCAAACTGTCTTTCACATTTATTAAGTATCTAAATCAGCTTTTAGCCTTTAAAAGGTTCATACAACATCATATTATGCTCTGGAAAATATTCCCATTTCATAAAAACCATCATCCTCAAAAGCCAAACAATATGCAGTCACTTAATAAATACCTACACAACCTTATAGCACTAATTTCATAGTTTACAGAAAGTTTATACTCTCCTGAACCTCTTATTGAATGAAACAGATGCCACACACCGAGATACAAAACATCAAATTGAAAATCGTAACCAAGACCAATCGCACACATGCAACAACAAAAATCTCTAATCTTCCTTCGGACATTATTACAGCCCTTTATCATCGTTTCCCTTACTCAGAGTTGGAGTCCGTACATCCCACCCAATACAAACAAGTGAACAACACAAATCGAATAAATTAGAGATGGGAAGGGGATGAAGAGGCTTACCTTGGTCGGATTCTAATTTGGATGAAGAGGCCGAACATTCACATGCAACACTAGAGAACGGAGAGGGGGCGGGGACGTGCTTAGGAAAGAAGCCGGGAGAGCCGCGTACGCCGAGAAGAGAGAAGACAGAAGAGACAGCGGACTGTTACGACTGAGTTGATAGGGTTCGATGGCGATGAGGGAAGATCAGAGAAATAGCGTGGTAGGGTTTTTGACGGCAACCAGGGAAGCAGAGGGAATTGATGAACTCAGAAATTAAAAAGTCAGAACAGCGCGGGCTATTTGGCAAAATAAAGGGATATTTGGCGACCTGAAATGAAATTCAGGTCGCCACTATTTGAATATTGGCGACTTGAATTTTGTTAAGGTCGGCTTAATTCGAATATTGGAGACCTGAAAAACATTCAGGTCGCCTGTATTCAATAATTGGCGACCTGAAATACGTTCAGGTCGCCCAAATTGAAAAATTGGCGACCTGAATTTATTTTCAGGTCGCCAATTATAAAAAAAAAAAAAAAAAAAAATCCCCCACAGCGCCAAACAACTAAATTTTATTCCAAAAAAAATCTCATGGCGCCAAACAAAAAAAATTTCATTTGAATATTGGCGACACGAAAGTAAATTCAAGTCACCAATTTAAAAAAAAAAATTAAAAACAAAACCACCCACGTCGCCAAATAAATAAATTTTATTCCAAAAAAAAAATCTCATGGCGCGAAACAAAAATATTATCATTGGAATATTGGCGACCTGATTTTTATTCAGGTCGCCAATATTCAAATTAAGGCGACCTTAGCGTATTTCAGGTAGCCAAAATTCAAAAATAGGTGACCTGAATTTAATTCAGGTCGCCTTAATGATTTTTTTTATATATTTGTCCATAGCGCCAAACATAAAATTCTCGCGCGAAACTACTTAAAGCGTCCTGAAATATTGTTAGAACGCCAAAAATCAATTTTACAAGTCCTAAAAGATTATTCGTGTCGCCGAAGGCTAATTTTCCTTCTATATATTTACAAGAATGCCATTGACTTCATTTTTTACTACCTATTTTTAAATAAGGACGTTTTTTAGGGTAGTAGTATCGAATTTTTGTAGTAGTGACTACAAGGCAGAAGTGACCACAACATAGTTAATTAGTTACTTGCCTATCTATAATTTTAAAGTAGGATTTTTACATGAAAAAAAGAACATATTCATACTACTTTGGCTGCAACTTGGTTCTTTGCTCTCCAATTATTTTATGCCCCAACTGATGCGGGGAATCAATCAACTTCCTTAAGTATCTAATTTCTTAAAAAAATTGAAGAAAAATATCGTTTATCATTTGCGCATGGGATGCCTTCACTTAGATGTACTAAATAATATTGTTCATAACAACATACATTTACTCCCTGAGTCAAATTTATTGTATGTTATCAAATTATTCATTTTATACATTCATGCAATTATTATCATTGTAAGTAACTGAATATATGAAAAGATATAACTTAAAAAAACTGGTGAGATTTGAAAATAGGTGATAGAGAACTAAATATATAAAAGGATACAACTAACTACCTATGAATCATGGTTATTAAACCCAGACCAGACCGGTTGGTTTTGACCGTAAACCAGTGAACCGGTCATGAAACTGGTTCGGTCAGCCATAGAAACCGGGGTCTTTTTTTCTTATCAAGTCAATTGAAGCTTCTCCGACATGTAAAGAGAGAGAGAGAGAGAGAGAGATGGACAGAGCCCGGTAGCCAGATCGACATCCTTCAAGGCTTAAATCGACAAGGAGGGAGGCCACCGGAAATCGACGATGGCAAATGTGCCCAAGGTGCTGATCGACGGCGAACAATCGTTGAGACAAGAGAATAGACAGGCGGAGAGAAGAGTGAGCGAGACCAACGGAGGCTACGATCGATGGCGATGAAATTCAATCTTCATCGATCCAAAACATCCGAGATGGCTCGGCTGTGAACCAACGTGGGTGGTTTTTCAGTTTTTGGTAGAAGTTGTGGGTTATGGACTTATAGGCGAAAATGACAAGGAAAATGCACAGCTACCTAGCTATTCACCTCTTTAGTTGTTCAATGTTCATGCTATAAATTTGAATTTCATCAAGAATTATATAAAACTACACGCATGGTCACCTCTAGCTAGCTGTAAGCTAAGGACATGAAGACACGACAACAGAGAGGTCATACTACTCATATAAGTCATATCACACAACTTTCACGCTTCCCAAACATTATTTAAATATAAGGGTAAAGGAGCAAAAATACACATGTGTTTTACCCTCGGGAGCGCCCAGCACCATATGCTTTTTTTGGGAGCAAAAATACACATGTGGTTACCTTTTAAGAGCAAAAATCACACCACCGTTAAAATCTAACTTAACGATGCATTTGCAACAGAAAATGCCATATTTACAACAGAAAATGTCATATTTACAATAACATTTACAACAAAAAAAGGATATACTCCCTCTGGTCCTTATTATAAGGCACCAACAAGCAAATTTATTTGGTCTTTTTTAAAAAGCACTTGCTTTTTCCCAACCATTTCCCTCCAACCACACCCCTTCCACTCTATATAGGGCATGTTTGAGTTGGCGGTAGGAGCGGTGGCTTAAAAGCTATCGACTTTAAAAAAGCTCGGTGGGAAAAAAGTCGGGTTATAGATAATGATTTGTGTTTGGATTGATAGTGGTAGAAGTGGCGGGGCCCACGTCAAAAAAGCCGAGAGCATTATGGAAAAAGCGGGTTCGGAGCTTTTTCCTTAACGGGCTTTTTGAGCTTTTTTTTGATGTTAAGTCCGGTGAACTTAACGCAACTCAAACACACCACGTTGAGCTTTTTCTCCAACGCTCATTAACTCTACCGCTAACGCTCCTAACGCTCTCCTAACGTTGATTCCAAACAGGCACATATTCATGCTAGGGGGTGCTGTGAGCATGAGAACGAGACAGGAGAGAGTGAGAGTGAGGAAGAAGGAGAGGAAAAAGAGGAGTGTGGAGGTTTTTCAGTGTATTTTAAGGTATGTTATTTATCTTATAAGATTATTTAGGTAACTAAATTAGCTTCTTTTCAACAAATTTTCTTCATGAAAGTAATTATACATATTTTTCTCTTTCTAATGACGGTAATATTGTGTTGGTTAGTGAAAATTTTGGGGTTATGATTTTAGAAGAGTTTAGAGTTTTGGCAATGGAAGACTATATATATATGTAGTACATAATTAATAATAAATTCTAACCGGTTTAGATTTATTGTTTGGTTATTATAGGAATTTAAAATAAATTTTTCTTTTTATGAAGTTTAGAATTTATATCCTATAGAATGTTTTACCGATTAAATATTATGTAAATAATTTATTTGGGTTAGTAGAGATATTATTGAAATTTTAATCGGTTTAATTTTGAAATATGAAGGACTAAACTGTCATTTTGAAATCGGAGGTTTAAACTGTCATTTCTGAATTTTGGGGTCTAAACTGTCATTTCTAGAATTTTGGGACTAAAGCTGTCATTTCGGAATTCGTAGGACTAAAATGTCATTTCGTAGAGACTAAATTGTCATTTCTAAAATTCATAGGACTAAATTGTCATTTTTTTATATTTGAAAGACTAAATGGTCATTTTAAAATTTTAAACCCCAAACTGTTATTTTTCAATTTTTTCGTTGCATTAAATTATTATTATTAGAATTTGTGTATCTTAAGTTATAGAAAATTATAAGTTATAATTATGATAATGTAGAGCCTTCTTATGACCGGTGATTGTTCTGATTGTGCTGCTCAAGCTAAGGTTAAGCTTGAAATTGAGGTAATCGGAGTTAATTTATTTTATAGGCTTGTTTTGAGTGGTAAGGTGTTTTTCTAAGCCTTACTTTCATATATACTACTTGTATGTATTTTGAAATATTATGTGTATGTTTGAATATTAAATTATTTCAGTGAAGCAGTGAATTTTCTCATATGTATATATAAGTGAATATTATTATTGGGGTTGGTATTGTTGTGATGGTTATTATGTTTATTGTGATATGATGTATATGGAATAATAATTTTTTAAACTGTTGATGAAAATTATAGTGTTATATTATTTATTCTGTTAGGTTGTGTGGAAGAGATTGAAGGTGAAATTGTGCCTATCGACTCTCTCATTCCTGGCCAGGATTTGAGTTAAGTGTTTTGAGTGGACACCTTCCTATTACGGTATATCGGTGGTAGCATGAGAAGGGACATTATTCTTGAAGTGACTAGCTAACCTTGGCCGCGTATATTATCACTGATAGGTTGTACCACATCAAGAAGATATAAGGAGGAGTAGGATGGATGAATGAGAATGATTCTAATTATTGTTAATTATTATGTATTATTTAATTATTGTTGATATTATAATTATGTTAATAAACTTGCTTCTCTGATTTGCAATCATTTCTTGCATATTCAATAAATCAATTTTGGTTACTGGGACTTTATGTCTCACCCCGTCATTATTAATTTTTTTCAGGCAAGACCTCTAATTTTACGAGGACAAGGGAAGTAGCCAGAGGCATAGCAGTCGTAGGATTTGTAGGTCTCTTTTTGGTATTGGTATTGTATTGATTTCTATATTGCCATTCTATGGGTTTCATATTTTGAAATACTACTTTAACTATTTTTGGATGACTGTTTATTTTCTGAAGGCCTTATTTTATGCATGATCATATTTTGGTGGATCTACAATCATATCTTGTATGGAAGTTGTTTTTGTGTAGACCATTTGCTATAAGGTTTTAGTGTTGTAAAACTCATGGGCTATGTTTCTATTGTTTGTTAACTGTGCCCAGAGTGATGGTTTACTCTAGCGTGTTTGTGGGCAAAATTGTGCCCTAGACTTCGGTGTGTGTGTTTTTGAAAAGAAAAAGGGGTTTTCCATAATCACTTATTAATCCAGTTTTATGAAAATATTATGATTAATTGTTGGTTAGTGAGAAATGGTCTTTTCAACAACTAGTCAACTTGTCATGCAAAATTGCCATCTTCTCTAGCAGAACACTTTCATTTTATGTGGATGTAAAAAAAAAATTGAACTTTCAATCAGGGTTTCGACAAAGAAGAAAAAGGAGTATCGAATGTTTATGAAAGACAATGATTAGACTTCTATGCAAGAAAAGACAAAGAAAGAGAACACTAACAACCCAGGAGCAAAACGTCTATCAAGGGTTTGTGAAAAGCAACGATTAAAACTTCTATGCAAGGAAAAACAACGAAAGAGAACACTAACAGAACCCAGGAACAAAACATCTATCAAAGGTTTGTGAAAAGGAAGATTTTTACTGCACGAGAGCGAAACGACGGCGACAGAGACGGAAAGGCCATCATAAGGGAATACCAAGGCATCCGACGGCAAAGAAAAAGATATATCATGGCGGTCGGAGTAAAAGAGAGAGCACGTGTGGGAATAAGAGAGGCTAGAGATAAAGACTGAGCGCGAAAGTGAGTAATTGAGTATATATACTAAGGCAACCTTCTCTAGATATGTAAAAAACATTTTTAATTCATAAAGAGACCACTTCTAAATCAACCGGGCGTAAATTACAACAATTGTTTTTTATAAATAGTCATTGAATTTTGAGCCAAAAATTTAAAAATGTCACCACTTCTTTTTAAATGTCTAGTTTCAAAATATGTTTGAATTACTGTATTAATAAAACCAATTTACATTTTTTTTAGATACTGTCGTTCCTTAAGTTTTCTAAAAAATAATAATTTTATTTTATATTTAAAATATGAGGGTATATAATATTAGCAAATTACTTTTGGGATTCTTTGGACAAAAGAGAGGGCACGAAAGAGATGGCCCGTTGGCTCTTTAAGTACATATGCCTTTTATATATAAAAACAAAAATAGACAGCTCATTGTACTAGACCAAGTTGGGTACCATTTCACAATCAGAACCTGCAGCTATCTAGCTCGACCAAGCTACGTACATGTCTTTTTTTTTCTTTATCTATTTTTTTATCATCTTTTATAATTTTTAGATTTATTCATCAAATCAATTTAAAAGGTTAAATCATCAAGTTATACTTATTAGATTTTTTTTCTTTTCTTTCCGATCAACATAAATAGATCCATGAAAAAAATAGATTCCTCTATGTACCGTTTCACAATTAGAACCTGCAGCTATCTAGCTCGTTTCAGTAGTATCGTGAGTAATAAATAAAATGGTTAATACTTAAAACCATATTTACTCTCTCAAATTTACCCTAATTGAAAACTTAGGAATGTGTGTCTATATTACTCAAACTAGCCATAGTTGAAATTAGTGTGATGGCGCTTTAATTAAACCACGTTGTACGTAGATGGTCATTGATAGTTAAAACTTAAAAGGCTTCCGGGAGAAGCCATACACCAACAGTAATAAAACCTCAAATTTTGAGGTTATCAAGAAGCTAGTCTTAGTGGAGAAATAATAATAATAAGACCCGAATGATTTTTTTTTTAAAGAGTTTAAGGAAGCTATATAAATTACTTAATCATATCATATATTTATCAGTTTATCATATCAATTGAAAAAATTAGTTTAATTTAGAGAAAAAATATATAAATACTTTAATATAATTTTTTTCAAACTTTAATCTCTCACCAAAAAAGGGTCAAGCAAGAAGAACTCTTGTCAATAAAGTCTAAAAGCATGTAATATAGTACTTGCTTACTTGGTGATTATTGTAAGGTTTATTTGAACGACATATAATGAGTCCAAATTGCATATATATATATATATATATATATATATATATATATATGTTATAAATATATGTATTATGTGGATGTCCATTGCATAGTAACCCTGAAGGTCTATAAATAGTGTCTTGTGTAAACATTCGAAGTTACCCGAAATGAGAATTCCTCCATCTCTCTAGAATTTCTCTCTCGACTTCTCTCTACTTTCCTTTAGATTTTCTTGAGTTTTATAACACGTTATCGCACGAGTCTCTAATCAATCGAGCCTCCCTAACACCGTTCATCATCACCGTCGTTCACCTTCCCCGGAAGAGGAAAAAGTTTTTCAAATCGCTCAAAAGGAGGCATTTCAGCTGAAAATTGATTTCTGATCGGTTGTAATGTGATCTCTCCACTCAGGTATGTTTTCTATGAAATTTTGTTGGTTGATTTTAGAAATATATGCCTGTGTGTCGTGAGGGAAAGAAGAAAGTAAAGGCGCAGAGACGGGCAGAGGAAGAAGGAGGAGAAAAAAAAAAAGAGTCACGAAGGCAGGTTTGAAAATTTTGGTAGCGGGTCCCACATGTTTTTAATATTTTATTATTATTACTATTTGCATAGTAAATTCCAAAAAAAAAAAAAAAAAAAAAAAAAATATGTCGGCTGATTTTTAAAAATTTACTATTTGCACATTTTATTTTATTTTATTTAAATAGTAATTACAATTTATATTATATTATTGATTATATATTATCTATGAGACGACCGATGCGTGGAGGTATAATATTTCTCTTAATTTTATTTAATCTTTGCTAACATATTTATGATTTAGCATTTCATTTTTATTATTGCTAACATATTTATATTTAAGTATTTATTTTTATGTTAGCATTTATTTATGTTTATTTATTTATATTTTATAATTATTATTAATTTCGACACCTACTTGGGGTTAAACCTCCTAACTGGGGAGTCTTGATTTAATATTCAAGCATTTACCTTTATGTTATTTATTTATATATTTATATTTTAATTTCGACACCTACTTGGGGTTAAACCTCCTAACCGGAAGTCTTGATTTAATATTTAGCATTTATCTTTATGCTATTTAATTTAAGCATTTACTTTTATGTTAACTAACATAACATTTACTTTTATGTTATCTAACATAACATTTACTTTTATGTTTGCTAACATAACATTTACTTTTATGTTATCTAACATAACATTTACTTTTATGTTTGCTAACATAACATTTACATTTATGTTATTGTTTCTAACATAACATTTATTGTTTATGTTTAATTTATTATTTGTCATTTTATTATTATTATTTTCATTATTATTATTATTAGTATATTTCTTATTATATGATCGACGTCATATATAATGGCCTTTAAACCATATATATAAGTTTATCCGAAGATAAACGAGTTTAAAGCCATATTGTGATATGAGCTAAAAGTTGGCAAGAAGCCCAGATGAGGCATAATTTGGCCAAGCCAAGAGAAGATATAAATTGGCAAGTAGCCCAGAAGAGACATAATTTAGACAAGCCAAGAGAAGGCATAAATTGTCAAGAAGCCAAGAAGAGGCATAATTTGGCCTGAAGCCAAATGATAATTTGGCCTGGACGATCTTTGTGAGACATATTGGCCGAAGCAAAGAGATAAATTTGCCTAGAGTTATGAGACATGGCCGATCCATAATTTTTGTATGGTATCATTTGTATGATAGTCTCAAAATTATATATTTGGCATTAATAGATTCTTTTGTTCTTTAGAACAAATTAATGGGAATGTATGACCACCGAGAAGATGGTTGTTCTTCTAAAAGTTTATTATAAATGAGAATATTCAATTTGCTCCTGAAGTAGCAATATTGTGAAAGACTCAAGAAATATTTTGAATTAATAATTTCTTGCTTGTGATAAAACAAAACAGTGAGTTTTTGTTTTAAGGATCATGAATTTCCTCCAACAGAATGAACTACATTCCCAGAAGTGAATGTAGTAATGAATAAATTTAATTGTGGTTGTGGATATGTGTGTAAATTTGTTTACATATGGACATGGTTGTAATTATGATGGTTCAAATTCTCACCGAAGTGAGAAAAGATTATTGATAAGAACCACGAGAATGAAATCTTGGGTATAATAAACATGATAGAAATTCATGTTATTGTTGTAGTAGCAAGGTCATTAGTTTTGTATTTATTGTATGCCATAATATATTTGTTAAAGGTCAAATATTTGATATAAAACTATCTCGATAAGATAAGTATTATATGTAAATCAGCCTCAAAATCAATTTCAAAAGTTTGAGGCGTTGATTTTCGGAAAATGGGACCAATTTGGTATTTTAAATAATTTGGGTATTATTTTGTAATTTTATATGGTACTAAAATGATATTTATGAATTTTGGGGTCATGTTATGTAATTTTCCCCAAAATTTAATTTTTTTTTTTCAAACCTCCCACGTGAAGGCAAATTGAGGGTGAAGAAAAAATTTGGTCATGGGGACCACGTGTTTTTAATATTTTAGTATTATGAATAGTAAAATACTATTCACAAAAAAAAAAAAACCAAAAAAAAAAAAAGAAAGAAAGAAAAAAGATTGATATTTTTGAATGACATGTAGCTATAATATTATGTTTTTATGGTAAGAAGTACTCATAATATTATGATTTTATGACTAAAAAATTTATCATTTTTATTGCCATAAAAATTATTATTTGATATTAAGAAGTTTATCAAATTTCTTAATTGTTCTTTTATAAAAGAAAAATATTGGTTTAAAGAAATGGCATGGCAAGAAAATTTTATAAATTATTATATAAAGACCCTGAAAGTATATGTATCAAATATTGAATGATACAAAGAGTTTTAAGTTATTGTCTTAAAGACAAATATTTTGCATAGAAATTATGCCACATGAGTAATAATTTTAAAGGCTAATAGTCTTGGAGACTAATTAGCATAGTTTACCCACTTCATTTGAAAGACCAATGTTCGGACTATATTTGGTAGTATAAATTTATTTTAAGGCTCAAGGAAGAGCTATGAAAGTATAAATTTGTTTTAAGGCTCCTGAAGAGCTAATGTATTGTTTCTTGAAGGAACAAAATTATGCATTAAATATGCATTTTATTCTACCAAATATGAAAGAAACTTGTTGAGTTTCAAAGATATCTACAGAAATGGATATCATATAGAAAGGTATTGAACCACATGCTCATTGTAAACTAGAAGTTTACAATATGACCGGTGAGGTCATAAGTGATTAATAAAGATATGAAAAATTATTGAGAATTCATATCTTGATGTGTAAACAAATATTATAAATTGAAAGTGATTATTCATTTTTCTAGAGCCGATACAAGGAGAAGATATTTGAGATATTTTCCATTGGGTATGTTGAAGTACCGTAAGCACTATTATAATGCACTAATATGGTCCTCAATGGAGGATGAGAATATATGATGGGTGTTAATTTCATTTAATAATGAATTAAAGGATTTGAAAGTGAAAACCCACATTTTGATTGAAGTCCATTAATGTTTGTGAAGTATTTTTAAAAGGACTCACATTTGAGGGGGAGATTTCTAGAAAACAAGTGTGAGTGAAATTTTGTAGTGTTATATACTTCATACATTAAGCCTCTCTTATGAAGAACAAAGTCCATGAACTTTAAGGGGAATGTTCTGTCTCACACTTGAGGGGGAGATTGTTAGTATGCAAGTGTGAGCTAATTTGTAGAAAGTCATACTCATACTTCCCACATAATGACAAATATGATCTCCCGAAAATGAATGATAAATTATGATTGTGGATCATAATGTTACAAAAACTAGAAGTTTACTATTTGTTGGCATGACTTGTTTGATCATCCAAGTCATATATAATACAAATACGAATTTGTATTGACATCCATTGAAGAATCAGAAAATTCTTCATGAATAGTCGCCGTGTTCTCAAATATAGATGACTATGAAAATGTCATAGGTCATAATTGGTAATAATGGATCTCTGGAAATATATCAAACAAATTTACATGGGCCCATTGAAATAACATGTAAACCATAGATGCATCTATAAGATGGTTACATGTGAGATTATTTGCTTGCAACATGATGTTTGCGAAATAATTGCAACATGAAGTTTGCAAAAGAGATTGCAATATGAAGTTTGAAATAATGTTTGATGTTTGAATAAATTAAGCGCGCAATTTTCCGAGATGATATGATTTAAGAATCATAATTAAAGCCTCCATAAATAAGTTTGGATGAATGCTTATGAGAACAAAATTTTATGTTAATATATTTGATGTTATATAGCAGTGCTTATATAAGCCAACAGAATTCTCCCGGTAAAAATGGCTTTTGGTCAGAAGCCAGACAAATTTTCATCTTAAAATGGTTGAATGTGCAATGATTATTAACCCACCACAATGCACATAGATGGATATAGAAAGATATTTGAGATAAATGTTGTATAAGTACCTTCTATTTCTTGTTTGTCTCTATATGAAATGCGAGAAAGATGTTTCTAAAGGAAACAAATGGATTTAGGAGACTTATCGCATGATTAGTCAATTGTCGTTTGACATTGTTTTTACCATGGGGGAGAAATTGGATAGTTTGGAAAAGACAATATATGGAATGCATTATAGCAAAGTATATATCCTCGAATAATGTTGTATGAACCGAAGTTCATCGATTATGCATTCATGAATTATTTGCCGATAATATTATCGACCTAAATGAGATTTATTAAATCTCATATTCCAAAGATAAAAATGCTCCAATTTGTGACATGCCCGAAGCATGAGTAACTATTCGGTTCCAATATTATGAATAAATTGGAGCAATAATTTAGATGATCATATTAAAGTAGGATGTCATCTAACACTATGTCTTAGAGTTATACTTTGACTATACAACTCTATCCGCCTGAAATATGGGGAGAACAGTGTACTCTTGGGTGTAGCTTGAATACATGAGTATAGATGGACATGCCGAAAGGAACTAGATACTCCAGAAGAGTATCGAGACATAACTAATTGTAAAAACCTCAAGAGAGGTTCAGGTACCTGAATTATATTGATCTTGATAAGTTATGTCGAATTGGAAAAATGGAACCGAAAAGATAAAGTTGTCAACAACAATTTTTGATGATGATATCACGTGATCAAATGAGGATATTATATAAAGATATGTCACAAGAAGTTGACATATAGATTATTGGCCAAGAGGATAAATGAAATTGAAAATGACTCAATTATAATCATATTATGATAGTTATGGACCAGAAGTCCAAATTGAGATATATGAATATTTATGTGAAAATAAAGATTTTCACAAAGTCTAATATGATTATGATGTGATATATGATTTTGTGGTGGATACAATAATTTTGTATAGATATTGTTAATCTGGCAATTTATGAAAGAAAGAGAAATTATGCGTCTATTAGATATTGTTATATAGCCTATGCATAAGACTTACTAAATTATGAAGATTACGGAAGAATCTTCAAAGGATCAAAAAGTGCTAGTAGCACATGTTCTTAAAAGGACTCAATGTGGTAAGGAAGGACTTAAGGTGCCGAAAGCACATGTCCTAGAAAGACTTAATGTGCGAGAAGCACATGTCCCCCGAATGATTTAAGGTGTCGGAAGCATCAAAGGATTTAATGTGCCGTAAGCACGAGTCCCCGAAGGACTTAGGATGCTAAAAGCTTCTAATTCAAGTTATTGAGAACAATAAAGGGGAAAAGTCTATGTATGACTTAAATCAATTAGGGCACAAAGTGGTATCATCTTCTCAAGAAATATGTTGTAAGAAGGGTATAAAGAAAGTGAATCAATATGCCCATACATCTTTATGAAAAGATCTTGAAGTAAATCTTTTAATTGCAATTTATGTTGATGATATCAACATTATTGAAAACATTGAAGAGCTTCAATAAGGCAATTAATTGTTTAAAGAAAGAATTTGAAATAAATGACTTGAGAAGAACGAAATTCGTATTAGATTACGATTTAATAATTATAATACGAGATCTTTTGTTTATACAAAAGTAGGTCCTTGATTGATTTTATATGGATAAGTCAAATCCATTATATACTTAAATTATTTGCGGGTGGATAAAGAACATTTTCAACCTCAAGCAAAAAAGTTGAAGAAGGGCATTATCATGTTTATTAACATGAAATAATTCTTCACCAACACAAAAGACAAGTGGAAGTAATGTAGTCATCAGGGGGAGTAAATCTGATGTAATTTAGAAAGACATGTTGATGTACGTTGTACTCTTTTTCCCTTATCTAGATTTTATCCCACCTGGGTTTTCCTAGAAAGGTTTTTAATGAGCGGCATTAGAATATCGATGTAATTAAGAGGAGCGTCGATACACATTGTACTCTTTTTCCCTTATCTAGGTTTTTGTCCACTGGGTTTTCCTAGAAAGGTTTTTAATGAGGCAACATAAGAAAGTGTATCGATGGATGATGTACTCTTTTCTTTAGCTAGGTTTTATCCCACAGGTTTTGGGTTTTCCTAGTTAAAGTTTTTAATGAGGCACATTCATAATGGACATCCAAGGGGGAGTGTTATAAATATATGTATTATGTGGATGTCCATTGATAAGAACCCTTGAAGGTCTATAAATAGAGGTCTTGTGTAAACATTCGAAGTTACCCGAAATGAGAATTCCTCCATCTCTAGAATTTCTCTCTGACTTCTCTCTACTTTCCTTTAGATTTTCTTCAGTTTTATAATATATATATATATATATATATATATATATATACTGGGTTGGGGTGAGGTGAACAGAATTTAGGGATAAAAGCAGCACGAATAATAAAGGCTAGGGTTTTTGCGGCAGTTCAGGAAAACCGAATATCCCCCCTACCAATTGTAAATGGTGCTCCCAAAGTTGAACTTTAGATCACGTGTGGTTACCAAACCAACAACCCAGCTACCAATAATATATAGTACTACCTCCAATCTTAAATATTTAAAATAAAATTTATAGTACAATTTACCTTATAAACTTTATCTTATATTTAGGATTTGAGCGAGTATTATATGACACTTTTTTTTTTGTAGGAATAATATGTAGCGCTTTAATTTTGAGTTGTTGATGCATGGTTAATAATATTTCTGATCGAAACACCACTAAAAATTAAAATACAGTGGCATAGTTTCTGCTAGGTAGACCATGGAAGGGAAATTAACCGTTATGCTTAATGATCGTTTTATTGAGGTGATTCATCACTTAACTGCTACTCTTGGCGACTGTTTCGGTGTCTAGCTATTTATAGGATCCTCAAATCCAAGAATTTCTCTCCAAATAAAATTAAGCTCACCGGCCAGTCACTAGGCTAAGACATGTCTTTTAAACTCAAAGAGCATTTAAAAAAGTACTTACAGATCGTTCATCAACAAGGTCCTAGCATCAGTGGGGTTTATACCCACAACCTTATGATTATAAATCAATCTTTTTACTAACTGGACCAACCTTTATTGGTGATAGGGTTGGGTATTTAATTTATCCCGAAATAAAATTCATATACCTAATTTACATTTGGATGTGTATAATACAACTATTGAAAAACTACTCCAAAGTCTTGAGCTTGCTTCTTTGGAATGACCTATAATCTGCTACCAACCTGAGCGTGTATCCCTTCCTGATATCCTCCACGACCGTCCTCAGAATCTGTTCATTAATAAAATAATCTATCAAAACCTTATTAACCACATACTCATTGTATTAAGCAGAAGAAGCATTAATCAGGCTAACCGAAAGCATGAGGCTGTCCAGGACATGTTGAGGAACCCAAGAGAGGAGTTGAGGATAAACAATGGTAACATCAGCATTCAGCTGATTCTTAATAACGCAGCCACGAGTTCCACGTGTCTGAGGGTACAAGGTTCCAGAAGCTTCCAGGTTAAAGAAAGACGGCATGTAATCCGAATGCAGACCTTGGAGCTTCCACTTGGTCTGCAAATTCATATGAACAAAGGACCCAATGAAAGCGATAATATATATCAATAAATAATGATTCAAGCATGCACGCACGTAAAAGAGAGGGGTGAATTAAGTGCTTACAGTGTGAAGCTGGTAGAGTTTGGGGGTGTGAGGAGGAACATGAGGAGGGTAATCTTGTCCATTTGATTTGGCTGTCACCCTTATGTCTATCACTGGCTGTACCTTTAGAAATAACGCTTCCATCTCTCCCATTTTTACTCGCCACTCCTCCTGATATATATTCATTATTTTGTCACAATATTATTCTTATACTACATAGTTACAGAATTAATCCTAATTATATTTTAACAATTAGTTGCAGAATTTAGGCATACCTGCTGTTTAATTTGATCTTTTTCAATCAGAACCAGCAATAGAATATAAAAGAATGTAATTGAAATTTAAACATCACTCGAATACTGGTTGAGTTGAGTTATACTCATCAAGGGAGATCATGAGCAAGAGGGAAAAATATATATTCACGAGTAACAATTCGTCTTTATTAGTGTGTTTGGGATCAGGTTTGTGATTCCAAAAGTGGCATTTTCACCACACAAAAAATATCTTTTGGCTTAAGGTAGTGTTTGGAATGAAGATGTGACAATTGAGCTTTGAAAGAAAAAGCCTTTTTAGGCCATAAACCAAAATTTCTTACCTTTAGCTTATCTACAATGAAGAGAGAAGAAATTAATTGCCTCATAATGAGAAGATATTGGGTTCCACCTTCTTTTATTAAAACAAGCACCAGCTCCCCCGCGCGTTGCGCGGTTGCAATAATTCCATGAAAGTACATCATAGAGCTTTAACTCATTTGAATTATTAACATATTTAATCAAACAGTAATGAATATAAAAGAAAAGAATTGGATTTCAAATCTACCAATAAAAAATGAAAGATTTATCACTACCTAAAAACACAACATGAACCACAACTATATCAGTTATAGTTTTATTTATATTTTTAGCAACTTCTGCCTTAGTTCGAAAGAAAAAAAATTGACATCAAATTACTACCGTACATAAACATTTCTATACGTAACATAAATTTAAATGTCACATTTCTTGGTAAATATTTCTAAAAAAAAATTCAACTCGGTACTTCCTTAACACCCCCAATGCTTTTAAAAGCATAGTCTTCCTCAAAAGCATTCAAGCATGGCGTCGGATCCATTTACTTCATTTTATATTTCATTCCCTACAACTCTCTTCACCTTCACTAGACATGTTTATTTTGTGAAGTTTATTAGCTACATTAATTAGTTTTCTTGAAATGATGCACAACATCCCAATTTTTTTAATAGGAATTAAGTATTTTTTGGATGTAAGAGTCTACGCATCCACATACATATACTCAAAAAAATCAAATACCAGTAAGAGAATTAAATAGGTGTATTTTAGGAAAAAAATTGATAAATATTATAATGTTGTCCGATAATTAGGTCCAAAATCAACCCCCAAATGTTATCCTATAATTAGGACTAAAAGGAATATTTAATTAATAATTATTTCCTTTCACTTGTTAATGTATAAATGTATGGGACCCACAACAATTATTTCAACTTGTTAACATATATGTGAGACCTATATCTATTTCTCCGACTTATGAGCAAAAAAAAAAAATCTATTTCTCCGACAAAAAAAAAAGACCTATATCTATTTATCTAAATTTTGACCGGCTTTCTCCTTTCGGCCACCTTCGTTAAATTTATTATTATTTTACTCTAAACAAAATATATTATTATCATTTTACAATTTTATAATAAGATATTATATTATATTATATTAAGAAAATATAATAATATAATATATAAAGAAAAGGGACCCACGTGCATGGTCGTGAAACATTTGAAAAACGATTAGGGAAAAATTACATCAAATGGCTTAACTTGAAAATTCCACTTAAGGACCCTTTTTAAAAAATATTTTTAAAACAGACCATCTTTTTTAGGTAAATGCTTCTATAAATTGACATTCAATTCAATGACATTAATTATTATATAGTGGTTACTTTGAAATAATGATTAATTAATATACTTATTTATAATTGAAAAAACATAGAAACTGACACATGGAAATTGTTAATAACCTTTTTTATTTAAACATACATAAATGGAAATATTTATTAACTAAATTATTCCCCATTTTTAATTATTATATAGTGTTTTTTTGGGTCAAAATTATTATATAGTGGTTAGCGTCTGTTTTTATAGAAAAGAGAATGGGTCTTTCTACGTATTTTTCCCCAAAACAAATTTTCAAAACTCTCCTTGATATTCGCCTGATATAATATTATATAATAAATTATTATAAGAAAATTAATATGTATAATATTACTATATAATTATTATCATAATATAATATTATATATTAAATTATTATGATATAATAAAATAAAATATATATTATAAAATATAATTGAATACCCCTCTCCTCCTTTATGTATATATATATATAAATATATATATATTATCCTTATGATTTATATGTCTGAAAAAAATCTATTTGTTATATTGTGAGATCTGTTTTTTTTTTTTTTTTTTTTTTTCCATACATAACGCAAGCTTAGCTTGAAATTGAAACTAATAAAAAGACACTAGTACCTATATGGGGAATATTCCCTCACAGCATAAGATAAAAGATAAAGGATAAGTTTACGAAATTACTATTAAACCTAATTTTCAGAATTTGTTTTTTAAAATATAAGATATGCAAAACTATTTTAAAAGTAGTGAGGTTTACGTGTGCTTAAAATATGAAACTCCTTTATTATCAAAAAAAAAAAATGAAACTCCTTTATTATCAAAAAATATATATATGAAACTCCTTAAAATATTTATTTTCTTAAAATATGATACTCCTTAAAATTTTAATAAATAAAAAATATGTTACTCCTTAAAAGATTTATTTTCTTAAAATATGATACTCCTTAAAATATATGTTCCGGTCCTTATTATAAAATTCTCATGAAATAATAAAATTAATTAAAGTAATTAAATTTATCCTTACTTTTAAAAATTTTTCAATAATATCTTTATTAATTACACTAAACTCCAATATTATATTAATTATTACTCACACACACTACTCTTAATAATTATAAACATACATTAAATAAAAATTTAATACTCGATAAAAATTTATAAGATGGGTGATTTATATATATAGTGAGTGAATTGAATGGCCACAAATATTTGGTTGCTTTATCTTCTCCCAATCGTATCTACAATACATGTTCATTCATAATGTTGCTTTAAAACATTTCCACATTTTACCATGCAGGATGATGCATCTTATATTTTAAATAATATTATAATATAATAATATATATATGAAATTGTAATATTATAATAATATTATATATAATTATTATATAATGATACCCCACAATATATGACAATTATAATATATATTTATATTATAAAATAAATTTCATTCCACAATATAATATTATTAAATAATATTAAAAATAATATAATATATTAATATTTGCTTATAATAATTCATTTTTTTGAATAATGATTGGGATGCAAAACAATGATTCAATCAATGATAAAAACAATAGTTGATTTTATATGAGAACCGGAAGCACAACCTACTGATACAACATGAAAGTGAAAAGTTTGGCAGCATGCATAGAATATATATTTGCTTATCAGAGCGTTGTTTCTAACTTAATTCTACGGGATAGCTAGAGCCTAGAAATTTGTCTGACAATCATTTCTTACAACTATATTGTTTTTGACTGGTGCATTTATGATTAAATATATGAAGTTAATGTTATCTATTCAGCGTTTTAACTTGTAAGCAATAAATGTTAATAGATTAGGTTAATAATTGTTTAATGTTTTTCTGAGCAAAAAAACGAAACTGTTTAATGTTTGACTAAATGGAAGGGGTGGGGACATCGACTTAGAATTACTAATGCAATGTACTTTCCTGCAAGCCAAATTTAAAAACCTCAAGAAAGATACATGTATAGGAGGGAAATGTTTTATTTGGCTTCAAGTTAATTGTCACTGTTAAAATCATTTTTTCAACAACTACTCCTATAAAAAAGCATCAATAATCATCGAGGTAATAATCAAAACGTGTCCTAATCAGGTAATATATATCTGAAATGAAATGTTTAGTGGGCGACAATCGAAACGCCTCCTTTTTCATTTTTTCAACAACCACTCTGTTGAAGATATGAAATGAATTTAAATTATTATTTGAATTTGAATTATTGTTAGTATTCGAATTTGAATTAATGTTATTAGAATAAAATTAGTTATCTAGAAAAGAGGAATATTTGAAAAGTTGTTACCTACTATGTCTTTCACGCTTGTATAAATTTACCTCATTCAAGAGGAAAATTATGAATGAACTAATGAATGAAAAAGAGGAAATACTCCTTTAGATCGAATTTTAACATGGTATCAAAGCATTTCGATCCAGGAAACCTAAAGTCTTATATTCTTTCTCTTATTACCCAACCAAATCCCTAATTTCCCAAATTTCCTATGGAGAACCCTGACTCTACCATCAATTTGGCCTTCCCACTGTCCTCCATGGGAAACCCAAATCCCTTTTTTTTTTTTGGTGAAATGGCTAAAAGCCACCAAATTTTGAATCCCTTTTTCTTGTGAAATGGCTAAAAGCCACCGAATCTCGAATCCCTTTTTCTTGTGAAATGGCTAAAAGCTACCGAATCTCGAATCCCTTCTACTTGTGAAATGGCTAAAAGCCACCGAATCCCAAATCCTTTCAACTTGTGAAATGGCTAAAAGCCACCGAATCCCGAATCCATTCTACTTGTAAAATGGCTAAAAGCCACCGAATCCTTCTTTCTCTCATTCTTATTATTATGTATCTTTCATTGATGAATGTACTCGAATCGAATATATATCTTCATTGATGAATGTACTCAAATATGTATCTTTCGTTGATGAATGTACTCGAATGCTTTGGATCTCATTACTCAAGACGAATGCTTTCGTTGATGAATGTACTCGAATGCTTTGGATCTCATTACTCAAGACGAATGCTTTGGATCTCATTACTCAAGACCTTTGCGGAAGAAGAACTCGTTATCTATCTCTATGCCTCCTATTCCAAAGATCTTCTTAAGAAAAGTGTTTGAAGAAGTGATTGGCAAGTTGGGCATAACCGACATTCATGCACCAACTTGAGGGGGAGTGTTGAAGATATGAAATGAATTTAAATTATTATTTGGATTATTTGAATTTGAATTATTGTTAGTATTCGAATTTGAATTAATGTTATTAGATTAGAATTAGTTATCTAGAAAAGAGGAATATTTGAAAAGTTGTTACCTACTATTGTGCTCATGCTTGTATAAATTTACCTCATTCAAGAGGAAAATTATGAATGAACGAATGAATGAAAAAGAGGAAATACTCATTTAGATCGAATTTTAACACACTCCTATGGTTTTTGTTTTTATTTCAATAATGAATAATAAAATATAATAAAAAATCTTATAAAAAAATATTTTACAGATATGATGTGTGCAGTATATGTGTGTGCAGTATATGCAGATATGATTAAAAGTATCATTTAATAAAATTGTTGAATAAAAGTATATGCAGATATGATAAAAATTGTTTTGAGTTGGAAAGAAGTGAAGGGGCATAGTAAGCAAATGATAAAGTGCCGAAAGATACAAATTTATATTTGTCCAAAAAAGGAAGATACATAGTTATCGTTTTTGCTTGCCATAATTTGAAGACACCCACGTGAACGGTTATTGAAATAAATTGTGGATGGGTCCCATAAGTTTTTACATTGTGAAGAGAAAGGAATTATAATACTACAATTTAAAGGAGACTAACATTATGTCATAATAGATTTATATGAGTTTGTAAAAATAAAAGTCCATGTAATTTAACGTTAATATACTTATAAAATGCTAGATAATCTATGATATTTTTTTTATTCAAGAATGGTATATATAATTGCCTCCCGAGAGAAAATACTCGTGCGTAAACCAAGAAAAATAATGTTAATTTTTTCTTAAAATAATAAAAAAAGTATATAATATTTAAATAATAATAATGTTTAATTTCTTGTGAATAATAAGTCCTAATTCAATTTCTATCATAGCTTTTAACCTAATTCTTCAATCAAATGACTAACCTAATCCCATGACCTGTTTTAACTTTTCAACATCTGTACATCACAACATATGAAAGTGGCACTTTAATTTGAAAGTGACCTGAGTCTGTAGATTTGTTGAACATATGCAAGGCTTAATATGCTATTCCTTCAATTTAAAGTTCATATCTTGTAAGACGACAACATCTGTAGACTTCTTCAAATAGACATAAGCATGTTGTCCATTATAATTTACATGTTGATTTTATGAATGATGGTGGGGTGTGTGTGTCGGACTTAAGATAAATATAGAATTCTCTAACTTATTTTATTTCTTTGATGATTTAATTACTTGGAAGGTTTGAATATTATACTATAAGATTATGATATTTGTTATGTAAATATGAAGATTAGGCGAATTTGATATGAGTATGAAATGGTTTGATATTTCTTATGAAATGTATTTCTTATGAAATAAACATGTTACATACAGCCCATCCTTATTTTTTATTAATATACGAATATAATAATAAAAGTGGAAGCAGAGATGGAGTTACGAATAAAAAATGTCATCTGATTTTATATATAGTGTTAAATATATTTGTTACATACATATATATATATAAACCTCAAATATATTTGATAAATCACATCCTAAATTACTTAATTACTATCATTAATATATATACATATATAGAGGAAGATTACCAGCGCCTAGTGAGCGCAGTGGTTTGTTGCCATCTTAGTGTGGCTCCTACCAGGGGTTGGATCCCTGGTACGTCCGCAAGCAGTGCTTGCTTATTCAAAAAAAAAATATATATATATATATATAGAGGAAGATTAGTTAAAAAAGACCACACCCTGCGTTTTGTGATTGAGTTATTGTTGACAGTAAAAAAAAACAAAAATTTGTGGAGTTGTTGTTGACATAAGGGAAAGGTGCGTTTGGGTTGTCGGCCATTACCAACTGATAAATAGTGTGATAAATATTGTATTATAAAATTCTCAACCTGTGACTCCATTTTGTTTTTCGGTGGAAGTGTGATTGCTTATCCAATTTTTTTTTGGCTCGTGGCTATAAGGTCTTTTTTTTTTTGCTCGGTTAGGCATACTAATAATGATTTAATAACGAAATATATACATAATAATAATTTGAGAGGTTTCAAATTTGTAATATTCCGAGTGAGAAATAATTATTTTACTGTTTTTCATGTTTTTCCCCCATTTTGTGTATGTAGCAGTTTCAGATGACGGGCCAAACCAATTTCTCACTCGGAAACAACTACATAATTTGTTTGCTCGGAAACCAACTACATAATTGACTACAAAAGAGCATAAGTGATTTAATTGATGAAATAGAATGGGAAAAAAATAATCATAAGTCTTAAGTCATTTTCCAATTGTCATTGTTTAACTTATTGTTTTCATCAATATTTTGTAAATATAATTACAAATCGTATAACAATTATTACGTAAATTATAATTAAATGTTATTACAATTACAATTACAAATAGTATAATAACATAATATTTGGGCCTACAAGATTGTGTCATATTCAATGCATGCATTGGAAAAGTTGTGTCATATTGCATTAAATATTATAAACATAGTGCACCGTGCATTG
This sequence comes from Acacia melanoxylon, assembly GCA_019022615.1. Lineage (NCBI taxonomy): Eukaryota > Viridiplantae > Streptophyta > Magnoliopsida > Fabales > Fabaceae > Acacia > Acacia melanoxylon. The sequence continues at coordinate 792,104 of JAFJYJ010000119.1, forward strand.
TGTAATATAGACTTTTACCATCATATAATATTATTATTATATAGTGTATCAAAAAAGAAAATATTATTATTATATATAAATATGACACAATACCATCATATTGGAAAAGTTGTTGTAATATACTAATACATTATAAATAGTACTATAATAAAAGACGAATATGTTGGGCATATATGTAAAAGTGAATGAAAAAGTAATTTAAATATAGCATATAATAATAGTTAAGTAGGCCCACAACTTTTTTATTTTCTTCATCACATGACGTCCGCCCAGAAAAGTAGGACCCACAACGTTTTTATTTTCTTCATCCCATGACTTCCGCCCCTGCCAATTTTTTGGATATTATATATTAATGAAACGTGGGAGACAGCCAGGCGGGCGTTTATTGAAGATAAAAAAGTGGGAAAAGATAAAAAATTGTAATGGGCATGGAAAGAAGAGGAATCAAACCGATAAAGGACGGAAGAAAAAATGGTTGATATGAACCGTTGGAGATAAAGGACGATATACCGGCGATGTTCCAGGAGTCATCAAGTTAGCTCTCGCCATCCAATCAGCACGGTAGTGAGATCATACTCATCAAGGCCTCTGCCTTCACCGTCAAAGAGGTGGAGATCATGCAGCACATGTTCTCGGGTGAAAGCGGCCCCGTTCGTGACTTCTTCATCTATAGTCGTCACTTTAATCCGAGCCCTCAACCTCTCTGCTCTGATAGTTGCAGATCTAAAGCAATTAAGCTGTTGAACATGTTAGTTATAAAAGGAGAGCAAAAGGATGAACTCAAGTATCTACCTCATCGTTCGCAGATGAGGGTGGAAATTGATAGCGGCATGAGGAAGTCAAGAAGGAGAAGAAGATGGAAAAAAGGAGAGAAAGGACTGGTTGCAGAAGGTGAAGACGAAAGGTGACAGGCATCTTTCAGCACTGCTCAATTTGATGTGATCCGGTCTGTCTTGAGTGCACGGCTCCGATGAACACGTTCCGGCCGAGCAACGGTGCAGCACCAGTGAAGCTTACAGCACCGGTGAAGCTTACAGACAAATGAAACAAAAGGGAAGAATTCTTTGCTTGCGGTCATTTGCAGGTTAACCGGACTGTCATGATGATGTTACCCAGGTGTGATGATGATGTTACCCAGCTATTTGTCCTGCACATGGTGAAAACAAATTGAAAAAGAATATAAAGTAGTATGAAGAAGCACCAATTTCCTACATTGAAATATTACAGACCCAGAAGAAGGACATCGTCCCCGGTTTCCAACGCACCTCATCTGAACATGGCGGCATCAGCTGGTCCAAAGATGAAATGCACAGGCCAAGTCGAGCGATTTTCGTCAATGGAAGAGAGCGTTGTTGAGCGAGATGGCGTAAACGGTGCAGCTGTAGTATAATATGGCACTAACATTTGCGTCTCTGAATTTTTTTCTAATCTACTTTCATCATTCAATCATTCATTCCTGATTGCAGTAGGTGCTTCGAGATCGGCGCCACAACTCCGATTTCCAACACACCTCATCTGAACACGGCGGCGTCAGTGGCGGCAAAGATGAAGTGCATAGGCTAGGTTGAGCGATTTCCTTGAACGTGCTCCCCCTGCGGCGGGCATGGAGATATACTGTTGCAGAAGTTGCATAGAAGAAGAGTGATATGAATGACAAAACATAAGCAGACTCAGCTGAGAACCGGTCATTTTATGAAGCGTGGAGCTCCGGTGTGCAGTGCAGTGCGCTTGTGGAGGAGGAAATTGCTTACCACAGGATCTCACTCAGGTGTCGGCGTCGCAAATTACTGTTAAAGCCACAAACTGTGCAGCGAAGCTTCAACAGCGCCGCAGATGAGAGCGGACCGGAACCTTCTTCTTCAATGGTCGTTTTGTGCAACAGCGGAGCATAAGTGGAGATCTCGCAACAGCTAAACATAGGTGGAGATCTGGTAAATCTCAACAGCTAAAACCTTCATTTGAAAAGGATCTGCGACGTTGGCGATAGAAAACAGCTGGTAGTTTACTTCACTCTTCAACATGTTCTGCGACAGCGGCGCTGAGGGAGCGAAACAGAGGAGTGAACGGTAGTGGGCCAATGAAGCTAAATCAGCACTGTTATGGAGTTATTTTGTGATCGCAGTGCGTGTGGTGAAAAACTATGAAAAGTAACTTGGTTATTGCTTCTCTTCCTCTTATAATCTGAAGGTGAATGATGGCGGATAGATGAGTCCGATGCAATAGACAGTAAAACTGCAGTTGTGATTCTCTCTGTTGGTCTTATAATCTGAAGGTGGAGGATACTGGAGGTGGAAGATGGGAAGAAGAGGAAATCGGAGGAACGCATTCAGGTTAAGAAGGATGCATAATATGAAGACGAAATTTAAGATGACTGGCGTGGTTGAGCATTGCTGATTATATATTAGAATTATCTGTATAATGAAATTTGAATTTGAAGTGATAAAAGGAGGGAAATTCAAATCTGAAAAAAGAGAAACAACATTTTCAACACATCTCCCTTCCAACACGAAGCCCAAAATTGAGCCATATTTGAAGCTGTGACTATTGTTAGTAATAGTGTTTTGTGAGAGGGTAAACAGAGGCAGCCTTAAAAACGCTATTGCTTTTAAGTGTATATTGATAATATTTTGAACTTCATTATAAGTCCACTTGCATATGAAAATTTTGGTTCTAAATATAAGTCTACTTATTTATAAAAGTATCTAAGGAAAAATAAATGAATAATCAAATTTAAGGGAAATTGGGAAAAACTTCCCAATTACAAATTTAAGTAGTGTGAATGACATTACTCGATTGAAGTCATTCTCACCGATTAAATTTTTAAAAGGGGATTTTTTTTCCAATTTTTCCTAAATTTATGTAATTTTCAATTTTCAATTTTTTCCCAAGAATATATTAACTTTTATTTTTATTAAATTTCATCGTTTTCGTCATTTTATATTTAAACTTACTTTTGCATTAATCACCCCAAATAATTTCAGTGTTTATCAAATGACTTTTTCAAAATTCAATCCAAACATAAATCACATTACACAATCTAACTTTTATCCAATCTTACATTTCCAAAAGTTTGATTTAAAAAAACGACTTCTGTTATCGCTAGTCGAAACATACCCTTGACAAAGCCAAAAATTTTCCTAGTCGAAACATACCCTTGACAAAGCCAAAAATTTTCCTATATATGCTTGTTAAAAAGAAACTAAGCCCGATAATTGAATCACAATTTAAGTAAGCAATTAAAATTAGTTAAAAATAATTAGTATGTTTTGAAACAACTTGTTTTTTTTTTCCTTATATGCCCTTTTTTTAAGATGCAAATAAGCCATAGAAATAGAAGAAACATAAGTATTATCAACTATTTAATTAATGCAATTTATAATTAATGAGAGGCACAAATGAAAAAAAAAAATCATTAAATTGAACTCTTAGTTATGACATAGTATAAGTTTTGTGTTTGAAATTTTTTAAACTACGGGTACCTACAACGTGCGTTTTTATTTTTAAAAGGGGGAAGGGTCAAAAATACACATGACCTTTTCCCTAGGATCGCCCAGCACCACGACCTTTTTAGGGGATCAATTTAATAGAAAAAATTTAAATAATTAGGAAAAAAAATCAAATAATTAGGAAAAAAAATCAAATAATTAGGAAAAAATTCAAATACTTAGGGAAAAATTAAAATAATTAAGAAAAAATTAGAAAAAGTTCAAATAATTAATAAAAAGTTCAAATAATTAGGGAAAATTAAAATAATTAGAAACAAATTAAAATACCTCCGCCTGGGCCCCACCACCTAAGAACCGTTGCCGCGCCTTTATTTTAATTAACTAATTAATATATTTTTTTTTCAATGAACAAACTTAACCTAGTGCATCTTCAACAATGTCGCATTGTGTATATAGAACTTCTCCTCCAATAGCTTACCCTAGTGCAGCTTACCTTAGTATTTTTGGTTATCGCCGCGCATTGCCGGCGACTGGACCGATCGCATTGCTGGTAGGGTGGTGGCCGCATGGCTACGACGGATTTTTTCGGTGGTGGGGCCCCTTTGGAGGAGGTATTTTAATTTGTTTCTAATTATTTGAATTTGTTTCTAATTATTTGAATCTTTTTCCTAATTATTTGAAATTTTTTCTAATTTTTTGATTTTTTTTCTAATTATTTGAATTTTTCCATAATTTTTGAATTTTTTTATAATTATTTTAATTTTTTTCGATTTTTTTTTAAATTTTTTTCCTATTTTTTAAAAAAATTATTTTGATTTTTTTCCGAATTTTTGATATTTGATTTTTTTGAATTTTTTAATTTCACGTCAGCGTTCCTTCCAAGTTGACGGTCAACTAACTGTCGTGGTATTTTTGCACCCAAAACGTAACGTCGTGTGTATTTTTGATCCCCTAAAAAGGTCGTGGTGCTTTAGGCGATTTGGGAAAAGATCATGTGTATTTTTGACCCTTCACCCTTTTTAAAATATAGGATAAATTGATTACTTTTCCCCTTTAATTTTCAACCCAACGAATACACGTAATTCTCATAAATGGGGCGGTGCAAAATCAAAAATGCATTGCGCATGCACTTCTAGAGACGTGACACTAACGGGAGAGGATTTTCTCCTCTTCCCTATCTCTCATTTTCTCTCACGGGCGGATCTCGGGCCGTCCAAATTTTGATCCGACGGTCCGGATCTTAAAAAAAAAAAAATTGTCTTTTTGCGGGATTTTTTTTTTTTTTTTAGATCCGGACCGTCGGATCAAAATTTGACGGCCCGATCCGCCCGTGAGAGAAAATGAGAGAGGGGACCGTGAGAGGAACATGACCCTACATATTGCCGTTATGTTTTATTAGAGACCTACTAACGGGTCCTGTTCCTCTCACAGTCCCCCTCTCTCATTTTCTCTCACAGGCGGATCGGGCCGTCCAAATTTTGATCCGACGGTCCGATCTAAAAAAAAAAAAAAAAAAATCCCGCAAAAAGACAATTTTTTTTTTTATTATATTAAAGATCTGGACCGTCGGATCAAAATTTGGACGGCCCAGATCCGCCTGTGAGAGAAAATGAGAGATAGGGAAGAGGAGAAAATCCTCTCCCCAGAATAATGTTGCAGCTTGTGGTGGCATTATTAGAGATAGCAATGGGGTGTGGTTGGCGGGATTTCAACGGAAAATTGGCTACAGTTCATTATCGTGCAGAATTACAAGCAATTAAAGCCGGTATGATGACTTGTAGGCGGCTTGATTTCAAAAAAATTAAGTCGTACTCGGATTCTACGAGAGGCTATTCGTTTATTAACATCGAATATGGACCCTATCATCCTTTGTCTCAAGAGATTTCAGAAATTAGATCTTTGATTTTTTCTACTTGGGATATTGAAATAATTCATTCGAATAGAGAGGCATTGAAATGTGCAAATCTTTTGGCCAAAATGGCACATGTGGCGAATACTGAGCTGAGTTTATTACAGACTCCTCCAACTTGTTGTTTGGATCAAATATTAGTCGATCTAGGTTATTTTCATTCATGATGTATTATTTCTTTGTTTGTGTAGTATCTTTATGATACATCCCAAGAGGTAACTCTTGTCTTATTAATTCAAAAAAAAAGTATGTACTACGTAGTGACGAAGTCAAAAGAAACGGGCCCATTTGAGAGCCCGTAATTTCCGCTGCCTTCTAACTATTGTACATTTAGTGTGAATCATGTGGCAAAGCACCAGCCCATGGAATATCCGCGGATTCGACTCAAATGACGAAATCAACGAAACAAACCAAGACACGTCCATAGGAACGTCGCCAATTTAGAATATGTTCAATATATAGATTACTTAAAGTAGTATCAATAATATTGATTACTCCGAGTGGACCACACAACAAAAACATAAAAATAGCACTGCGATGTGTGAACAGTAACTGAGGTAGATCTGAGGAGATCTCCGGCGATCGCCCACTGCGATCGTTGCTCAAAGAGTGGTCTCTGCCTACCTCTTCGGTAATCGGAGGCGGTGAGGTTCCCGAGTGTGTGAGGAATTTTGTTCTTCTTTTGTTTTCCTCCGATCTAGGAAATCTGGTTGGTGTTTAAACAGCTTTAATCGACCTCCGGCGTCTGCTGCGACTTGGAGAGGAGTGATCCAGTGACAGGTAACGACGGTAAGGGGCTAGTGGCTGAGATCTAACCGTTTGCAGGTGACGTCGCTGTGGAACTAGTGCTAGTTGTGCGGCTGGTTTTCATCTCGTCTCGTGCGCCCGCATCCTCGTCGCCGGGGTTCTCTCTCGTGCGATCCACTTCTTTGCCTGCTGGGGTTCCTCTGTCTGTGCAGTGTGGTGGTTTCTTTCAAATTATCACTACCTCGTTTCAGACTCCGAGTTTCTTTGCTGTGTGGTTTAGCTTTTCGGAACCTCCTGGGTCTTGTTCTGTCGTGTGTAGATCGCCCCTCACATTTTTGAATCGCTTCGTTTCCATTTGAGGACGAAGCCGTGGTGATTGGTGGTGGAAGGTTCTGATCTGAGTTTGTTGGAATCACACAAGAGGCGAATCTGATCCATCTACGGCTCAAGGTACGTTTGAGCTCTGTTCCAGTGAACAAACACCTGATTATGAGCAATCTGGAAGGAGATGGGAGAACGGAAGGTGACGGAAGAATGAAGGACTGCGAAATGGACGAGACTACCGCAAAAATAACAGAACAGGGTAACCCTAAAGGGACCTCATACCTGAACAACCGATGAGTTCGGAAAAGGCTACAACCGGGAGTTGCGTTTGATAGAGCTTGCAATAACCGATGAAGACTACACAATTAATCAAGACGGGGAAATTCCATCGATTGATTTTTCCAAGGAAGTTCGTTGTGTGTTGATGAAAGGCATGGAGAAGACTCTAGTCATTAAGTTACTGGGTAGATCTATCACATATAGAGATTTGTTGATTAAAACTCAATCCCTCTGGCAAACGAAAGGTTCTTATCAGTTAGTGGATGTCAAAGGGAACTTCTACTTTGCCACTTTTGATCTAGAAGAGGATTACACAAAGGTGCTTACAGGAGGGCCGTGGATGATATTTGGGGCTTATCTTACAGTGCAACCATGGTCACCTAAATTTGACTCATGTTCAACAAAGATCTCCAAGGTAGTGGTCTGGCTAAGGATTCCGGGACTTTCTTTTAGATACTACCATAAGAGCACACTACAGGCGATTGGGGGCTTACTTGGTGATGTTGTTAAAGTTGATTATATGACGAAACAAGGGGCGTGGGAAGTATGCTCGAATAGCAGTGCTTATCGATTTATTGAAGCCGCTTGTTCCAAGGATTAAGGTTGATGGATTGACTTACTGCGTGGAATATGAAGGTTTGCCGCTTATTTGTTTTGAGTGTGGTAAATATGGCCATACTAAGGAGAAATGCAAAGCAGGGGTACAACAAGATAGTCAGGGTGAACGTAGTCATCAAGAAGCAACAAAGCAGACACCACACAATCTTGCCCACACTACGAATAGCCCTATGTCCCTCGTTGATAGCGGATCTGGAAAAAGTTCGTCGCCGTATGGCTCATGGATGCTTGTGCAATATCCGAAGAAAGTAGCTAAGCAGTATGTTGGAAAAGAAGCACGGCCTGGAGGCTCAAATAGTTCTGGGGGATCTCGGTTTACTGTTCTTAAGGATGAGGATACAGAGGCTATTTCAACACAAAAGATAGAGGCTGATCGGAAGGGTAATAATCCACAAGTAGCAGATTTGGTCACAAGAAACAAGACAGACCAATGAATGGAACCCGAGAGAGACCAATCATGCACTGGTAATGCTATCACTAGTTAGGAGAGAGATCCACTGCTTCAATCTGTTCAACAACTTCGGAGGTCATGGTGGAAGAGCCGTGCCCCGCTCAAGGATCTGGGTTTTGATGATTTGGTCAATAAATGCTACAACATAGGATTTTTCAACAATTTTTTGTAAAAGTAAGGGAAAATCTCACTCAGTGTCGTGACTAAAAAAAAAAAGTCCCAATATAGAACCTCTATAAAAAATGTTCCTAGGAACTTTAGTGAATTAGATTATAAATATGAATTTATCTTATTGACAAATGTATGTGACATGTATGTGACTATGTTGATAAATCTTAGAGTAGTTATTGACAAGTTTATGTATGTTAATTAAAGCAGCTCATGTTGACAAATGTATATGACCATATTGATAAGTCATAGAGTGGTTATTGACAAGCCTATCTATGTTAACTAAACTAGCTCATGTTGAGTGTATGATTGAGTCATAGAATGATCATTGAGAACCCCTTATATGTTAACTAATTAAAAAGCTTCAATTGACAAGTGGATGTGGCTATATTAATAATTTATAGAGTGACTAAGGACATTTTTAATAGAGGAATCGAGACTTTTTTATTATTATTATTGGGACCTAACTGAAATTTTCCTTGAAAATATAAAAGGAAGCGCAGAGCTTCGTAATGGTTTGTGAAACTAGACCAGACCGGCTGGTTCAAACCGGAAACCGGACAACCGGCCGGGAAACCGGTCCGGTTTAAGGTGAAACCGGATGAAGTGAACCTGTGTTGACCGGTAAAATCGGGGTAAACCGGGTGGGTCAACCTGGGTTCAAGAGGGAGAGAGAGATCTGAAGTGCTTGAGGAAGTTGATGCCGGTGACGGTGCTGTGAAGCCGAAGGAGGAGCAAAAACCTTTTTTGTCGCCGAGACACAAAACAAGAAGGAGGAGAGAGCAAGATCTGAAGAAAAGTGCATATCGATGGCGGTAACTAGTGAAGATGAAGAATGGAAGGATTGAAGACCACGAAGAAGAGGAAGAGGAGATGAAGGACCGTAGGACCGGTGACTAGTGATGATAAATAAAAGAAAGATGTTGGAGATGAAGTTGAAGAACCTCACGTCTCTCTCCTTTTTCCTTCACAAGCGTACAAAGGTTTTAAACCTGATTTGATTGGTGTTGTCAGCCTATTAGACTAATGGAGGGACTTCTTTGCAACGTGGAAGCCCGAGAAAAAAAAGAAAGAAACGTGAAGTATCATCAATTCATCACCTCAATTATTCAAATAAAGTCTTGACTCTTGACGAAAAAACAAATTCAAATAAAGTAAAATAAACTATGGAAAGAGGCTTGGGCTGATAGATTGGGGAAAGGAAGTGAGACATTTGTTTGTTGGGCTTAAGTTGAGAGGGATGTGATATATGTATAAATCTTTTAATTTTTTTTTTTTTACCTATTTAAATTATATTATATTTTTTAATTAATACCGGTTTGACCCACTCACCCTTAACCCAGTATCTCCACCGGTTTAGTCACCGCTCCGGGTTTCAAAACCTTATCGTATAGGCAACTAGATTGTGATCTTTCTTTCTTTTTTTAAATCTGAAATTCAATCTATTACTATAGCTGAATGTTATATGTGAGAGCCCCTCTCACTCTCTCATAACAGAGCTGGTGTCCCCCCCCCCCCCCCCCCCCCAAAATGACAGAGGTGAGGTTGGATTATGAATTTTGATCACATCTTCTAAGAAGCTAGTAGCTATGTTAATTAATTTAATTTGTCTATCAAAATCATTAATAGTGAAGTTATAATTTTACGCACTCTTCATTAAAAGTTATGATTCAATACTATGTACTCTTTCAGTCCTAAATATAGGATATAGTTTGTAGTATAAATTATACTAAAAATATATTTTATATAATATATTTATAATAAGCACAGCCTTTAATAATACAGAGAGCACAATATGTTTTCCACGCTAAAAAAGTCTCAAAGCCTTAATTTCTCCTTGTGCGGATTACGTGGCTTCTCAGTATAAAACTCAATTGCTTAGTATAATATTCAATCGATTAATTTAAAAAATTAAAAAAACATAAATAAATTATTTAATTATAAAATATGTTAAATGATCTTTAGTAGTTATATGTCTATGACTAGATAAGTATATCAATTTATAAGTCAAATCAATTAGTTTGAAAAAAATTAATAAATATAAATATTTTAAAGTAATTTATTTAAATTCTTAAATTAGTTAACTGGATCTTAAAAAATATTACCTCTAGTCTTAAATATAAGATCAAGTTAATTATTTTAGAGAGATTAAAGAAGTTAAATAAATTACTTTAAAATATTTATGTTTTTTTTTTTCAAAACTAGCTAGGTTGACTTATAAATTGATATATAATGCATGTACTATAATTAAATAATATATCTAGTTTCCTTAACCTCGCCCAAAGAAAAGTCAATTAGATCTTATATTTAAAATTAGAAAATGTAATATTTTAAGAAAATCCACCCCAATTAACCAATATAATCTTAAATAGGGCCTTAAAAAAAGTCACAAGTTAGAAAACATCATTGAACTTTATGGGTATTAAATCCAAACATAAAAGTACGGGTCCGGATCCTCTCACAGTCCCTCCTCTTCTCATCCCTTACAGTCTCATCTGGACTGTCCAAATCTCGATCCAACGGTCCAGATTATTTTTTTTTTTTTTTTTAAAAAAAATTAATTTTTTTAAAAATAATTTTGATCGCATCTCTTTTGTCTAAATCGGATCGGACGGTGAGATCTGTGACAGAGAGAGGGTGACTGTGAGAGGATCCCCTTTAGGACGTAACTGCCTTAAGGAAATCTGAATAATGCTGAGAACGAATTCGAAAACCTCATTCGCTCGTTATCGCCCGGGTTCTACTCTTCTGTGCTCTGAACCCCAAAGCAAAACCACCTTGCGCCACCGAAGCCCTGAATCGACCGGAGCCACCGAAAACCCGTCTCCTTCGTCGACCGCGTCTGTGCTATTATCTGCTGTGAAGCTGAAAGCGGAACCATTTAAGCCACCGAAGAGCTAAAGCCATCGAAGCCCTAAACCCATCGAAACAACCGAAAACCAGTCTTTTGTTGCTCGCGTCTCAATCCAATGTTGAGGGTACCTGGTAATTCTTCTCACATCATTAATTCGTTCTTGCCATGATTTTAAAAGTTTAGATGATTTATTTCGTTTTGTTCTCCTTTGATTCTTTGCAGTGGATTCTCGATCTTATGATTTGTTTCATGTTATGTTGTTATAGCTGCTGCTTTCGTACAGTAATCTCATTAATGTTTCTCTCCACTATCTATTTAAGAAAAGAGAGTTGTTTCAAGATCTTGCTCCATTACTTTGGAATTCTTTTGGTACTATTGCAGCACTTTTACAGGTATACTAATAAGATAGGTAATTATTTTACAAACCCGTTATTTAGAAAAGTATTTAAGTCTTTGTTAAAAACGCAGATTACATAAATTACAAATGAAGGGTGAACACTCAATAAGTTCAAGACATATATTTTAATAACAAAAGTATATTACCATAAAAATAATTACAAACGCCATTCATCTGCGCCTTATTTTTGGAATTCCATCATAATTGTCTTATAATCAATGCTTTATTAAATACATCTTTTTCAATATAAGGCATTAAACAATCATTCAACCATTTATTCCCATCTCATTACAAAGTGTAGTTGATGTATTAAGAGTGAGCACTTAATTTAAGGATGAAGAATCATTTATACTACAAAAATGTTCCTATAATTAGGACCGGAGGGAGTATTAATTATAAATTTTAAAAAAAAATCCCAAATTTAGGAGGGACTCCCCCAAAATCCAACACATGGGTCCGCCCATGCCAGACTGTTTCCCTTGCCCCTGCTCACTTTTCCCCTCAACCTCAAGCCCCTGCGCCGCGCCCGGATTTCCTCATAAACAAAATTCTCAGCCTTCCTTAGTGGCCTTAATTTCCAGCCATCAGATCAATTTAAGTGTGCCACTTTTTAAATTAAAAAATATTTTTTTGTACCTGAATAAATTTAAATACCGTATTTTTTTAGTACGGTTTAATACACTGAAATATTTTTCTAAGATTTTAAATAATATTTCAAGGTACGAATAGTATTAAAAAGTACTTCAGGTATTGATTGCTTTTTTTTTTTTTCAGTATCAATAAATATTATAAAGTATTTTTTTTAGTACCAATCAGTACTCTGAAATATTTTTTCAAGATCTTAAAATACTTTCTCAAGATATGAAGTATTTTTCAAGAATTGCAGTAAGACTCAAGATCTTTTTGTACCATTCAGTACCTATAATATTTTTTCAAGATTTTAAAATAATTTTTCGTGATGTTTTTTAAGATCCTAAATAATTTTTCAAGATCATAAAGTATTTTTCAGTAGCAGTTAGTATCCTGAAGTATCTTTTTAGTACCATTTAGTACTCTAAAATATTTTTCTAAGATCCTAAAAAATATTTTAAGGTCGACTAATACTAAAAAGATACTTTAGGATACTAACTACTATCAAAAAATACTTCGTGATCTTGAAAATTATTTTAGGATCTTGAAAAAAAAATATTACGTGTATTAACTAGTACTAAAAAGATACTTTAGGTATTGATCAAGCATCGAAAAATACTTCATGATCTTAAAAAACATTTTAGAATGTTGAAAGAATATATCAGGAATATTTATTTCAAAATTATCTAAAAATGGTTCAGATTTTTAAATTTAAAAAGCATGATTATGTGGTATACTATGAGATGTTAGATTGATCTTATGGCTGAAAATTAAAGCTACCGAGAGAGACGCTGAGAGTTTTGCTTCGGAAGAAATCCCCGTTCCCAAGCGCTCAAGGGATTTCTGCGGGAACCGGATTCTCTCAGAATCTAATTCCTCAGTATCCCTCAATATCTCGACATCTGGCCCGTCCAAAAATTGATCCAACGGTGCATAGAAGGACATTTTAAAGATAAAAATTTTTAAAAATAGATGATATGTCCCTCGTACACCGTTTGATCAATTTTTGACTACCGCATATAGAGATATCTTGAGGAACCAGTATCTCGAGAGAATCCGGTTCCGTTTATGCGTTTGAGTGTTGCAATTTGGTTTTTTTATTTTTCTTATTGTTACGGTCCGGCCAGACGGCCCATATGTGTGAACGGCCCAACACAGGCCATATCATATATCCGAGAACACCTACAATCCAGAAGAATCTATCCTACCCAATATTAATAAAGATATGATAGATCAGAATCTATTCTATCTAATATTAATAAGATATGATAGATCACACGGTTAGGATATCAAAGCAAGCCCTATAAATACAAGGGCACGACACTAAGGCGCACGCGTTCTAACTCAAACCTAGTAAATTCTATATCATCGTGCACATCCCCACTTGACACATTCCCCTTCCCCCTAAGGCGAATAAGTCTATAGTGTACGGTGATCCCGACTCCTCCGCATTTCTACCCCATAGAGGTACTGGTGGAGCATATTGATCCAATATCAAAGCTATAGCTCATCGGGCTACACAGCTGGTTCCAGACCAGAACATTGGCGCCGACTGTGGGGACTGTAAATTTCGATCCCCGTGACCACTGATGGCAAACACGAGAAGTTGCAGTCGGAACACTCAACCTGCAAATCCACCACAGGTTGAAGGTACTCAGAATAATCATGCTCAACAGCCACCAGCGGGAGCCCGGGAGGGAACCTCTCGGATACGGCATCCTCCCCTCCGATAGTTCCCAAACCTCATAATTTTGCTACGACGGAGGTTTCGGTCCGTAATCCCGACGTCTTCCTCCCCGCAAAGCGCAGGAATCAATTCCGAGACGCATGGAAAATAACGAGAAGCGCTCTAACCTCCGGGCGCCAAGAAGACCTCGTAATCACGCAGCGAGATCATGGAGGACCGGTTTAACAAATTTGAGTTGTTAATCGGAAACCGAGAGAGGAGAGACACGGGGAGGACGGAAACCGAATCCTCGGGATACAAGATCCGTCCCGGGAGGCAAGAACGCCGGACGTGGCCGATTTCCTCGCGGGGACGGGATCGGCTCGGACTCGTCCTTCAAAGATCGAAGCAAAAAGGATACGCTTAGAAAAAATCACGCAAGACCGAGACCGTGATAGGAGGAAGGAACCTCGGTCTCGGGGATCTCCGAAGAATACAAGATGAAATATCGGCCGACCGCCTCAACCGAGGCCCCTTTTCGAAGAAATCGCCACGCCCCATATCCAAAGAAACCGGACTTGACGCATCTCCCCAAATATGACGGGACCTAGGACCCACGTACCCATCTCGATACATTCGAGCTCGGAATGTTTGTCCGTTTAATCAAGGGCCCGGCCATATCAAGAATTTTTGCAACGCTTACCGGACCGGCCCGAGGTGGTTTCATACCTTATCTACCGATTCGATCCACGACTTCGAAGAACTCGGTCGGAATTTGAGTTAAATTTCGCCACTAGTAAAAAGCAACCGAAGTCTCAATTTACGTTGAGCAAAATCAAACGGAAGGGGAAACCCTCCGAAATACCTAGACCGATTCAAAGAGGTAGCGTTGCAAGTTCGTTCACTTCCGGATGACGTCCACGTACACCGCATAGTAGATGGCCGGATCCATCGCCCGATTAGCTAAGAATATCTTTAAGAATCAAGTCCACACGCTCACCGAATTCCACACCCGAGCTAAGCAATACTTGGACGTAGAGCAGATGGAGATAGCTAACGTGGTCAGGTAGGAGAAACGAGGAAATATATCACCAGAACAGAAAGGCCTACCGCGTAAGTCAAAGGGAGAAGGCCCCCAACGAACCTGGGGCCGAGATGGTCGCAACCTGGAGGGACGGCTTGAGGCAAAAGGACGATACGAGAAGTATACCCCTTTAAACGCCTCCCGATCCCCATTTGGAAGGAGGTTGCCCGGCATCGAGATGAAAGAATTGAATAGACCTCGGCCTCCTAGGGTTCGATTCTCGACCGATCGGGCCTAAGTTTTGTGAGTTTCACGATGGGCCGGGGCATACTACGGATCAATGTTTTGAACTCCGGATGCCATCGAGCGATTCATCGGGAAGGCAAGCTACGCCAATACCTCGATTCAAACTCAAGGGCGTAAAGGTCCCAAACGCCAACAAGGAGGTCGAAGTAGGAGTCCGGACAAAGGCCCGAAGAAAGATGAGAAGCGTCGGAGGTCGGCGTCGAGGAAGATGAGTTCCGGAAGCTCAATTCCACCGTAATGTAGTCGGTGGAGGATTTGGCGGGGAGGCGATACAATCGCCCGGCCGCAAGAAATATTTGAGGGAAGTGCTTTCGTCCGCAATATCCCAAAGTTTAAAGACGATTCAACCGACCGACACCACCCCCATTAGTCTTTACCACCGAAGAACTAAAAGACGTGGTGCCGGCCACCAGACGGATTGGTCATAACGCCCACCGTGGCTCGGTGCCTCGTAAAAAGGGTTTTTGTGGATGCAGGGAGCTCTACAGACATTATTAGTGGGATGCTTATAAGAGGATGAATATGGACGTTGAGGATTTAAAACCATGCAAAACAACCCTTATAGGCTTTAACGGGGAACATTCACCTCCCAAGGGATATGTCGACCTAAGACTTACTATGGGGGCTAGGGAGGCTTTCAAATCCGAACGGGTCAGGTTCATAGTCGCTGATTTTCCGTCCCCATATAACGTCATAAGGGAAAGGTGCGTTTGGGTTGTCGGCCATTACCAACTGATAAATAGTGTGATAAATATTGTATTATAAAATTCTCAACCTGTGACTCCATTTTGTTTTTCGGTGGAAGTGTGATTGCTTATCCAATTTTTTTTTTGGCTCGTGGCTATAAGGTTTTTTTTTGCTCGGTTAGGCATACTAATAATGATTTAATAACGAAATATATACATAATAATAATTTGAGAGGTTTCAAATTTGTAATATTCCGAGTGAGAAATAATTATTTTACTGTTTTTCATGTTTTTCCCCCATTTTGTGTATGTAGCAGTTTCAGATGACGGGCCAAACCAATTTCTCACTCGGAAACAACTACATAATTTGTTTGCTCGGAAACCAACTACATAATTGACTACAAAAGAGCATAAGTGATTTAATTGATGAAATAGAATGGGAAAAAAATAATCATAAGTCTTAAGTCATTTTCCAATTGTCATTGTTTAACTTATTGTTTTCATCAATATTTTGTAAATATAATTACAAATCGTATAACAATTATTACGTAAATTATAATTAAATGTTATTACAATTACAATTACAAATAGTATAATAACATAATATTTGGGCCTACAAGATTGTGTCATATTCAATGCATGCATTGGAAAAGTTGTGTCATATTGCATTAAATATTATAAACATAGTGCACCGTGCATTGTGTAATATAGACTTTTACCATCATATAATATTATTATTATATAGTGTATCAAAAAAGAAAATATTATTATTATATATAAATATGACACAATACCATCATATTGGAAAAGTTGTTGTAATATACTAATACATTATAAATAGTACTATAATAAAAGACGAATATGTTGGGCATATATGTAAAAGTGAATGAAAAAGTAATTTAAATATAGCATATAATAATAGTTAAGTAGGCCCACAACTTTTTTATTTTCTTCATCACATGACGTCCGCCCAGAAAAGTAGGACCCACAACGTTTTTATTTTCTTCATCCCATGACTTCCGCCCCTGCCAATTTTTTGGATATTATATATTAATGAAACGTGGGAGACAGCCAGGCGGGCGTTTATTGAAGATAAAAAAGTGGGAAAAGATAAAAAATTGTAATGGGCATGGAAAGAAGAGGAATCAAACCGATAAAGGACGGAAGAAAAAATGGTTGATATGAACCGTTGGAGATAAAGGACGATATACCGGCGATGTTCCAGGAGTCATCAAGTTAGCTCTCGCCATCCAATCAGCACGGTAGTGAGATCATACTCATCAAGGCCTCTGCCTTCACCGTCAAAGAGGTGGAGATCATGCAGCACATGTTCTCGGGTGAAAGCGGCCCCGTTCGTGACTTCTTCATCTATAGTCGTCACTTTAATCCGAGCCCTCAACCTCTCTGCTCTGATAGTTGCAGATCTAAAGCAATTAAGCTGTTGAACATGTTAGTTATAAAAGGAGAGCAAAAGGATGAACTCAAGTATCTACCTCATCGTTCGCAGATGAGGGTGGAAATTGATAGCGGCATGAGGAAGTCAAGAAGGAGAAGAAGATGGAAAAAAGGAGAGAAAGGACTGGTTGCAGAAGGTGAAGACGAAAGGTGACAGGCATCTTTCAGCACTGCTCAATTTGATGTGATCCGGTCTGTCTTGAGTGCACGGCTCCGATGAACACGTTCCGGCCGAGCAACGGTGCAGCACCAGTGAAGCTTACAGCACCGGTGAAGCTTACAGACAAATGAAACAAAAGGGAAGAATTCTTTGCTTGCGGTCATTTGCAGGTTAACCGGACTGTCATGATGATGTTACCCAGGTGTGATGATGATGTTACCCAGCTATTTGTCCTGCACATGGTGAAAACAAATTGAAAAAGAATATAAAGTAGTATGAAGAAGCACCAATTTCCTACATTGAAATATTACAGACCCAGAAGAAGGACATCGTCCCCGGTTTCCAACGCACCTCATCTGAACATGGCGGCATCAGCTGGTCCAAAGATGAAATGCACAGGCCAAGTCGAGCGATTTTCGTCAATAGAAGAGAGCGTTGTTGAGCGAGATGGCGTAAACGGTGCAGCTGTAGTATAATATGGCACTAACATTTGCGTCTCTGAATTTTTTTCTAATCTACTTTCATCATTCAATCATTCATTCCTGATTGCAGTAGGTGCTTCGAGATCGGCGCCACAACTCCGATTTCCAACACACCTCATCTGAACACGGCGGCGTCAGTGGCGGCAAAGATGAAGTGCATAGGCTAGGTTGAGCGATTTCCTTGAACGTGCTCCCCCTGCGGCGGGCATGGAGATATACTGTTGCAGAAGTTGCATAGAAGAAGAGTGATATGAATGACAAAACATAAGCAGACTCAGCTGAGAACCGGTCATTTTATGAAGCGTGGAGCTCCGGTGTGCAGTGCAGTGCGCTTGTGGAGGAGGAAATTGCTTACCACAGGATCTCACTCAGGTGTCGGCGTCGCAAATTACTGTTAAAGCCACAAACTGTGCAGCGAAGCTTCAACAGCGCCGCAGATGAGAGCGGACCGGAACCTTCTTCTTCAATGGTCGTTTTGTGCAACAGCGGAGCATAAGTGGAGATCTCGCAACAGCTAAACATAGGTGGAGATCTGGTAAATCTCAACAGCTAAAACCTTCATTTGAAAAGGATCTGCGACGTTGGCGATAGAAAACAGCTGGTAGTTTACTTCACTCTTCAACATGTTCTGCGACAGCGGCGCTGAGGGAGCGAAACAGAGGAGTGAACGGTAGTGGGCCAATGAAGCTAAATCAGCACTGTTATGGAGTTATTTTGTGATCGCAGTGCGTGTGGTGAAAAACTATGAAAAGTAACTTGGTTATTGCTTCTCTTCCTCTTATAATCTGAAGGTGAATGATGGCGGATAGATGAGTCCGATGCAATAGACAGTAAAACTGCAGTTGTGATTCTCTCTGTTGGTCTTATAATCTGAAGGTGGAGGATACTGGAGGTGGAAGATGGGAAGAAGAGGAAATCGGAGGAACGCATTCAGGTTAAGAAGGATGCATAATATGAAGACGAAATTTAAGATGACTGGCGTGGTTGAGCATTGCTGATTATATATTAGAATTATCTGTATAATGAAATTTGAATTTGAAGTGATAAAAGGAGGGAAATTCAAATCTGAAAAAAGAGAAACAACATTTTCAACACATCTCCCTTCCAACACGAAGCCCAAAATTGAGCCATATTTGAAGCTGTGACTATTGTTAGTAATAGTGTTTTGTGAGAGGGTAAACAGGAGCGCGCTTAAAACGCTATCGCTTTTAAGTGTATATCGATAATATTTTGAACTTCATTATAAGTCCACTTGCATATGAAAATTTTGGTTCTAAATATAAGTCTACTTATTTATAAAAGTATCTAAGGAAAAATAAATGAATAATCAAATTTAAGGGAAATTGGGAAAACTTCCCAATTACAAATTTAAGTAGTGTGAATGACATTACTCTGATTGAAGTCATTCTCACCGATTAAATTTTTAAAAGGGGATTTTTTTTCCAATTTTTCCTAAATTTATGTAATTTTCAATTTTCAATTTTTTCCCAAGAATATATTAACTTTTATTTTTATTAAATTCATGTCGTTTTCTGTCATTTTATATTTAAACTTACTTTTGCATTAATCACCCCAAATAATTTCAGTGTTTATCAAATGACTTTTTCAAAATTCAATCCAAACATAAATCACATTACACAATCTAACTTTTATCCAATCTTACATTTCCAAAAGTTTGATTTAAAAAAACGACTTCTGTTATCGCTAGTCGAAACATACCCTTGACAAAGCCAAAAATTTTCCTAGTCGAAACATACCCTTGACAAAGCCAAAAATTTTCCTATATATGCTTGTTAAAAAGAAACTAAGCCCGATAATTGAATCACAATTTAAGTAAGCAATTAAAATTAGTTAAAAATAATTAGTATGTTTTGAAACAACTTGTTTTTTTTTTCCTTATATGCCCTTTTTTAAGATGCAAATAAGCCATAGAAATAGAAGAAACATAAGTATTATCAACTATTTAATTAATGCAATTTATAATTAATGAGAGGCACAAATGAAAAAAAAAAAAAAAAATCATTAAATTGAACTCTTAGTTATGACATAGTATAAGTTTTGTGTTTGAAATTTTTTAAACTACGGGTACCTACAACGTGCGTTTTTATTTTTAAAAGGGGAAGGGTCAAAAATACATACGACCTTTTCCTAGTGATCGCCAAACCACGACCTTTTTGGGGGATCAATTTAATAGAAAAAATTTAAATAATTAGGAAAAAAATCAAATAATTAGGAAAAAAATCAAATAATTAGGAAAAAATTCAAATACTTAGGGAAAAATTAAAATAATTAAGAAAAAATTAGAAAAAGTTCAAATAATTAATAAAAAGTTCAAATAATTAGGGAAAATTAAAATAATTAGAAACAAATTAAAATACCTCCGCCAGTGGGCCCCACCACCGGCAACCGTTGGCCGCCGCCTTTATTTTAATTAACTAATTAATATATTTTTTTTCAATGAACAGCTTAACCTAGTGCATCTTCAACAACCGTACGCTGTGTATATAGAACTTCTCCTCCAATAGCTTACCCTAGTGCCTTACCTTAGTATTTTTGGTTATCCGCCGCCATTGCCGGCGACCGATCGCGCCTAACCCGGAAGGGTGCATGGCCGGGTTTTCGGTGGTGGGGCCCACTGGAGGAGGTATTTTAATTTGTTTCTAATTATTTGAATTTGTTTCTAATTATTTGAATCTTTTTCCTAATTATTTGAAATTTTTTCTAATTTTTTGATTTTTTTTTTCTAATTATTTGAATTTTTCCATAATTTTTGAATTTTTTTTATAATTATTTTAATTTTTTTCGATTTTTTTTTAAATTTTTTTCCTATTTTTTAAAAAAATTATTTTGATTTTTTTCCGAATTTTTGATATTTGATTTTTTTGAATTTTTTAATTTCACGTCGTTCCTTCCAAGTTGACGGCCAACTAACTAAGCCGTGGTATTTTTGCACCCAAAACGTAACGTCGTGTGTATTTTTGATCCCCTAAAAAGGTCGTGGTGCTAGGCGATTCTGGGGAAAAGATCATGTGTATTTTTGACCCTTCACCCTTTTTAAAATATAGGATAAATTGATTACTTTTCCCCCTTTAATTTTCAACCCAACGAATACACGTAATTCTCATAAATGGGGCGGTGCAAAATCAAAAATGCATTGCGCATGCACTTCTAGAGACGTGACATTGATATGCCCGTTAGGGGTCCTGTTCCTCTCACAGTCCTCTCTCTCATTTTCTCTCACGGGCGGATTTGGGCCGCCCAAATTTTGATCCGACGGCCGAGATCTAAAAAAAAAAAAAAAAAAATCCCGCAAAAAGACAATTTTTTTTTTAAGATCCGGACCGTCGGATCAAAATTTGGACGGCCCGCATCCGCCCGTGAGAGAAAATGAGAGATAGGGAAGAGGAGAAAATCCTCTCCCCGTTAGTAGGGAGAGGATTTTCTCCTCTTCCCTATCTCTCATTTTCTCTCACAGCGGATCGGGCCGTCCAAATTTTGATCCGACGGCCAGCATCTAAAAAAAAAAATTGTCTTTTTGCAGGATTTTTTTTTTTTTTTTTTTAGATCCGGACCGTCGGATCAAAATTTGGACGCCCGCATCCGCCCGTGAGAGAAAATGAGAGTGGACCGTGAGAGGAACATGACCCTACATATTGCCGTTATGTTTTATTAGAGACCTACTAACGGGTCCCGTTCCTCTCACAGCCTTTCTCTCTCATTTTCTCTCACAGGCGGATCGGGGGCCGTCCAAATTTTGATCCGACGGCCCGAGATCTAAAAAAAAAAAAAAAAAAAAATCCCGCAAAAAGACAATTTTTTTTTTATTATATTAAAGATCCGGACCGTCGGATCAAAATTTGGACGGCCCAGATCCGCCTCGTGAGAGAAAATGAGAGATAGGGAAGAGGAGAAAATCCTCTCCCTGCATAATGTTGCGGCTGTGGTGGCATTATTAGAGATAGAATGGGGTGTGGTTGGCGGGATTTCAACGTAAAATTGGCTACGGTTCAATTATCGCACAGCTTTAATTACAAGCAATTAAAGTTGGTATGATGACTTGTAGGCGCTTGATTTCAAAAAAATTAAGCCGTACTCGATTCTACGAGAGGCTATTCGTTTATTAACATCTCGAATATGGACCCTATCATCCTTTGTCTCAAGAGATTTTAAATTAGATCTTTGATTTTTTCTACTTGGGATATTGAAATAATTCATTCGAATAGAGAGGCATTGAAATGTGCAAATCTTTTGGCCAAAATGGCACATGTGGCGAATACTGAGAGTTTATTACAAACTCCTCCAACTTGTTGTTTGGATCAAATATTAGTCGATCTAGGTTATTTTCATTCATGATGTATTATTTCTTTGTTTCTGTAGTATCTTTATGATACATCCCAAGAGGTAACTCTTGTCTTATTAATTCAAAAAAAAAAGTATGTACTACGTAGTGACGAAGTCAAAAGAAACGGGCCCATTTGAGAGCCCGTAATTTCCGCTGCCTTCTAACTATTGTACATTTAGTGTGAATCATGTGGCAGCACCAGTTCCATGGAATATCTGACGGATTCGACTCAAATGACGAAATCAACGAAACAAACCAAGACACGTCCATAGGAACGTCGCCAATTTAGAATATGTTCAATATATAGATTACTTAAAGTAGTATCAATAATATTGATTACTCCGAGTGGACCACACAACAAAAACATAAAAATAGCACTGCGATGTGTGAACAAAGAATTGAGGTAGATCTGAGGAGATCTCCGGCGATCGCCCACCGCGATCGTTGCTCAAAGAGTGGTCTCCGCCTACCTCTTCGGTAATCGGAGGCGGTGAGGTTCCCGAGTGTGTGAGGAATTTTGTTCTTCTTTTGTTTTCCTCCGCATCTAGGAAATCGGGTTGGTGTTTAAACGGCTTTAATCGACCTCCAGCGTCTCCGCCGCGACTTGGAGAGGAGTGATCCAAAGGATGTGTAACGACGGTAAGGGGCTAGTGGCTGAGATCTAACCGTTTGCAGGTGACGTCGCTGTGGAACTAGTGCTAGTTGTGCGGCTGGGTTTCATCTGTCTGTGCAGCCGCATCCTCGTCGGCTGGGGTTCCTCTCTGTGCAGTCACTTCTTTGCCTGCTGGGGTTCCTCTGTCTGTGCAGTGTGGTGGTTTCTTTCAAATTATCACTACCTCGTTTCAGACTCCGAGTTTCTTTGCTGTGTGGTTTAGCTTTTCGGAACCTCCTGGGTCTTGTTCTGTCGTGTGTAGATCGCCCCTCACATTTTTGAATCTGCTTTCTGTTTCCAATTTGAGGACGAAGCCGTGGTGTTTGGTGGTGGAAGGTTCTGATCTGAGTTTGTTGGAATCACACAAGAGGCGAATCTGATCCATCTACGGCTCAAGGTACGTTTGAGCTCGTTCCGGTGAACAAACACCCGATTATGAGCAATCCTGGAAGGAGATGGGAGAACGGAAGGTGACGGAAGAATGAAGGACTGCGAAACGGACGAGACTACCGCAAAATAATGTAACAGGTAACCCTAAAGGGACCTCATACCCGAACAAACCGATGAGTTCGGAAAAGGCTACAACCGGGAGTTGCGTTTGATAGAGCTTGCAATAACCGATGAAGACTACACAATTAATCAAGACGGGAAATTCCATCGATTGATTTTTCCAAGGAAGTTCGTTGTGTGTTGATGAAAGGCATGGAGAAGACTCTAGTCATTAAGTTATTCTTGGGTAGATCTATCACATATAGAGATTTGTTGATTAAAACTCAATCCCTCCGGCAAACGAAAGGTTCTTATCGTTAGTGGATGTCAAAGGGAACTTCTACTTTGCCACTTTTGATCTAGAAGAGGATTACACAAAGGTGCTTACAGGAGGGCCGTGGATGATATTTGGGGCTTATCTTACAGTGCAACCATGGTCACCTAAATTTGACTCATGTTCAACAAAGATCTCCAAGGTAGTGGTCTGGCTAAGGATTCCGGGACTTTCTTTTAGATACTACCATAAGAGCACACTACAGCGATTGGGGGCTTACTTGGTGATGTTGTTAAAGTTGATTATATGACGAAACAAGGGGCGTGGGAAGTATGCTCGAATAAGTGCTTATCGATTTATTGAAGCCGCTTGTTCCAAGGATTAAGGTTGATGGATTGACTTACGCGTGGAATATGAAGGTTTGCCGCTTATTTGTTTTGAGTGTGGTAAATATGGCCATACTAAGGAGAAATGCAAAGCGGGGTACAACAAGATAGTCGGGGTGAACGTAGTCATCAAGAAGCAACAAAGCGAGACACCACACAATCTTGCCCACACTACGAATAGCCCTATGTCCCTCGTTGATAGCGGATCGGAAAAAGTTCGTCGCCGTATGGCTCATGGATGCTTGTGCAATATCCGAAGAAAGTAGCTAAGCAGTATGTTGGAAAAGAAACACGGCCTGGAGGCTCAAATAGTTCTGGGGGATCTCGGTTTACTGTTCTTAAGGATGAGGATACAGAGGCTATTTCAACACAAAAGATAGAGGCTGATCGGAAGGGTAATAATCCACAAGTAGCAGATTTGGTCACAAGAAACAAGACAGACCAATGAATGGAACCCGAGAGAGACCAATCATGCACTGGTAATGCTATTACTAAGCTGGGAAATAATAACAAATCTAAAAAGAGCGCTCTAAAAGTGGTCCAGGAATATAGAAGGAAGATACCGATGGATGGGACTCCCAGCATACATCAACCCATGTCATTAGAGAGTGAGGCCCCGCATCCCAACTTGCCTACTGACTTGGCCAATATTCCAGGTGCACCTAGATATGAAACGAGCCAAGGAGCGAAGAAAGGAAAGAAGGTAGACCCAGGGACTAAGCAATCCAATGAGTCAATCTTTACAACATCGGCGTTTAAGGCTTTTAAAGCTATGGAGACCGATCGACTTTGGACAAGTAGTAAACATACCGTGGTAGAAATTCAACGCAATGCACCCGCTCTTGAAGAGGCAAACTCAATGTTTATGGAAACTAACTCGCAAAGATACCCAATTTACCAAAGATCGGATGATTTCGGAAGAGGCAAGGAAAATAAGGTGCCCAAACCTCCTGACCAAAAGTCACCGCCGCATGGCATCAAACTACAATCTAGTATTAAGCGAAACCTAAAAGTTCGAAAGAAGCCTTCAGGAGCGCATATCTCCAAGGATGCACTAGAGGTTCTCCGTGAGCAGCTTGAGATACCGAAGGAATTGGAGGTAATTCCGGATGTTCCTCTCGATCAAATTCAAAGGCGTAGAACGAGCACGATGATGACCCATCGGGGCCTGGTATGGTTGTATCTAATCCTTAATGTCTTTATGATTACACAAATATTTGTTTGGAACCGGGGAGCTAGCCTAGTAAAAATTTTCTTAGGACCTTCATGACTTTCATGGCGGAGCATCATCCCGCCACGGCCGTTTTAGTCGAACCTCGTATTTCCGGAATGAAGGCCGATGTGTTTATTAGATATTCAGGTTTTGATTATTCATACGGGATTGAAGCAAGAGGTTTTTCAAAGCGGTATCTCGGTTGTTGTGGAAGGATTATATTAATGTCTCTATCGAACTGTGCCACTCACAATTCATTCATTGCAAAATCATCACTTCGGGTGCTACTAGACCTTTTCACTTCACAGCGGTTTATGGAAGTCCTAACAATACCATGAGAAAGGAGCTATGGCAATCCCTACAAAATGTGCAGGGACTGTATCTGACCCATGGCTTATAGCAGGTGATTTTAATGCAATTCTTACTAGTGGGGATCGAGCCGGGAGGTTCCGAGGCGAGAGCCCGTGGTTGTGAACTCTTTCGTACTTTTATTTTTAACCGTGGATTGATGAGATCTTGGTTATTGTGGCCCTAAGTATACATGGAGATGGGGTACTTTACTCCAACGCTTAGATCGCGCACTTGGCAACACTCATTGGATGGATACCTTCAGTACAACAGTTGTGAAGCATCTCCCCAAAATCAGTTCTGATCATCGTCCGCTGTGCATACAGGTTGGTGGGCATGTAAGTCTTCCTCAACAGCATAAACCATTTAGGTATTTGGCAGCCTGGGCCACTTCTGAGTCTTTTGGGAAAGTAGTACAGGACAGTTGGTCTAGCAAAGAGCCCATTGTTGGAAATATCAAGAAATTCACGGATTCGGTTAAGATTTGGAATCATGAGGTTTTTGGAAGTATCAAGCAACGCAAGCGTAGAATCTTGGCACGACTAGGTGGCATTCAAAAAGCACAGGAGACTCGTCTAACTGCTTCACTGGATCGATTGGAAGGCGAACTACGTAGGGAGTTTGAGCTAATATGTGAGCAAGAGAATTTGACATGGGCACAACGAGCCAGGTGTGACTGGATAAAGTTTGGCGACAGAAACACAGCTTATTACCATGCAAAAACAGTCCGTCGAGGCCGAGGTAAATTAATTAAGGCTCTGAAAGGTGACAATGGGGACTGGTGCACTGATGATGCTACCCTCCAGTCTTGGGCGAGTCAGTTTTACAAGAACCTGTATGCTAAAGATGGAGACTTTGTCTCACGATACCCGGTAGAGGCCTCTTCCCGGTTATAGACAGATCTCTCGACTCAATCTCTTGATTCCGCTATCTTGCAAAGTGAAGTGCATACTGCTCTTTTTCAAATGAAGCCCCTCAAGGCTCCGTGGGTCGACGGGTTGCATGCCGCCTTTTTCCAGAATCAATGGAAGTTTGTCGGTTCCTCTCTATATCACATGGTTATCCAGTTTTTTGAAGAAGGAATTCTCCCATTTGAACTTAATGAGACGCTCATCACTCTAATCCCCAAAATTCCATCTCCAGAGAGGCTTAAAGAATTCCGTCCGATAAGTCTATGCACGGTCCCCTACAAGATCCTTACAAAAGTTCTGGCCAATAGACTCAAGAAGCTGTTACCCAGGTTAGTCCTCCCGAACCAATCTAGCTTTGTTGCAGGACGGCAGATAACTGACAATATCATTATTGCCCAAGAGGTTATTCATTCAATGAGATCCAAAAAGGGTCTAGAGGGGTGGTTAGCAATTAAAGTGGACCTTGAAAAAGCATATGATCGATTGCGCTGGGACTTTATAGAAGAAACACTTTATGACGCCGGCCTTCCAAGCAAATTTGTCAAAGCTGTGATGTTATGCGTTTCTACTTGCAGTATGAGGGTTGTATGGAATGGCAAAATGCCTAGAGAGATTCTATCCCTCCGGAGGTATTAGACAAGGGGATCCACTCTCACCTTATCTTTTTGTCCTCGTATGGAGAGGTTATCTCAAATGATCAACAAAATGGTGACGTAAAATCGGTGGAAGCCAATTCATATGGGACGTGGAGGTCCTCCTCTCTCCCACCTATTTTTTGCGAGATGATTTAGTGCTCTTTGGTTCTACCGAAGCCTCACAGGTACACTTGATCAATAGTATCCTCAACGACTTTTGTTCCAGCTCGGGTCACAAAGTTAGTAGTCATAAGACTGAGGTGTTCTTCTCCAACAATGTTCCTCATGGTGTCAAAACATGGGTGAGTGAGGAGTTGGGCTTTAATCGAACCGATGATCTCGGAAGTACCTTGGCGTTCCTTTACTCCATAAACGTGTACGGATTGGGACCTATGAGTATATAGAGGATAAAATTAAAAACAAACTGTCTGGGTTGGGCAGCGAAGACTCTATCACTCGCGGCCGTATCACATTAGCTAAATCAAGATTATCTCGCTATACCAATATATGCAATGCGGACAACGAAGCCGCTAACGGGATGTGTAGCCGCATTGACCGACATATCGAAATTTTGTGTGGGGTAGCATTGGTAATGAACGGAAGCCAAGCTTGGTGAAATGGGATGAGATGTGTAAACCTTACAAAGTGGGTGGTTGCGGTTTTAAGAGACTAGAACAACAAAATCAAGCGTTCCTGATGAAGCTTGGTTTTACTCTTAGATCTCAACCGGAGCTTCTTTGGGTACAGGTCCTTCGGAAAAAATATGGGTGGGATGATTACCAGGGTCCTCACAGGAAAAATCACAATTGTTCTTATTTATGGAGGCATATTAAGAAATTATGGTCTGATGTGGAACTTGGCATAAGATGGGATGTTGGTGATGGTTCTCGTACTCGATTCCGGGATCGATAATTGGCTATCGGAGACAGTCCCTTAAACCTACCGGCATTCGAGATATCACGGAGAGCGAGGCTTCCCTACCGTTAGCCACTTTGTTACCCCGAAGGTAATTGAACCGGGACCGCTTTCATGGCGACCTCCTCAAAGATATTCTTTCCTTAATTTCAGGTTGCAAAGCCCCGGATGGTGAGGATGGTGTTGCTCGATGTTTTTGGGATCGATCACCTGATGGACATTTCTCTATTTCCTCCGCCTATGAGATGCTTTGTGATACCGAGATCGAGGAATCTAATCGCCTATGGGAGGTAATTTGGAAGTGGGATGGTGTCCAGAGAGTTAGGTTTTCCTCGGCTAGCGGCACGTAAAAGGTTACTTACCAATGCAGAGGCGCCGACGCCATATGGTGGATTTGGATCTTTGTATGCGCTCGTGGAGACGTTGTAGAGGATACGAGATCATGTATTACGAAAATACAGGTTTGCCCGGGAAGTATGGAGTTACTTGATGCCAATAGATCGATACAACGTTTCTCCAACATTGATTTCATGATTTGGATGCTACGAGAATCTTGGAACCAACCGTCGAGTCTTATCAGGCGAGCCAAATGGGCAAGCCTATTTGGTTTGACATCTTTGGAAACTTTGGGAAGCTAGAAACAAGGTTGTATTTCAGAATGTTCATCTTCAACCACCAACTCGCTCGAGAAGTGATGCTTTTAGCGATTTCAATGAACAAGCAACGGAACTCGTTTGTTCGCAAGAGGTGACCGCCAGCGGAGAACAGAGAGGATTATAAAATGGCGTAAACCTTCAGGTAATACTATCTCTTTAAACTGTGATGGGGCGAGAAAGAGCGATTCTAGACTTGCAGGTGCAGGAAGTTTACTTAGGGATCATGAAGGACGTTGGATAGCTGGATGTTGCCGACACATTGGTACTGCACTCTCTCCAAAGCGGAATCGTGGCCCTCATGGATGGCCTTCAACTGGCATGGGATAAAGGCTTCGGGACGGTGGAAGTTCAAATAGATTGTTTGGTTGCACTAAGTTTAATTCTTAGAGAGGAAGGCCACGCTAGTCCACACATGTGTTTGGTCCAGGAAGATTCAACGTCTTCTAGCCCAGTGATTGGTTAAGAATCGTTAATCATACTTTTCGTGAGGGTAATCAGTGTGCTGATTTCCTTGCTACTTATGCTCTACATCTGGAGAGGGGATACCACTTATTAGACGAGCCACCGGCTGATCTTCAACGCTTCCTCCTACAGGATGTAGAAGGTATCGGACGAGCAAGATTTTGCTCTAGTATTTCCTGATCTTTGAAGGTCAGTCCCTATTGTAAACAAAAAAAATAATAATATTGATTACTCCATTAAGAAAATAAGAATCGTGATTTGATAGTAAACGTACTAGATGAGATCAGAGATAATTATTGAAAATAATGCTGTACACATTACCTGATTCAACCGCACAGCGCTTGATTTTTCTGGAATGATAGCTCCCACTACTCTACCCATGTCCTCCATATACTCTTCAAACCAACTCTGCCAAAAACCCAATCATTCTTAATAATGTTAAATATAGTATAATTTAGAAGGTTTTTGATGATGTCTTCCAATTAAGTAACTAATTCACAGAAGAAAACCTCAACGAAAACAAGAATTTACAGAAGAAGTGGTATATATATGCACACAAACACACCGCAGGAACACCGGGTAAGTGATGGAGATGGACGTTATCAGAAATATTGTAAGTGAAGGTGCAAGCCTTCTGATTGTTGATCACCCAGTGGCGTGATGAAGAAGATGATGATGATACAAATGGCTTTCGACGACGTCGTTCACGCCCCTGTTGAGCTCTGATCACCTGTGTCGTTGTCTTCGTCGTTATTTCTGGTGCCCAGATACTGGTGGAGTAGCAGAGATAGGTTTGGCAGGGAAACACGATATTTGTCATCGCACTGATCGAAGCTGCGTCCTTCATTCAATTTCTTTGGTGTTGAGTTTGGATAATATGCATGCAATGTTGTAATTTCCTTCTCCTTTTATAAACCTCAATGCTTGTGTTTTGTGTACGTTAACCGGCATGAACGGTTGTTTTTTTTTTTTTAAAGGCATGAACAGTTTTTTTTTTTTTTTTTGATATAATTGATGGCATTAGAGCCTACATAAAAAACAAACTACACATAAGGGGAATTAAATCTCAAACACTCTTGGTCAACCCAAATCCTCAAGCTAGTAGGGCACTCATCTAGAAGAATAGAATCAGATATGCCCCTTTTTGCTAAGGCATCTGCTACTCTATTACTTAAAGGGTAAATGTGTAAAAATTCACATGTGCTTTGCTCTCATGAATGCCCAACATCAAATGTTTTTGTTAGATGCAAAAATATCCATGTAGTTACACTTTTGGAGCAAAAGTCACAGAAAACGTTAAGAGAGAGGATGTTGACCATTAAGTTACAATGGATGACCTAAAATGCTGATGTGTATGATGAATTGGAGGGAGAAGAAGGTAAGTGGAATAAAAATTGCTTACTAGGATATATGATGGTGCATTGAACAAAATTGGGGAAATACCAAACCCTAAAAACACAAAATAATGACTTCGAGCTACAATTGAGACGTGGAGAAATCGCTGAGCTGAGGAAGGAAGAGCTAGGGTTCAAGCGCGGGTTGAACGACGATCGATTGGGGATGAGGAAGCTGATCTAGGGTTAAACTCGTGAGTGAGTGAGGTGACGATCACAACTGAGATTCAACTGTGAGAATATCGTTGAAAAGCATATATATAGAATTAGAGATACAGTATTTAAAAGTTCTCCAATACAACGATAATTTAAAAACATATAGTTGAAACATTTTCCACACCATACACTAAATAGACCTGTAATAGGGATGAAGGTTGAAATACCCAAACTAAAGGGTAAGACCCTTTTAATGAAGCTTTGACAATCCACCCAGCTACCAAATCTACTTCCATGAGAACACGTATGCAAAAAATGGTTCCTAACTAAATTCCTTAAAACTAGGAAGTACTCAAGGAGAACTATATTCATCATAACACCAGAGAACACACAATCAAAGAGACAATAGAAAATGGAAACACAACCCCAGCCCAAGGATAAACACTAAAACCATACGCACTAAACAGGAATATGTCTAACCCAACAATGAACAGTGTTGATCAACACATGGAACATGCACATGTTTAGCCAATGATGAACAACACATAATATTGAACAACCTCAAACTAATGATTCTCAATTGTTTATCTACGGCTCATTCCTTAGACAGTACAGTTGATCAATAAAATACTTTACCACTCAACCACATACAGATACCTCTGACCAAGCATAACCAATTTTTGAAGAGGTCTCGAAGTCCCTGTTTTTGGAGTTTGGATCAGTTGTTCCTACTCTTTCCAACCTAAAACCCTTCCACAACAATTCTATCTCAAGATCAAAAGATCGCAAAGTTGGTACCTTTGAACGCATAGCCTTTGGTTTCCTCAGAACGATTGCAAAGGCCCAACTTCTAGGCTTAATTGATATCATCCTTTCACTAGTTAGGAGAGAGATCCACTGCTTCAATCTGTTCAACAACTTCGGAGGTCATGGTGGAAGAGCCGTGCCCCGCTCAAGGATCTGGGTTTTGATGATTTGGTCAATAAATGCTACAGCATAGGATTTTTCAACAATTTTTTGTAAAAGTAAGGGAAAATCTCACTCAGGTGTCAGTGACTAAAAAAAAAAAAGTCCCAATATAGAACCCTCTATAAAAAATGTTCCTAGGAACTTTAGTGAATTAGATTATAAATATGAATTTATCTTATTGACAAATGTATGTGACATGTATGTGACTATGTTGATAAATCTTAGAGTAGTTATTGACAAGTTTATGTATGTTAATTAAAGCAGCTCATGTTGACAAATGTATATGACCATATTGATAAGTCATAGAGTGGTTATTGACAAGCCTATCTATGTTAACTAAACTAGCTCATGTTGAGTGTATGATTGACAAGTCATAGAATGATCATTGAGAACCCCTTATATGTTAACTAATTAAAAAGCTTCAATTGACAAGTGGATGTGGCTATATTAATAATTTATAGAGTGACTAAGGACATTTTTAATAGAGGAATCGAGACTTTTTTATTATTATTATTGGGACCTAACTGAAATTTTCCTTGAAAATATAAAAGGAAGCGCAGAGCTTCGTAATGGTTTGTGAAACCAAACCGGAAACCGGACAACCGGCCGGGAAACCGGTCCGGTTTAAGGTGAAACCGGACTGAACCGGTGAACCCAGGTTGACCCGGTAAAATCGGGGTAAACCGGGTGGGTCAACCTGGGTTCAAGAGGGAGAGAGAGATCTGAAGTGCTTGAGGAAGTTGATGCCGGTGACGGTGCTGTGAAGCCGAAGGAGGAGCAAAAACCTTTTTGTCGCCGAGACACAAAACAAGAAGGAGGAGAGAGCAAGATCTGAAGAAAAGTGCATATCGATGGCGGTAACTAGTGAAGATGAAGAATGGAAGGATTGAAGACCACGAAGAAGAGGAAGAGGAGATGAAGGACCGTAGGACCGGTGACTAGTGATGATAAATAAAAGAAAGATGTTGGAGATGAAGTTGAAGAACCTCACGTCTCTCTCCTTTTTCCTTCACAAGCGTACAAAGGTTTTAAACCTGATTTGATTGGTGTTGTCAGCCTATTAGACTAATGGAGGGACTTCTTTGCAACGTGGAAGCCCGAGAAAAAAAAAGAAAGAAACGTGAAGTATCATCAATTCATCACCTCAATTATTCAAATAAAGTCTTGACTCTTGACGAAAAAACAAATTCAAATAAAGTAAAATAAACTATGGAAAGAGGCTTGGGCTGATAGATTGGGGAAAGGAAGTGAGACATTTGTTTGTTGGGCTTAAGTTGAGAGGGATGTGAAATATGTATAAATCTTTTAATTTTTTTTTTTACCTATTTAAATTATATTATATTTTTTAATTAATACCGGTTTGACCCACTCACCCTTAACCCAGTATCTCCACCGGTTTAGTCACCGCTCCGGGTTTCAAAACCTTATCGTATAGGCAACTAGATTGTGATCTTTCTTTCTTTTTTAAATCTGAAATTCAATCTATTACTATAGCTGAATGTTATATGTGAGAGCCCCTCTCACTCTCTCATAACAGAGCTGGTGTCCCCCCCCCCCCCCCAAAATGACAGAGGTGAGGTTGGATTATGAATTTTGATCACATCTTCTAAGAAGCTAGTAGCTATGTTAATTAATTTAATTTGTCTATCAAAATCATTAATAGTGAAGTTATAATTTTACGCACTCTTCATTAAAAGTTATGATTCAATACTATGTACTCTTTCAGTCCTAAATATAGGATATAGTTTGTAGTATAAATTATACTAAAAATATATTTTATATAATATATTTATAATAAGCACAGCCTTTAATAATACAGAGAGCACAATATGTTTTCCACGCTAAAAAAAGTCTCAAAGCCTTAATTTCTCCTTGTGCGGATTACGTGGCTTCTCAGTATAAAACTCAATTGCTTAGTATAATATTCAATCGATTAATTTAAAAAATTAAAAAAACATAAATAAATTATTTAATTATAAAATATGTTAAATGATCTTTAGTAGTTATATGTCTATGACTAGATAAGTATATCAATTTATAAGTCAAATCAATTAGTTTGAAAAAAATTAATAAATATAAATATTTTAAAGTAATTTATTTAAATTCTTAAATTAGTTAACTGGATCTTAAAAAAATATTACCTCTAATCTTAAATATAAGATCAAGTTAATTATTTTAGAGAGATTAAAGAAGTTAAATAAATTACTTTAAAATATTTATGTTTTTTTTTTCAAAACTAGCTAGGTTGACTTATAAATTGATATATAATGCATGTACTATAATTAAATAATATATCTAGTTTCCTTAACCTGTCCAAGAAAAGTCAATTAGATCTTATATTTAAAATTAGAAAATGTAATATTTTAAGAAAATCCACCCCAATTAACCAATATAATCTTAAATAGGGCCTTAAAAAAAGTCACAAGTTAGAAAACATCATTGAACTTTATGGGTATTAAATCCAAACATAAAAGTACGAAGTTAGGATCCTCTCATGATCCTCCTCTTCTCATCCTTACAGTCCCCATCGGACCGTCCAAATCTCGATCCAAACGGATTATTTTTTTTGTTTTTTTTTTTAAAAAAAATTTTTTTTTTTAAAAATAATTTTGGACTGCATCTCGGCTGTCTAAATCTGGATCGGACGGTTGAGATGCAGCCAGACAGAGAGAGGGGGTGACTGTGAGAGGATCCCCTTTAGGACGTAACTGCCTTAAGGAAATCTGAATAATGCTGAGAACGAATTCGAAAACCTCATTCGCTCGTTATCGCCCGGGTTCTACTCTTCTGTGCTCTGAACCCCAAAGCAAAACCACCTTGCGCCACCGAAGCCCTGAATCGACCGGAGCCACCGAAAACCCGTCTCCTTCGTCGACCGCGTCTGTGCTATTATCTGCTGTGAAGCTGAAAGCGGAACCATTTAAGCCACCGAAGAGCTAAAGCCATCGAAGCCCTAAACCCATCGAAACAACCGAAAACCAGTCTTTTGTTGCTCGCGTCTCAATCCAATGTTGAGGGTACCTGGTAATTCTTCTCACATCATTAATTCGTTCTTGCCATGATTTTAAAAGTTTAGATGATTTATTTCGTTTTGTTCTCCTTTGATTCTTTGCAGTGGATTCTCGATCTTATGATTTGTTTCATGTTATGTTGTTATAGCTGCTGCTTTCGTACAGTAATCTCATTAATGTTTTCTCCACTATCTATTTAAGAAAAGAGAGTTGTTTCAAGATCTTGCTCCATTACTTTGGAATTCTTTTGGTACTATTGCAGCACTTTTACAGGTATACTAATAAGATATGTAATTATTTTACAAACCTGTTATTTAGAAAAGTAAGGCTAAGTGCTGTTAAAAAATGCAGTTACATAAATTACAATGAAGGGTGAACACTCAATAAGTTCAAGTACATATATTTTAATAACAAAAGTATATTACCATAAAAATAATTACAATGTCATTCATCTAGGCCTTATTTTTTGGAATTCCATCATAATTGTCTTATAATCAATGCTATTAAATACATCTTTTTCAATATAAGGCATTAAACAATCATTCAACCATTTATTCCCATCTCATTACAAAGTGTAGTCTTGATGTATTAAGAGTGAGCACTTAATTTAAGGATGGAGAATCATTTATACTACAAAAATGTTCCTATAATTAGGACCGGAGGGAGTATTAATTATAAATTTTAAAAAAAAATCCCAAATTTAGGAGGGACTCCCCCAAAATCCAACACATGGGTCCGCCCATGCCAGACTGTTTCCCTTGCCCCTGCTCACTTTTCCCCTCAACCTCAAGCCCCCGCGCGCCGCCCGGATTTCCTCATAAACAAAATTCTCGGCCTTCCTTAGTGGCCTTAATTTCCAAGCCATCGATCAATTTAAGTGTGCCACTTTTTAAATTAAAAAATATTTTTTTGTACCTGAATAAATTTAAATACCGTATTTTTTAGTACGGTTTAATACATCGAAATATTTTTCTAAGATTTTAAATAATATTTCAAGGTACGAATAGTATTAAAAAGTACTTCGTGTATTGATTGCTTTTTTTTTTTTTTTCAAGATCAATAAATATTATAAAGTATTTTTTTTACACAATCAAGACTACGAAATATTTTTTCAAGATCTTAAAATACTTTCTCAAGATATGAAGTATTTTTCAAGAATGAGTTAGTACTCAAGTATCTTTTTGTACCATTCAGTACCTATAATATTTTTTCAAGATTTTAAAATAATTTTTCGTGATGTTTTTTAAGATCCTAAATAATTTTTCAAGATCATAAAGTATTTTTCAGTAGCAGTTAGTATCCTGAAGTATCTTTTTAGTACCATTTAGTACTCTAAAATATTTTTCTAAGATCCTAAAAAAATATTTTAAGGTACTGACTAATACTAAAAAGATACTTTAGGATACTAACTACTACTGAAAAATACTTCGTGATCTTGAAAATTATTTTAGGATCTTGAAAAAAATATTACAGGTATTAACTAGTACTAAAAAGATACTTTAGGTATTGACTGCTACTGAAAAATACTTCATGATCTTAAAAAACATTTTAGAATGTTGAAAGAATATATCAGGAATATTTATTTCAAAATTATCTAAAAATGGTTCAGATTTTTAAATTTAAAAAGCATGATTATGTGGTATACTATGAGATGTTAGATTGATCTTATGGCTGAAAATTAAAGCTACCGAGAGAGACGCTCGAGAGTTTTGCTTCGGAAGAAATCCCCGTTCCCAAGCGCTCAAGGGATTTTTCGCGGAACCGGATTCTCTCAGAATCTAATTCCTCAGTATCCCTCAATATCTCGACATCTGGCCCGTCCAAAAATTGATCCAACGGTGCATAGAAGGACATTTTAAAGATAAAATTTTTTTAAAATAGATGATATGTCCCTCTGTACACCGTTTGATCAATTTTTGGACGGCCCAGATATAGAGATACTGAGGAACCCAGATTCTGAGAGAATCCGGTTCCGTTTATGCGTTTGAGTGTTGCAATTTGGTTTTTTTATTTTTCTTATTGTTACGGTCCGGCCAGACGGCCCATATGTGTGAACGGCCCAACACAGCCATATCATATATCCGAGAACACCTACGAAGAATCTATCCTATCCAATATTAATAAAGATATGATAGATCGAATCTATTCTATCTAATATTAATAAGATATGATAGATCACACGGTTAGGATATCAAAGCAAGCCCTATAAATACAAGGGCACGACACTAAGGCGCACGCGTTCTAACTCAAACCTAGTAAATTCTATATCATCGTGCACATCCCCACTTGACACATTCCCCTTCCCCCTAAGGCGAATAAGTCTATAGTGTACGGTGATCCCGACTCCTCCAAAGATTTCTACCCCATGAGGTACGGTGGAGCATATTGATCCAATATCAAAGCTTTAGCCCATCGGCTACAAAACCGGGTTCCGCACCCGAACATTGGCGCCGACCGTGGGGACCGTAAATTTCGATCCCCGTGACCACCGATGGCAAACACGAGAAGTTGCGGTCGGAACACTCAACCCGCAAATCCACCACAGTTGAAGGTACTCGAATAATCATGCTCAACGGCCACCGCGGCGGAGCCCGGGAGGAACCTCTCGGATACGGCATCCTCCCCTCCGATAGTTCCCAAACCTCATAATTTTGCTACGACGGAGGTTTCGGTCCAGAATCCCGACGTCTTCCTCCTGCAGAAAGCGCAGGAATCAATTCTGAGACGCATGGAAAATAACGAGAAGCGCTCTAACCTCCGGCGCAAGAAGACCTCGAATCACGCAGCGAGATCATGGAGGACCGGTTTAACAAATTTGAGTTGTTAATCGGAAACCGAGAGAGGAGAGACACGCGGGGAGGACGGGAAACCGAATCCTCGGATACAAGCGATCCGTCCCCGGTAAACGTCCGAGGCAAGAACGCCGGGAAAAGCCGATTTCCTCGCGGGGACGGGATCGGCTCGGACTCGTCCTTCAAAGATCGAAGCAAAAAGGATACGCTTAGAAAAAATCACGCAAGACCGAGACCGTGATAGGAGGAAGGAACCTCGGTCTCGGGGATCTCCGTAAGAATACAAGATGAAATATCTGACCGACCTCAACCGAGGCCCCTTTTCAGAAGAAATCGCCACTGCCCCATATCCAAAGAAACTGGACTTGACGCATCTCCCCAAATATGACGGGACCTAGGACCCACGTACCCATCTCGATACATTCGAGCTCGGAATGTTTGTCCGTTTAATCAAGGGTCTTGGCCATATCAAGAATTTTTTGCCGCAACGCTTACCGGACCGGCCCAGAGGTGGTTTCATACCTTATCTACCGATTCGATCCACGACTTCGAAGAACTCGGTCGGAAATTTGAGTTAAATTTCGCCACTAGTAAAAAGCAACCGAAGTCTCAATTTACGTTGAGCAAAATCAAGCAAACGGAAGGGGAAACCCTCCGTAAATACCTAGACCGATTCAAAGAGGTAGCGTTGCAAGTTCGTTCACTTCGGATGACGTCCACGTACACCGCATAGTAGATGGCCTGGATCCATCGGCCCGATTAGCTAAGAATATCTTTAAGAATCAAGTCCACACGCTCACCGAATTCCACACCCGAGCTAAGCAATACTTGGACGTAGAGCAGATGGAGATAGCTAACGTGGTCGGGTCGGAGAAACGAGGAAATATATCACCAGAACAGAAAGGCCTACCGCGTAAGTCAAAGGGAGAAGGCCCCAACGAACGGGGGCCGAGATGGTCGCAACCTGGAGGACGGCTTGAGGCAAAAGGACGATACGAGAAGTATACCCCTTTAAACGCCTCCCGATCCCGCATTTGGAAGGAGGTTGCCCGGATCGAGATGAAAAAATTGAATAGACCTCGGCCTCCTAGGGTTCGATTCTCGATCGATCGTCTAAGTTTTGTGAGTTTCACGATGGGCCGGGGCATACTACGGATCAATGTTTTGAACTCCGGATGCCATCGAGCGATTCATCGGGGAAGGCAAGCTACGCCAATACCCGATTCAAACTCAAGGGCGTAAAGGTCCCAAACGCCAACAAGGAGGCCGAAGTAGGAGTCCGACAAAGGCCCGAAGAAAGATGAGAAGCGTCGGAGGTCGGTCGTCGAGGAAGATGAGTTCCGGAAGCTCAATTCCACCGTAATGTAGTCGTGGAGGATTTGGCGGGGAGGCGATACAATCGCCAAGCGAAGAAATATTTGAGGGAAGTGCTGTCGTCCGCAATATCCCAAAGTTTAAAGACGATTCAACCGGACCGACACCACCCCCATTAGTCTTTACCACTGAAGAACTAAAAGACGTGGTGCCCGGCCACCAGGACGGATTGGTCATAACAGCCACCGTGGCTCAGTGCCTCGTAAAAAGGGTTTTTGTGGATGCAGGGAGCTCGGCAGACATTATTAGTTGGGATGCTTATAAGAGGATGAATATGGACGTTGAGGATTTAAAACCATGCAAAACAACCCTTATAGGCTTTAACGGGGAACATTCACCTCCCAAGGGATATGTCGACCTAAGACTTACTATGGGGGCTAGGGAGGCTTTCAAATCCGAACGGGTCGGAGTTCATAGTCGCTGATTTTCCGTCCCCATATAACGTCATACTCGGCCGGCCAACGATTCATAGTTGGGATATGATAGTATCCACGAAGCACCGTAGGTGAAGATGGTAAACAATAAGAATAAAGTAGTGGTTGTTAAGGAGATCGAAGGAATCACGTCAATGTTACTTCGAGACAATCCGAGCTGAAGAAGCGGGTCCACCCTCCCCACTCGGATCCCAAGAAACGAACAAATTCTGAACCTCAAAAATCAGAGAATAGACGGACGACCCGTCAGCATGGTAGAACTCGACCTCAGGGACGAGCCCGAAATCCCACGTCCAGAACTAGAAGAGGAGTTGGAAGAGCTCATCCTTGGAGGAAATCCAGCGAAGACAACAAAGATCGGAGGGAATGGACCCGGATTTAAGGGATAGATTGGTCCAATTCTTGAGGCGTAACCGGGATGTTTTCGCATGGACGTCATCCGAGGTCCCAAAGAATCAATCCTAATTTTTTGTTGTCATAGGCCGGCCATCCAGGGGTCCAAACCAAGGGCACGTAAAAAAGAGGAATATCGGGGCGGACAAGCGTAAGGCTTTGGAGCAAAGACGTCGAGGAGCTTTGGAAGCCGGGTTCATCAGGGAAATACAATATACCACCTGGCTATCTAACGTAGTTATGGTAAAAAAGCCAAGCGGAAAGTGGAGAGTATGCACGGATTATACCAATTTGAATAAAGCATGTCCTAAAGATTCATACCCGATGCCTAACATCGATCAGTTGGTCGATAACTCGTCGGGCTTTCAATTGTTATCCTTCATGGACGATACT
This sequence comes from Acacia melanoxylon, assembly GCA_019022615.1. Taxonomy (NCBI): domain Eukaryota; kingdom Viridiplantae; phylum Streptophyta; class Magnoliopsida; order Fabales; family Fabaceae; genus Acacia; species Acacia melanoxylon. The sequence continues at coordinate 831,905 of JAFJYJ010000119.1, forward strand.
GGTTACAATCGATACCTATGCATCCGAGTGATCAAGAGAACACGGCTTTTATGACCGACAAGGCCAACTATCGCTATAACTTGATGCCCTTCGGTCTTAAGAACGCCGGGGCAACTTATCAACGGATGATGAACAATGTATTCGCGGATCGATTGGGCGAAACATTGAAGTCTACATTGATGATATGATCGTGAAGTCACACGGGACCCGAAAACCATGTCCGTGATCTCGAATGACATTTGAAAAGTTGAGGAGGTTTCGCATTCGTTTGAACCCGACCAAATGTGCATTTGGAGTCCCTACGGAAGTTCCTAGGTTTTATGTTGACAAACCGAGGAATCGAAGCTAATCCGGATAAATGCAAGGCCGTCCTCGAGATGCAGCAGCCGAGGACGAAGAAGAAGTGAAGGCTAAATAGCCTAACCGGCCGACCGGCCGCGCTAACTGTGTTTCTACCGCGATCAGCCGAGAACGCGCTCCCATTTTTTAGGTTGCTAAAAAAGGAAAACAAGGAGGATGGAAACGGGAGTGTGAGGCAGCTTTTGAAAAGATCAAGCTTTGTTTGGCAACCCCACCAGTTCTATCAAAACCTAACCCGGGAGAGTCTCTATTTTTATATTTATCAGTGGGTGAAGAAGCAGTGAGCGCGGCGCTAGTACGAGAAACCGAGGCCGGGCAGTCCCCGGTGTATTTCGTGAGTAAGGCGCTACAGAGCTCGGAGATCCGATATCAGAAGTTGGAAAAAGTGGCCTTTGCCCTGCTCATTTCAGCAAGAAGATTAAGACCTTACTTCCTGGGGGCACCGTATCATAGTCCGTACAAGCCTTCCGCTCCTAAGCAGATATTACATAAACCCGACTCCGGGCCGGAAGAATGACCGGTTAGGGCCCGTATCTGAGTTCGACATCACCTACGAAACCCGACACGCAGTCAAATCCCAAGCGTTGGCGGATTTCGTCAGGGAACTCACCGTTATGGACAGAGCCGCTGAAGTTCAAAGTAAAGTGTGGAAGGTATATGTGGACGGTTCGTCAAATGCAAAGGGTAGTGGAGCCGGAGTCATAATCGAAAACCCGGAAGGTGTCGCCATTGAACATTCCCTCCAACTGAAGTTCCCGACCTCTAATAACCAGGCCGAATATGAAGCCCCATCGGGCCGGATTATTGCAAGCCCGAGAACATCAAGCACAGAGAGTAAGGGTTTTCACCGGCTCGCACTTTGACTTGTAGCCGCACGTATAGAGGGCACTTATCAGACGAAAGGTCCCTTATTGGCTAAGTATCTCAATAAAGTGAAGGAGTTGATCTCCGAATTTGACGAAGTTGTAATCACCCACATCCCAAGAGAAGAAAACACCCGAGCTGATATCTTGTCGAAACTCGCCGCACAAGGGCCTGGGAATCTACCGAACCGTCATCCAACAAAATCTGACCGAGCCTAGTTGCGTTATGACGATATCAGCTGCTACGGATTAGAGGAAACCGATTGAAGATTACCTCGAAAGAGGGATTATACCAATAGATTCCGTCGAGGCAAAGAAGTTAATACGAGAAGCCGCGGTCTACACGATGATGGATGACCAACTATACCGGAAAGGTATACATTCTCCAATGATGAGATGTGTAGATTCATCCGAAGCCAGATATGTGTTGTCCGAGATACATCAGGGTGTGAACGGCCATCACATGGGGGGTAAGGCCCTGGCCAGAAAAGCTTTGCGTGCCGGATATTACTGGCCAACAATGAAGATGGACGCCATGGAAGCTGTCAAAGGTGCGAAAGTTGCCAGAAACACGCCAAGATTATTTGGCCTCCGCCATCGAATTATATGACATCTCGGCTCCTTGGCCCTTTTATAAATGGGGAATGGATCTCTTAGGGCCATTCAAAGCCGCACCGGGGCAATTTAGGTGGCTCATGTGGCGTGGAGATTACTTCACCAAATGGGTCGAGGCCGAGCCTCTAACCTCGATTACCTCGGCACGGATTCAAAGGTTTTTTCGACATAATATTGTCGCTCGATTAGGAATTCCCGCCGAAATAGTCACCGACAACGGGACCCAATTCATAGACAAAGGATTCCGACTATGGTCTCGATCTAGATATCGTGCACCATTTCGCCTCGGTAGAACACCCACAATCAAACGGCCGGGCCGAGGCAAAGAAACAAAGTCGTCTTAGACGGCCTAAAGAAGAGGATGCAAGAAGCGAGTCCAACGGGTCGAACGGCTCTACGGCGTACTATGGGGATATAGGACCGGTGTACGTACGTCAACCTGTGAAACCCCTTCAAAGTTGACTTATGGATGCGAGGCTATGATCCCCGTTGAGATAGGACTTCCGTCATGGAGGAAGGCTAATGTAACCTGTGCCGGAGGCGAATCGAACGAGGATGCGTTGAGGACCGAGCTGGACTTGATTGACGAAATCAGAGTCAGGGCGCACTGCAAAGACCTAGCCGCTAAACAACTCATCGCGACAAAGTACAATCGGAAAGTAAGACCTCGCTCCTTCAACAGGGGCAACCTCGTACTTCGACGCGAGATATTGGGAACAAAAATGCCCGAGATGGTAAGTCGGGCAAATTGGGAAGGTCCGTACCGCGTAAAGGAAAAGCCGAGCAATGGGGCCTATATACTAGAAACCCTAGGAAGAAAGCTCGTCAAGAGGACCTGGAACGCCGACAAACTGAGGGCCTACCATAGCTAGACCTCGGTTCGGATGTCACGCACGATGGAACTTGTTTCATTTTTTATTATTTAAATTTATGTCGTTTATATTTGGTTTTTTACCATTAACGCCTTCAACTCTTTGAAATCTTATTTTAAAGAAGGAACCCGCACGGAGTTCTCATTCAAACGCACGTGCCGTTTATAACTTAAGTTTTTTACACCGAGGTCCACATACCCGGTTACACCGCGGTTTCCGAACCCGGTTTCAATTAACACATCTAGATGGCCGACACTAGGGCCGATGTGCCTTGGTTTCGAGCAATGTGAACCCACCGTAAAGGTCTTCACAAAATTGATGCGTCAACGCCGCTCCTTGATAAGAAGATGACTTGTCATGCCGACCCTGATCAGGTCCAAATGTTCGGCTTGGAGTTAGGATAATTCGGCCGAACATGTGACATTTTGCCCTTATCTTGGCGATTGAACCCGGACAAGGGAGCCGGAACTCGGTAGTGCGTTAAATAAACACCCTTTGTGGTTAACTAAGAAAATCCTACCAAACTTCCCTGATGGCAAGTCTCGGACGATAAACGCAGAACCGCATAACGACCTTTGCCCTTGGCCAAACAAGGTTAGCATTTATACAAAGTGCTCAATCTAACAGTAACAAGTTAATTTATATAAATTGGCCGAACCATAGCGGCAACATCCAAAGAATTACAAACAAAGGGCATTAACGCCCAAAGAAGATAAACAAAAGGCAAAAACTAAGCATCCGGCGGGGGGGGGGGATGGAAGGCTCCTCGGTAGGGATGTCGGGCCGAGATGTGCTCCTCCCCATCACCCACTTGATCGCCGTCATCAAGAAGGGACGCCGAAGTCACCTCCGGAGAAGCGGGAGGGAACAAGCTTATCGCCCGGACATATGCCGGATGGTGAAATCCCTCAATGTTCGCCGAGACATTAGGGTTCAAGTGGCGGATCCGAGCCGGGGCCATTTTGAAAGCATCTTTGGCCGTCTCCCCGAACCGTGTCGAGCGGTAAAGATAAGCTCTCTGAGACTCCGCAAGGGCCGCCCTGGTCTCGCCCAATTCCCTCGCTAAGTCCCCACGCTGCGATTCCACCACCCAAAGCGAGTCGATGTCCTGTGCGTGGGCTTTTTGTAACTTGACCAGCTCTTCGTTAGCTCGGTCAAGGGCCTCTCGGGTCATGTTGAGCTCCTCAGAGAGCTTGCTCTTCTCAGCCTCTATCTCAGGCAGAGCATCCTCAGCCTTCTTTTTCGAGGCTTCGGCGGCCTCAAGAGCTTCCTCGGCCTTCTTTTGGGCCTCGACAGCGCTATCCCTCTCCTCCTGAACCTTGTTCAGAGCGGCACTGCCGTTAACATAATTCCTTTTGACTATTTCAAACGCCTGCACCACCCTGGCAGATTTCAGGGTAGCCTTCTGGATATCCCACAACTCGACCTCATCAATATCGGAAAGAGCCACGGCATCCGTATAACGCCGAGGCGGGAGGAGAGAAACCGCGTTCTTTGGTCCGCCCTTACTCCAAGTAAGACCACGGGCGATTTCGGATGCGAGAGGAGGAGGTGGCGGTAGGATCGAAGAAGAAGGCGAAGCCATAATCTTAGCCACAACGGAGGAGGCGAAGTCCGCCCATCAAGGCAAGAACCGCCGAGGGTCCGGAAAGGGGATATCCACCGATTCCAAAGGGCTCTCTTTCGTTTCGTTTCTTTGCCGGGGCATCCGCTATAGTTTTGGACTTGTGCGACTCGGGCCGACCTCTTCTTTCCGACCTTGCTTCGAATGAGTGAGATAGCGAGGTAGAGGCTCCATATCTTGAGCTACAATAAAAAGATGAGGACGATGATTAGTTATCGCATACATTAGGAAAGGAAAAAGGTGAAAGCAGGGTATATACAAAAGCCATACAGATTACATATCCCGACTTGGAGCCGGGACCGGAAATAAAGTAAGCCGCGCTCCGGCTGCCGTATGTAGTAAAATATGACACCGCCCGATCTACAAAAACAACCTCCTCGGCGGGAAGATCGTCGGTTCAACTTGGTATGAGGTAGAAGCCACCTTGTGGTGATCATACGTCCAATACAAGTGGAAACTTCCACTCTACTCCGTCCCTCGGCCCCTTTCAAAAACCGGGGCTTTTGCCCGAGTTTGGCCACGACCTTGAAAAAGCCGTTCTTGAAGTGCTTGAAGGAATCCGAGAAAACACTCAATAGCTTCCGGTCAGGGTCACTCCGAAGGGAAGTAAGCCCTTCAATTTATCCACTTCCTTCCCGAACGAGGGGTAAAAAAGGACGGAAGAAAAAAAAAGAGGGCGGGCGTGCAAGGAATGAGGTTTTTAAAAGAATTGCATAACCTCTCAAAAGCCACAATGTACGCCCAACCATTAGGATGAAGTTGCGAGGGGGCCAAATGAAGATAGTCTAGGCAAGACATTTGAAACTCAGTAAACGGGAAGCGAATACCGAGCCGAGATATATAAGCTTTATAAAAGAAAAAGAAGTTAGTACACCCGGCCGCCCTAGATGAGCAAACGGGCTCATCAGCATTAGGAGGGCTCAGTAAACAACCCTCGAACTCCCCAAGTTTCATCCGACTAATCTCGGCTACGGTCATTAAGGATCGCGTAGTGAGGGCTTCGTATGTGACCCAGGGGAATCGCTGGAGGAGGGCCGTGGAAGGAACAGAGGAATCTGCCTCCTCGTGGTCGACCGGCCACTAATTTGAGAAGAGGATGACTCCATTCGACCTAATAATAAAAGGAAAAGAAAGGCATAAATTAGTTGTTGAAGGGAGTACCTGGCGTATGCATTATATTGTGAGAAGAAAAAGTGAGTCCGGTAGAAGGTGCCTTAGACCTATGTTGGTAGGTGCCGAGGGTAGTGTCCGCCAGGGAATCCCACCCGTTGGCAATGAAATACGAACTGTCAGCAAGGCAGTCCCAACATGGGTCGAGGTATCCCTCGGGCATAGATTCGACCCTGGTGCCTAGAGTTGGCTCATGTAAGTTAATAGGAGCGATCGGGATGCCTTCGGGTACATCTCGGCTTACAGGTTAGGCAACCCACTCGGGGACGGATGACGAACACTTGGGCCCCTAGACCAATTCAAACGCGACCTCCCGCACTCCCCCACGTGAAGCACCATGAAGCGTAGTACTAGATCTAACGTTCTCGGGCAAAGGAGAACCCAAGACCCGATGGGCCGGCCTTTGGAAAACGAGAGCGTATCGCTTCTTCTTCCTCTTCGGGGGTTAGTGGTGGGTTTGAAGATGGCGAAGGTTTATTCCCACCCATCAAAAACAGAGAAGGAAACCTAGAACATGCATAAAAGGGACGATGAGACGCAGGAAGAGCCAAAGGGGTACGCAAACCGTAAAGGGGGCAAACACCTAAGGGAAAAAACTTAGACACCCATATCGACCCAAGGGCATCGCCGGAACTCCCCAAAGCAAAACCAGATCGAAAACCGGAAAAAGGGGCGAAACAGAAATGGTCGCGAAGGAAAAACAGAATAAGCAATCAAAACCATCAAAGTAGCAACACAACAGAGATAAGTGGAGAAAAGGAAACAAGACGATAAAGAAGAATACGGGAGGAACCGAGAGTACGAGCAGTAGAGCTTCTCCGCGGCAAAAATATCGAAACAACTAAACGAGAGAAAGTTAGAGAAAGAAATAACAGTAATGCGAGAAGGAGGAAAGAGTAAGTCGAAAGTGTAAGCGACTGGGGTAGAAAGGGAAAAATTCACCAAATCCATAGGGGTGACGTGCGACGTGCGCAGAGAGCATTAAATGCGCACGAAATCCAAAGACGACGAAGCAGGGCGGTTAAAATCCCCCCACCAATCCGTGGACGCCACATGGCAGGGGCAATGATGGCGAAGGCGGAAGGGTCTTGACCCTGGAAAGGCATCCTAGACTCTTGGCCTTCCCTCATACCTCGGCCCCAGGGGACGAATTCTTGGACATGGAAGAATCAGGGGATAAATTCTTGGACACGGAAGAATCCAGACAATGTTAGGGATTCGGCAATCCTCCATGAGGGACCTCGGATCTTGAGATCGGACCTCGGATTCTCGAGAACGTAACATCCATGGCCGAGGTTAGTAGTGAACCGGTTCAGCCATCACTGAATGGCACCCGGCCAAAGGATTAATAATACCTCGAACTACGTGGGCTTTGATCCCTTGAAAGGGTACGTAGGCCCTAGGTGGCAATCCTAGGTCAAGCCCAGTCAAAAACAAAATCCACAGCGGAGCCAATGGATCCAATCAACCATGCTATCCGCCGACGGATCTAATCAACCCTCGGTATATCACCTCGCAGAGAATGCCAGGCCAGATACACCTCGGCTAGTTCAAACCCTTGAGCTACCGAAATGGGGCAACAATCACATGTCCCCGCAGACGGCCCATATGTGTGAACGGCCCAACACATGCCATATCATATATCCGAGAACACCTACAATCCAGAAGAATCTATCTTATCCAATATTAATAAAGATATGATAGATCATAATCTATTCTATCTAATATTAATAAGATATGATAGATCACACGGTTAGGATATCAAAGCAAGCCCTATAAATACAAGGGCACGACACTAAGGCGCACGCGTTCTAACTCAAACCTAGTAAATTCTATATCATCGCAAGACATCCCCACTTGACACATTCCCCTTCCCCCTAAGGCGAATAAGTCTATAGTGTACAGTGATCCCGACTCCTCCAGTATTTCTACCCCATAGAGGTACTGGTGGAGCATATTGATCCAATATCAAAGCTTTAGCCCATCGGGCTACAAATCTGGTTCCAGACCAGAACACTTATAAAAAATCACATATCCACGTGAGCTTTAGAAGCACAGGTAATTTTGCCCAATCAGCATGTCAAATAAGCAAAATAAACGGTGCTAAAGCTATGTCACATATTTAACACCGTTAAGTCCTTTTCAAATTGCAGGAATTAACGGTTTTTACAGAGTAATTTCGAGGAATCAAAACCACTGATTTCAAATTTTAGGGATTAAAATCAAAATGATACTCTCCGGTTCTAATTATAAGAGTTAGTTGACTTTTTTTGGAGAGATTAAGGATGTTAATTAAATTAGCTTAAAGTATTTTTATTTTTATTTTTTCTTCATACTAAATAGTTTGACTAATAAACTAATATATAATCTAAGAAAACACAACATATGAAATGATTAAGTAACTTATTTAGTTTCCTTAATCTTTCCAAAAAAAGTCAAATAGCTTTTATAATTAGGACCGGAGGTATTAATAAGTTATTAGTCATATTTATAAGTCTACTTTGACCAAAAAATTTAAATCTATTTATAAGTCCAGTTTCATGTAATAAATAAAATTATGAGAATGTACTCATATTAATTGCACCTATAAAGATAGAGAGAGAGGAAATAGTTGAAAAATACCTAATCATAAATGAGGGCAAAGTTGAAAATTTACTCCATAATCATTGTGCCAACTAACTTTTCTTAGGTGAGATTTAGTCAAAATAGACTTATAAATAGGATGAATGTATAAAACTAATAATAATATTAACTCATTGATAAATAAAAAGTTTAAAACCCTAGTGATGCCGGCAGCGTAGAGGCTAGAATACGGTACATTTACTTTACTAATTATTCCTTATCTGCGGCGTCAATTCCATATCAAAATATTCCGATTTTTCCCCTTCTCTGGCCCTTTACGAATATTCCTCTCTATTTACCTCGCTTCCCCCGTCGTCTTCACGTTCATTCTCCGTCACCAAATATGTAAAAAGCAGAGGTACGTATTCTGTTTTCAGCTCTGATTATCATCAATTTCTTTATCAGCTCGAAACCGATTTTGCCAGAGATGAAATTCGGAAAGGAGTTCAAGACCCATTTGGAGGAAACCATCCCGGAGTGGAGGGACAAGTTCTTGTGCTACAAACCCTTGAAGAAGCTCATTAAGCAGGTTCCGACCTCCGGGACCGAGCTCCGAGCCGATATCCATCAACCCCCAATCGACGTCCCGGCCGATCCCGCCGTGCAATCCGATGCCGTTCAGAATCTTCCGGAACCTGCCCTTCGGCCCTATTTGGACCTGCAGGCCTGTTTCATCGTAATTTTGAACGAGGAGCTGGAGAAATTCAATGATTTTTATATTGATACAGAGGAAGATTTGGTCATCCGCTTCCAGGTTCTTTTCCTTCTCCTTTTTGTAGGACAAAGAATTACTATGGGCATGATAAGTTGGTAGTTGGTACTCACGCATCTTCATTTATTTCCATTAATGGGTTGTTATGAAACTGGGCACGTGTGTTTGGATCATTAAAACTTCTAATTTAGGTTCAGCAGAATAACATCTTTGCTCTGTCTTGGACTTTGCTAGCTTTTTTTGACCCAAAAAAAAAAAAAAAAAAAAAAGACTTTGCTAGCTTTTTACCACTCTACCCAATCTATGCCATAAACGGAAGTTTTTGTATTCACATGACTTGGCACATCAATTGAACTTCACATAATTTTTTTTTCAAACTTGTTTTGTTCGAAATAGTCTTATTGGAAGCTGATTTTAGCATATAATATGAACTGAATTGCCCGTAAATCCAAATGAGCAAATCACAAGCCGTGAGCACAACTAAATTCTCGGAGTATAATATAAAGGCCTTACTTTGTGGTCAAGGTCCTTGATAGTGTATTCTTTTGTAGTACTGGGCTCTAGGAATGTTACAAATGTCTTTTCCCAATACTCACAATAGGTACCCTTACATGTCTTGCGAATAAATCATTGCCTTTATTGCTTCCAAGTGGTGGCGACACTGATCTAAATGACTCCCCGTAATAACGTGAACAACTTCTTTAGAAATGTTACCTTGTCAATTCTTGATGATTTTGGTTAAATGGTTTATTTTGCATTTTCATCAATTTGTATATATTTATACTATTTGTACTAGATAACTGTCTTTGGATTGTTGTAACACATGCATACAGTCTTGACCAAATGAAGATAGAATCTGGAGTCTCTCTTTTCCTTTTAATCTCAATGGCTTACATATAAAGGCTCCTGGCCATTGCATATGCTACTTATTCAAAGGAGATTAACTATGTGTAACAGCTCAATCAGTTCTAAATCAAGAAATTCGATAACTTGCGACTTGGCCAAACCTAGATTCCAGGTTCCTAGCAAGTGAATCCCAAGCCACATCAGATATTGTGGATTGGTTGTTTCACTTGTTTGGCATGTGGTGCAACATGTTTAAGGTGACCCATGACAATTAATTTACAATGGCGGTTAATATTCCTTCAAAGGCATTGAGAACAGTCTTATGGGAGTTGAGAGTGAGAGTTTAGATATCCTCTCTTTGTGCCCCCTCTAACGTGCCATAGACTCTTTTATAAACCTTCAAATTGTGATTATTTCCTAGAAATATTTAGTTTGAAAAAATGGCAGAAGTCTTTATTGCCAAACTTATTGAACTTTAAAATTATATAAATAATTTTTATTATATCTCAAAATAAGAAATTTAACCAGTTATAATTTATATCTTACAAATTGATACATGCTTCTACTTTTGGGGATTGTTTTTGACATATGAGAAATCAATGTATAATGGTCTAATGCTTTGCCGAAAAAGTAAAATGAAGATCACTGACTACTTGCTGGAGAATCTTCATGAAGCTGTCTGTGGGCAATTTGTGTCACACTTTTATATTTTGTAAATGTAGCCCTTCTGTGATTTTTATCTACAAATCTGGACAGGTGCTGAAGGAAAGAATTGAGCGTCTTAAAGAAAAAAGCAGCAGGAATGAAATGTACACGTCTGAAAGTGAATTCAGTGAAGAAATGATGGATATCAGGAAGGACCTGGTCACCATTCATGGACAAATGGTGCTACTGAAAAATTACAGCTCATTAAACTTTGCGGGTAGGACATCTTGTTATCCTCTCCTCCTTCTTATCAAACTTAAGTATTGTTGGTGTGGCAATTGTGACTTTTATGTGAAGTGGCATCTTCTTATGTAATAACTTCACAGATACAGCTAGTGCAAAATTCATGTCTCTGTGTGTGTGTGTGGTGGGATTGCAGTTAGGGGATTGTTTGACTTTGTTCTGAAGCCATTAACATATTTCCGCTTCAACAGGGCTAATTAAAATCCTGAAGAAGTATGATAAGAGAACTGGTAGATTGTTGCGGTTGCCTTTTACTCAATTTGTTCTTCGTCAACCATTTTTCACAACAGAGCCTCTGACTAGGCTAGTACATGAATGTGAGGAAAATCTTGAACTTCTGTTCCCCCTTCAAGAAGAAGTAATTCAATCTGCTCAGCCTACTGAAGATCAATCTAAATCACCTGTGGATACTGCAGCAAACACTTCAACTGGGGCGTCCTCAACTCTCGGTGAGGAAACTGCGAATTTATATCGCAGCACTCTTGCTGCAATGAAAGCCATTAGAGGTCTTCAAAAAGCTAGTTCCACCTGCAATCCATTTTCCTTTTCAACCCTCTTTAGTAACCAAGATGCTGAAAGTACTGGTGCTGTAACGGTTGAAAATTCTCCAGCTTCCTTGTGGGATGGGGAAGACACTGATGAAGAGGATACCTATTCAATGTAGCTCAACTTCTCTCATAGAGTAGCTTGCCTTCTTGTTTGGAACTTAGCAAAATCTATTGGTTGATATACAATAAATAGCGTGTAATGCTAGCATTTGACTATGAGAAATGATACTTGCTCACCACCCTTTTTTTTCCACTTTTACACCTATACGTATCTTTACTGACCTGTGATCCTGTGTTGATAACTTTATGGTGGAAAACTAGAATGTAAAATCTGATGGTAACCTCTGTACGAGTTATTAACTTACAAAAGCATTTGTTACTACTCTATAGTGTAGCATGTGTTGCTAGCTGTCATAAGGTAGCGCAAAGTTGTTAACAACATATAACATTTACCTTCACCTATTTAAATTAAAAATGCCTGAGTTGCAGCATGGAATCAAACTATTATAATGGATTATGGCTTGGATATATGGGGGAAAAAAGGAAAATTTCTGTCTCTTGGTCTTGAGTTCGAGTCTCTGAAGAGATACATGTGTTGGAGGGGCAACCACAAATCCTGAACCAGATATCAAATAATAATATCAAAAAAGAAAAGGTGGGGTTCCCTTCTCATATCATCCTTAACACTTTTGCCACTATTTCAGGGGACAAAAAACTAATATTTGCTGCATGTTCATGACTAAACATTGGCATATATCCAATTAATTACCGCAAAGGAATTCTTGTTATTCACCTTCAGATTTCCCGATCTTTATATTTCTACGGCTGTCTCCCTCTCTTTGCCGTATCTGTTACCAGTTTATATGGCAGTGTGCTGTTGCTGTTGATCGCCTTCATAGGTAAAGGGCAGGGGTACTGACTTGAATGCCCGATACTTTCCTGCATTGTTTAAGTGCTCGTTCTCCAAATACAACTAAAAAGTATTAAATACCAAGTGTTTGTCCCCAAAAAAAAACAAGTGGTACTTTTTAATTATTTGTTTTTTGGTTAAGATGCAAATTTACTTCGAAAGTTTTCACTAAGGAGCAATATTATCTTAAAAGTTTTTTTATTAAAAGTTAAATGTTGTCTTGAAAGTATTAGAATGGAGTAAAGTTGTCTCTTACTACTAAAAAGTTAATGGTTAATATCAATTTTTTAATGATTAATGTTAAATTTTTAACTGTATGGAGACATTGTTATGTTTTGAAACTTTTGAGCTTTTGATGTGTTCATTAAGCAACACATAACTAACAAGTGGGGATAAAAATGACCAAATAGTCTAGCTGCTTAATTATGCAGTTAAGAACAAGTGAAAGATATTGCTATGTAATTTCCTCTTCTTTTTTTGCCAACTATTGCTACGTAATTTCTACTCAATGTATTTCCCGTGAGCATACGAGACCTTTCCCTTCTTACAATAACCAATAACCAAAATCACGTTGCTCCATATAGTAACAAGTTTATGCACTAGTTACTAAGCATACCTGAAGAAATTCCAAACGCCACGGAGAATGATCTCCAAGCAAGCCACCACAGCAGTTAAGGTTTTTCAACGTAGGAAAGGGGCTTGCGTAACCCGTTAAACTGATTTCATCTCTTCTGCAAAAAAATAGTGCAGACAGACTTCAATAATAGCTCATTTTTAGCAACAATGGGGATAAGAATTGAAAATTCAACTCTCCTGGTTTCTAACTTCAAAATTAGTGTTGGTGTAGTGGCCAGAACCAGGATGGGCTTTGAGAACTTTATAATATCTGGAGTATATGAAGGAAGAAAAGATTAGCTAGCCAATTTTCTGGAACGATCCCGCACATTCAAATAAGGAAAAATATTGTTATTAGGAATTGGGGGACCACCTGCACGCTACTCCGCTTCTGCAAATTGCTATGGAGCTTTCTAGTTGATAGTTGATAGTGAACAGGGCAACCCATGTTCATCGATAATGCAATAAATGGTGTCCTTGTTGTGAAAAAGGAGTTTGGTTGGCATTGGTTGGGATATTATCTGCATTTTCTGACGAGAGATCGTTCTTACAGTGCACACGCACCTGAGTCTTTCACAATAATCACGATTATGATATACTCCTACTTTCACTTTTTAGCTATATGGATTCGTGGATCTTTTTTTTTTTGGGTCTAATTTTATGAGTCAGTACTGTCGCCCGATCAGTTTGTTTCAAGTAATATATCTCATTCTTTTCCCTTCGCAATTTGAAGAGGATTGTCATGTAAGGCTGTGTAAGCTTGAAGAATTCAAACAAGATTTCATGCGATTTATTATCCAAGACAAATACTAGGATTTATTCTGTCATGCACTCTAGTTTCCCTGTCTATATTTAGAAATTGTATATTTATTAACATATGGAGAATCAGACTAGTCATAAACCAGACAGGAGAGTGATTCAATGGCTAATGGTTGGAAGTTATAAAGATGTGTTGGAAGATATTGAGATAAGAATATCCCTTAATATTATATTCAAACTAAACTAGAGAGGATTTTGTTATTTCTGAAATTTGATACTACCAAGGTTTTTTTGGAGAGATTAATAAAGCTAAATAAGTTACTTAATCATTTCATTTGTTGTGTTTTCTTATATTATATATTAGTTTATTAATAAACTATTTAATTTGAAGAAAAAAATAAAAATAAAAATACTCTAAGTTAATTTAATTAGTTTTAATTTCTCCAAAAATCAACTGCGCCTTATAATTTGGGAGGAGTAGTTTACAAACTAACCTATGGTAGTTAGTTAACTAATTTATACATTGATTACATGTCAATGCTTGTTTATTTTAAGTTTTTAACAGAGGAAAGCGATGAGAATTATACAAACGATTGCAATCTTAACAAAACTGAACCCGCTCGTTATTTCTCGCATTCCCCTGCTTCCCTTTCGCTGTAGCTCTTGTCCGTTGCCGTTTTGATGTGCATCGTGACATCGTCCCTCACCTCATAGCTCTGCAAAACCTAAGAAGAACTCGTCCTCTCAGATCTTAATTTTTTCAAATAGACAATTCTCTAACGAAATGACGGAGTTAAATCTCCTTGTTGCTCTCACACTCGCATTCATGTGTTGCTTCGGTAATGCGATGAGATTTGAGCTCCGTTCGGGTCATACCAAATGCATTGCGGAAGACATCAAGAGCAATGCGATGACCGTTGGCAAGTACTTTGTCGTTAACCCAAATGGGGGCTCTCTTCTTCCTGATTCCCATAAGATCACCGTCAGGGTAAGCAAATTCGTTTGGATTTGTATGTATTAATCCTTTTATGTTCTTCTTCAGCCATCTCTTTCGTTTAGGAATCGGTTATTGGGCTGATTAAACTGGGATATGCTTTTAAGAAAGGTCAGAGAAGTTTATCGGAAACAATATGGAAAGAGAATCAGTTCTTTCTCAAATGGTTCAGCGTTTTACTTTTCAACAGGTTTATTGTATTATTCATAATTAGTTTTTCATGGTTGAACTCCTATATAAATCAGATAATTCAAAATGTTATTACGAAAAAAATTATTGGATTTCTTGAGGGATTGATTTAGCTATAATATGGTTGCCAGTTGAATTCACCCCACGGGAACAATTACCACGAAGGGAGTAAAGTGGATTCAGGCAATTTTGCATTCACTGCAGCTGAGGCTGGTGACTACACCGCTTGCTTTTCGGCACCTGAACACAAGCCCCCAGTAACCGTGACCGTTGAATTTGATTGGAGAACTGGCGTTGCTGCCAAGGACTGGTCAAAGGTTGCTAAAAAAGGACAAATTGAAGTAAGCAGTATCCTAGGCCTATGACTCGTATCCTTTTAGCATCTTGAGCTATAAAAAATTCATGAAGTAATTATCTGAACGGTATTGCAAAAAGGACCCAGTCAGCGGAGAATCTGAATGTTAGTTTAACTTGCATGCTAGAGAAATTATGGAATCAACAAAAGCTATGAGAGTAAGAGACTGAAAATGGAGCCAAATTTAATACTATGCAATTAAAAATGCCCCCCCCCCCCCAAAAAAAAAAAAAAAAAAAATACACACCCATTTTTTGGTGTTTGCTTTCAGAAGATGTCAAACACCATAATAATGAATTATTCTTTGATAATTGTTCATTCCAATCTGTCCTTGTAAGTCTTTGTCATGCCTACAAATTGTTAATGAATCCTACGCTGTGAGCTGATTCTAGGATATAAAAATATTGTGAGAGTACATGTTTTTTTATTGAAAACCTATTTAAGTTATAGGATATTGTTCATTGAAAATCTATTTATTTTGATAGTTCATGGTTGCTAATGTATGTTTTCTTCTCATCTGCTAGGCAATGGAATTTGAGTTAAGGAAGTTGTATGAAACAGTTACGTACATCCACGATGAGATGTTCTATCTTCGCGAAAGGTATAGTAGTCATAAACTCTGCCTGGTTGGTTATGTCCTGATGGGTGTCTTTGGTGATCTTTTGATAGGAAAAGTAATCACTAGTTTTCATTCAAAATGAATATATGTGGAATATATTGTTGTTCGGTTAGAAGAAAAATAAAACCTTCTGTTTAAACAATTCCCTCCATGAGTTGAGGTTATCCTATTAGCTTTTGCATTGCATACTGAAACGCATGTGCAACAACATGTCATGCAAGATTGCTTCAATTACTGATATTATCTGTCTGGTTTTGTTAAACGTAATTCTCCATCAAATAACTTTCATGAGTGGCCTAACTCACCATGTAAAACTAATATATAGAGATTCATGCGTTTTTGTCCTTGAAAAACTGAATAGCAGGAGTAGTGTATCTGATGTGAAAAATCTCTACTTTTTTCCCCAAGGTGTAACAAAATTTGTCCCCGCAGTTTTCTTTATCATTTATTGGTTTAGAGTGCATTTGAAATTTGCTGTTGATTATCATACCAACATTCTTCACTCCTGTGGACCAAGTTCATGAATTAATTTCATTCCTTGAATGTTACACTTTGAAAGTCATTATAGCCATCAAGTCTCGGAGGGAAAGAAGGTCCATGTTTGTGTTCAGCCAATGACAGGCTTCAAATTTTATTCGATTTTTCGAAGGTAAAATGTTTGTGTTCAAATGACTATAAGATTTTTATTTTATGGTGAAGCAGAGGGGCTAAGGCTCAACAGAAGTAACGAAGCAGAACAGAAGGGAAACTAACACTCTTCTAATTCTTTTTTCCTGGTGTATAAGATTTTTATTGATTACTGATAAAGGTTAATGTTGTCTGCGATCTATATAACGATTGATTTTATAGGATAAGGCTTGTTATTACCTTTGTTGTTATATAAGATTTTAATTCATTCTTATGGCAGATTTTTCACTTGATTTAGTTACTCAATATCCATCTGAATGATATAGGGAGGAAGAGATGCAAGACCTCAACAGAACTACTAACACCAAGATGTTTACCTTCAGTTTCCTTTCGATTTTGGTTTGCTTGTCTGTGGCTGGTATGCAATTATGGCATTTGAAGTCGTTTTTTGAGAGGAAGAAGCTCCTATAAGTTCTTCCCCTGGGATTTTTGTTCTCCAAGTTTCATCGGTTTTGATTTCCAGTTGGTTGTTCAGATATATCTATCTACCAAATGTAGGATATAGTTTCATGGTCATGTAATTTTGTGATCCGATCATTAGAATTCTATACCCATCATTTTAATTACAGTAACAGCATTCAACAGTAATATAGCAGATGTTTTAAACATTTCTCAGTCTCGTTATTTATGATGTGAATTACTTTTCGGTCTGAGTACTGGTTTCATGATTTTCTGATTCCATAAAGGATAAAAGTGCTTCATAATCTTTTGTCATATTGGAAGCATATTATGCAATTAACAAAATGGTAGACAGTAATAAACAGGGTTACTAAAGAGATGGGTTTACATGCTGTCATTGTGTCAAAGTAGATCTCTTAAAAAATCCTCTCAAGATCAAGCTAAAAGCTGTTTTTTCTTCAAAAAAAAAAAGGAAAGAAAGAAAGAATTAAGAGCTGTATAGAGAGATAAATAGAGAAATGAAAAAAATAAATAAACAAATCTAAAACTGGAGGTGAGCGAAACAGTCCCACCAAGAAATGAGGAATAGCTCCTTCCGTCGGTCAGTAATATGTTTGAAACTTTGAATTGACAATTCATGGTTCGCTTGCCGCCGCCACAGCAATGGCAAGCTACGACCAATATTGCAGCAACTCTAGCCGGCATGGCAGAGTCCTGTACTTCCATGGCATACCTCAAACGTATCCATGCCTATGCTCTCCGTACACATCTCCATCAACACGCCGTCGTCCTCGGCAAGATGTTTCGCTTCGCTGCTGTATCACCCAGCGGCGACTTATTTTATGCTCATCGCCTCTTTTCTCAAATCCAAGAGCCAAACACTTTCTTCTACAACATTCT
This sequence comes from Acacia melanoxylon, assembly GCA_019022615.1. Taxonomy (NCBI): domain Eukaryota; kingdom Viridiplantae; phylum Streptophyta; class Magnoliopsida; order Fabales; family Fabaceae; genus Acacia; species Acacia melanoxylon. The sequence goes on from JAFJYJ010000119.1 coordinate 849,512, forward strand.
CATACGGGGCTACTCCAAGAGCTCATCGCCTTCACATTCCATTCAATTATTCAACCAAATGAGACAAAGCTGCGTAACACCAGATGAGTACACCTTTAATTTCCTAATCAAGTCGCGGTCAAGAATGAAATTAACTGATCCGGCTTTAGCTTCGGCCTCCGACGAGATACACGGTGCTGTGTTTAAGTTTGGGTTTTCTTCTCACTTGTTTGTTGATAACGCGCTGATTCATTTGTACGCTGTAAGGGGAATGCCACTCTTAGCGCGTCGTGTCTTCGAGGAAACTGTGGGTGTCGATGTTGTTTCGTGGTCAGGATTGCTTGTTGCTTACGTGAGAGCTGGCGAGTTGGAGGTTGCACGACGGGTGTTTGATGAAATGCCTGAGAGGGACGTAGTTTCATGGACAGCTATGATCTCTGGGTATTCCAAAGCAAAGCGTTCAAGAGAGGCATTGGATTTATTTTGGGAAATGACACACGCAGGAGTAGGGCCTGATGAGGTTACTATGGTGAGTGTCATATCTGCTTGCACAAATTTGGGTGATGTAGAAACAGGACGAGTGATTCACCAATACATATATGGGAATGGATTTGGTTGGATGGTCTCACTCTGCAACGCACTAATAGATATGTATGCAAAATGTGGATGTATGGAGGAAGCTTGGTTAGTCTTCAACAATATGAATAGGAAGAGCTTAGTTACATGGAACACAATGATAACAGCGAGCGCAAACCATGGGAATGCTGACGATGCATTGAAGTTATTTGAATGGATGAGAATTTCTGGTGTCGTGCCGGATAGCGTCACATTTCTGGCCCTTCTGGTTGCATACACCCATAAGGGGTTAGTTGATGAAGGGGTAAGAATATTTGAGAGCATGCAAAGGGACTATGGAATTGAAGCCAGGATTGAGCACTATGGATGCGTGGTAGATATGTTGGGGCGTGCAGGGAGGCTAGAGGAGGCATATAATTTACTCACAAGCATGCCAATTCCTAGCAACGATGTCGTATGGGGCGCACTACTTGGTGCCTGCAGGATTTATGGTGATGTAGATATGGGGGAGAAGGTTATAAAGGTGGTGTTGGACTTGAAACCAGATGAAGGAGGATACTACATTCTGCTCAGAGATATGTATAATGCTGCAGGTCGAACTGTGGAAGCCTATGGGATGAGGGAAGCCATGCTTGCAAGTGGAGCTACAAAAACTCCTGGTTGTAGTTGGGTGGATGCCTCAAGTGTAGAAGAGGGTAAGTACCAAATCCTATGAAAATTGTGTCACTTATCTTGTTCTATCAAGCTCCCTCTCATTGGTATTTCCCTACACGAATCACAGAAATCCTTCATTTCACTTAATTGAAGGAAAGATTACAAGATTAAGCTTCCTGTACATGTAGCAGTTCAAATTTTATAATGTGAAATGTCAAATTATATGGGTCAGATTGTTACATCCTCTCATATTCTATGCACACAATCTGCTAAAGTTGCCATACATACAGAACACAGTCGTAGTCGAAGTTGTATATATGCCTCCTTTCAAATAAGATATAAAATCTATAACAGGTTTAATTTTTGTTTTTTACAAATCGTGAAAGTATAATCCATTGTTAAGATTCCATATCCATATGCATGGGAACCTACCTAATTTCAAAGAATGGAAAATCAACTAAAGCTATGTTTGGTACGAAGAATAGAGGTGGAAAAAAAAAGGGCCAGTATGTATAAGCTTAATTGATCCACGAATTGTTTTACCCAAGGGAAAACCCTTTTTACTATGAGGAAGTAATAGTGACTCCTTAGGTATACTGATAGTGCAAGAGCAATTGACCAATATGTGCATTAGATGTCAATTTTCCCCTTTGATCATGAAAATTAAAACAATTTTAGAATATATTGTCACTACAAATTTTGGTCACTACTAATGTCACTTTTTTCACTGTTAGATCAGAATTTCAAAAAAATGATAAAGGTAGATGAGATTCTGATCTAACAGTGAAAAAAGTGGTAGTGACAATATCATATCCCAACAATTTTTTATAGGCATTTTTATCTTTCTTGCAAAATACTCTTTTTAATCATTTATCATTTTTATTCCATCAAATTTTTCACGTCATATAAAGCATAAAATTAAATTATGAGGCTCTTTTCTATTCTCATTTTTTTTCCTTTTAAAATGTTTTTTCAAGAAATATTCTCATTTTATCAACTGATATCTAAAAATCAACCCACATAATATTTAGGATTTCTTTAGAACTTCAAATCCAAACAATACCAACAATCCAACACTTTAGTGCACACCGATAGTTTATTTTTATTCAAGTACATACTCCACAGACCACAATAGTTGTAGCACGCATGAAGGCATACATGACCAAACCGTTCACATAGAAATGCACAAATGACAAGACAACACCATAAGACTCCACATTAACAGTCAGACTCTGACCCCATAGCAAGCCAAACATGGCCCAGCCGTTTATTTAGTAGGCAATTCTGTAATGACTTCCATTCTCAAGCCAAATCTCCAATCTCCTGCATTTTGATTACTCATCATCGTAACTTTTGTGGTGGTGATGCTTGTGGCGATGGTGCTTCCTCTCACCATCATCATCATCACCGCCATCATCTCCCTGCCAAGAAAGGAACAGAGAGTTAAACCAATGTAAAATTGGATTGCCTCATAGAGCCTACACCAATCTCTAAAGGCAAATTAATGGGATGCAGGAGTGCATTTCATAGAAACTCTGGATACTGTGTAGCAATACCTTTGAACCTAACCATGTTTCTATATTACCAGCAACCAGAAAGGAGTTCAGAGAGGGAAATTTTTTGTTCAAAATTAAATTAGATACATTGACCCAGTTATGCAGGAAAATAATAGTTCCTACATACTCCAAAGAATGAATAGTTGAATGTATATATACCACAATACTGCCACTTAAATCATCCTACAAGACATTGTTTTGGTAACAATTGGTTCTTTTCCAAGTTCTTGGGCGTTGGGACTAGGTTGTCGAGGATAGAATGTGAGATAATGATATGCTATTTCTTTATTTAAGCAAGAGAACACCAAGACAAAGCAAACATCAATAAATTGTTCATCCTAAAGCATTGATGAAATGATAAAGGTTGCCAAAAGCTCACTCAAAAAACGTCGCAGAGAGCAAGGAATGTGATCGTATCACGTACAGTCCCAGCTACATATGGTGGAGATGATGCATTACTAGTATACACCCAAAAGAACCAAGGAACAATCCAGACTCAAGACACGAGAATGCAAACAAAACAACTAGTTAGGCATCATCCCTGTCCTATAATCATGTATCACAACTATTCTTGAATCTATTTTGCCAAAAAAAAAAAGATATGCCTGCGACTTCTATATACTCTATACTTCATTTCTTTGTTTAAAATAAAATAAAAAATTGACCAGGATGATCAAGTACACCAAACAGCAAACACAAATAAATCAACCTGAAGACATAATGAATGCAACCAAGGATATAACCAATCTGTTCTCTTCGATCTATATATTATTTAACTGCTATCTTCATTTTCGATTTACGTTCAAATTTGGACCCCAGGTACAGAATCAAACCAAAAACATAGTAAAGTACTAATTAGTAGTAAGTTTAAGTTCAACTAAGCAACGGAGTACTTACATATTTCTTACGTCCATAGCCCTCTTCATCATAGCCATACTTACGAGGCTCATCATCATCAGCACGCCTCTCATAACCAGGTCTGCTGTATTCTTTCCCTTCCTGGCTCTCATAAGTTGGCCTTCCATAAGTTGGTCTCCTCGGCGGCTCATCCTCATTGTCAGGCCTCTCAGTTCTTCCTCCATAGCCATATCCTCCACCCTCTTCCTCCCCGTAGCTGGGCTTGCGACCATAACCGGATCCATATTCAGATTCGCCTGTCTCATGCTCAGTTCTTCGTCCATAACCGGATCCATATTCTGAACTGGGTGCCTCATGCTGGGACTTCCGCCCAAACCCAGACCCGTATTCCGAAGCGGGCGCCTCATATTCCGGCTTACGACCATACCCAGATCCGTGTTCCGAAGCGGGCGCCTCATATTCCGGTTTTCGACCATACCCAGATCCGTCTTCCGAACTAGGCGCCTCGTATTCCGGTTTCCGACCGTACCCAGATCCATATTCCGACGGGGGAGCCTCGTACTCCGGCCTCCGACCATACTCAGATCCATACTCTGTGGGGGGTGCCTTATACTCCGGCCTCCGACCATATCCTGGAGGGGGTGCCTCATACTCCGGTTTCCGACCATATACCGGAGGGGGTGCCTCATACTCCGGCTTCCGACCATACTCAGATCCATATTCTGAACTAGGTTGATCGTATTCATTCTTCCGGCCATACCCTGATCCATATTCTGAACTAGGTCGATCGTATTCATTCTTCTGACCGTATCCAGATCCGTACGCTGATCCGCCATAGTCTGGCCTATTCACATCAGGCTCGACGCCATAAGCAGGCTCAGGCCTTCCTCCGTATTGGCCTCCGGGTTCTCCACCCGGATTGAATCCCGCCGGTGCAGGCCTAGGCTTGGGACGATCATAGCTGCTGTACTCAGTATTCAAGGCATCTTCATTATAAGCAGATGTTACAGCATAGGAGGTATATTGGGGACGATCATAATCGAATTCATCAGAGGTCGAAGATGACATCGGGTAGCAAGTCTCATCAGACGGCTCAATGGGGCGACCATAGGTGAGAGTAATGTTGTATCCACCACCGTATGGTGTCGGATCGTACTCATCGAAATCGTCGACATCGTCATCACCCCGGGAATAGTACGGCATTGTGAGAAGTTAGCTGCTTACAGTTCTGAATCTGAATCTCTGATCTCAGTGATTGATTTATGATCCGCAGGGATTTTATTGCAGCCAGAAATGGAGCTTCACCTAGAAGAGTAGACGACAAGACGTGGATTATTTTCTCCCTTTCCCCGCGGAAACCCTTGAACGACGGAGTCGTTTAACATGGGCAACCCGGTTCCATCTTTATAGATTTTATTTAAAATAGATAAAAGTGATTTAGGAGCGAGTATATGAGAGGAATTTGTTACATAAGTAATCATTTTTAAAACCTTCAAAGTGATTCCATCTTTATTGGCCGTACGTTTTATTGGAGTCAAGAGGCGGTCCAATCTTCTATTGCCAAAATTAGACTACGTATCACATAAAAAAAAAAAAAAAAAAAAAACAACGTATAAAATTGAAAGAGATTATATTTTAGTGCGCAAAATTTAAAAGCTAAAACGGAGACAAATGATCAAAATTACCTATATATTTAAATTTATAATTATTTAAAATTGAAAAAGGATTATATTTAGTGCGCAAAATTTAGAAGATAAAACTGAGACAAATGATCAAAATTACCTGTGACGTTGCAAAATAGAAGAAGGGATGGAGATTTTTATGAATTTAATTTTAAAAAGAATATAAAAGTGACATTTCAAAATTTTAGGAGAACAAATGTAAAAATAAATAACAAAAAAAAAAGAGGGGATGGAGATTTGTATGAATTTAATTTTTAAAAAATATACAAGTGACATTACAAAATTTTAGGAGAAAAAAATATAAGAAGAAAAAAAAATCAATTTCATTAATTTTTTTTAAAAGAACTAATTATAATTTTTTTTTTTAGGAAAATTATGTTAAAAATTAAAATATAAGTATGTGTTGTCAGGATTTTATTGACAAAGCAGCCTTAAATTTAAAGTTAGCATTTTCTATTAAGTAAGATTTAATAGTGTTAATGGGATAAAAATATGGGTTTAATGTTTAAGGCCTTTGTAGAAAATATTTTTTTTTTTCATACTCACATAAAAGTGAGTGGCCCCACTAATATTTTTCTATCTTCTCTTTATAATGGGACTCACTCACTTTTATGTAAAAAAAAAAAGCGCGAAATATTAAACCCTAAAAATATATTTTATAAATTTAGAGGATTAAAATCATAAAATTTGGTAAAAAAAATAAAAAATAAATGTATACTTTAACTTTTACAAGAAAAGATGTCCTCTTCAGAAATGGATAAGCGGCCGCATATTAACATGGCCCACATTGGTAACCTTTCTGCGAAGCAATACGTTTCATTATAGTAAAAAAGCAATTCCTACTTAACACTAAAATCAGATTTTTCTTTGACCCACAAAAAAAAAAAAAAAAACTGATTTTCGAGTTCGAGATTCTCTGTCCTCGTTACTTTCTTTGGATGATTCTTTCTTTGCGTTCTCTCTCCGCTGTTGATCTCAGTCGCCGCTATATAGATCAAGCTCTCTCCCCTCTCTCCATACTCTACACTCATAAACAATAAGAAGATCCACCAGACTTCCTAAGAATCCAGAACTACAATGGCACCTCGTGTAATCACGGTTTCACAGACCGGAAGCGGAGACTATCGGACGGTGCAGGAAGCAATTGATTCCGTTCCACTGGGAAACAACTGTCGGACCGTGATTCGAGTGTCTCCGGGAACCTACAAGCAACCAGTGTACGTACCCAAGACTAAGAATTTCGTCACCCTTGCTGGTCTGTGCCCGGAGGATACTGTGCTTACCTGGAATAATACCGCCACCAAAATCGAACACCACCAGGTGGGCGAACATGGATCCTGTTCAGCTCATATGAATTTCAAGTATTTTGGTTTTTTTACGAGTAGGACTTGTTCATTTTGGCGGTGAATTTTCCTGCAGGCTGCTCGGATAATAGGCACTGGTACTTTTGGCTGTGGTAGTACCATTGTGGAAGGAGAGGATTTTATTGCCGAGAACATCACGTTCGAGAATTCCTCCCCTCAGGTAATGCGCGTAAAATATTTGTTTTCTGCGAGCTTCGTTGTCATCACTTGCAATTTGTGCCTATTAAGGATGAACTGGCTATCACTAATGTCACAAATGTGTATATATGATGTATAAATAAAACTGGTTATTTTTGCAATCTGTGTTGGCATTCGAAATAAACAATTTATGATATAAATATATTTAAAAAATTGTCGAACAAGATGTTGTTCATGCATAAACTTCGAAATATTTATGATTTACAATCGTCAGCAAGATGTACAATCTGGAATTTAGCTGTCTTTTTTATACTTGTGGTTCGAAGTCGTCTCCTTACTAACAAATGTAATATTTGTTTTACGGGGAGCTAGTAGTTTGAAGTTTCACATTTTTGAGGTTTTGAATGCCCTCAAGAATCAAGTAGAGATTTATTAGCATTCATTTTGTCACTATTCAAAGGTGCTACTATAAGTTTTTTTATGATCATGTTGGTATGTGCATCCATATTTTGAATAGCATGTCCTGAAGCGATTAGCTGGTGGAAATTAGTTACAAGCTTATGATTTCCCCCCTTTTTTCTTCACTTTTTGGCAGGGTTCAGGGCAAGCTGTGGCAATTAGAGTGACAGCAGATCGATGTGCCTTCTATAACTGCAGGTTCCTAGGATGGCAGGTATCTCCTTGTCTCAATGTGTTTGTTTAATAGTTTACAGGCTTCTTGAAATATTTTATGTAGAGATGTATACTTGTGGAACTGCTTGATTTAATTTTCTTTTTGATATATTGATTAAGTATTTCCTTGTTGGGGGAGGTTTTATAGTAAATTATAATTGTCATGTTTTTAAACTCTTACCTCTACTTAGGACCATGGTTGTCACTTGTCAGACAAGATGCTGTTATGTGCTATATGTGGGCGGGTTCTCTTTCATTTGAGGATAATCTAGAGGAGGTACCAAGGAGATAAATTGCTGACATGATTATGATGCAGGACACTCTGTACTTACACTATGGCAAACAGTACTTGAAAGATTGTTACATTGAAGGGAGCGTGGACTTTATTTTTGGCAATAGCACTGCTCTTTTGGAACATTGCCATATTCACTGCAAGGCTCAAGGCTTCATAACTGCACAGAGCAGAAAATCTTCTCATGAAACAACTGGTTATGTATTCTTAAGGTGTGTAACCAACCACTGTCTATATCTTCCCATCCATCCCTGTGCTTTTGTTATTAGAGGTATCTAACATGTCCTAGCAGGAAAAGGCCAGTTCCTGAAATATTAGGTGCTCCGTGATATAGTTTAGTACATGATAAGGAAATGCAAATATTTACACTGTGTGAGGCAAATTTATTCGCTGTCTTGATGCTCATATTTTGAATAAATATTGATGGTGTGTTGCTACCATGTTATTGAGGAATAATTACTAATTTTTTTTGGAACAGCTAGTAACAGTATTAATGTCAAAATTAATATGCAAATGATTCGGAGTGAGAGAATCTTCATATTTGGTGTTTTAATAAGATGGGATCTATTTAATCAGGATATTTTATAATTTATTCATTAGAGCTTTCTATTGTTTTTGGTGTCCCTTTTCCTGTTCATTACATTTTGTTGGGGGTTAGCTCTTTTCTTGGTTGCCCGTTGATGGATCTTATTGTAAGTTGTTTTTTAGACAATTTTGGTATTGAACGAACGACTATAAGTTCATGGTGGGCATTGTGCCAGCCAGGGTAGTTGTGGAGGTGGAGTGGACTACTGTTGCAAAGGAGGCAACAGTAGCAGTGGCAGTGGAGAATAATGGCTTTACTTATGGTGATGATAAGTGGGGAGGCTCAGGAATTGGCTCAAATTTCTTGGGATTGGTATTTCAGTAGAATTTCAAGTTCTGTCATTGGGAACAAGAAGCAGTTACCTACACAAGATGAGGCTGATACCTTCAGATATGTAAGCCAGGTATCAGATATTCCATTGCAAATCATGGAATCCTCACTTTTTGGAGACACGAGAAGAAAGAAGAGTAAGGATCTCCATGAGTGAGGATAGAATACTGAAAGTCCTTCTGATGTAATAAAACAAAAAACAAAGGATACTTCAAATCCTCATGCTAAAATGTAGGAATCCTTATAAAGAAGGGACTTAGTGATCATTAGTTTCATCAGCATAAACACTTCCTTGTCAGTTTCCTGTTCAGATATCCTATGACACAAACTTAGAATGGTCTTTACTCATAATTCACTTGCTAGGCCAATACTATTTAGAAGCTTTTGGCCGTAATTAGTTCTATTCTTTTCTTTTCTTGTTTCATTTTTGTTCTGGACCTTTTGGGTGCCTATATTCATATTTTAGCCTTTTTGGCTGTTGCCGCTGCAGATGTGTCATAACGGGTAATGGAGATACTACATATGCATATCTTGGACGCCCATGGGGACCTTTTGGAAGAGTGGTCTTTGCATACACTTATATGGATCGATGTATAAGGCCTCACGGCTGGAATAATTGGGATAAAGTCGAGAATGAGAGAACTGCTTGCTTTTATGAATACAAGTGGGTATCTCATATCTGGTTTCATTTTGTACTGCTTGAAGTGTACCAGCATCTTATGGAATTAGTCTTGGTAGGCGTTACTGATATATGACCGAAGGATTTAATCAATGTATCTATAATCTAAGTGAAACCGATACAGATGTAACTACTCAATATATTCCCCTAATGACTTGAATATCCTCTGGTCCTTAATATACTTAATATAAAACGTATTTGGAGAGTTGATCTTGGTTTTAAATATAAAATATAGTTTTTATATTTATCAATTTTATCCTAATTTACGCCTATTGATACTCTCTCAATAATAATCAAGGAGGAGAGGGAAGAAGGGAATTAAGGAAGATGACTAGGATGTTTAAGAAATTACATGTTATATTAACTAACTTCCTTAATCTAATCAAATTAGATAAATATGTCTTATATTAATAAATGGAAGGAGTACTAAAGTTGTTTAGGATTTACTTCCTTTCAAGGTAATGCCCTTATCTGCTTGACCCATTAGACTTGGGAAATGCCTTGTTTGAACTACATATATAATCGGGAATACTTGTAAGTTGTAACCTATGATAACATGAAAAATTGCTGTCCATTATCAAAACTGCAGGTGTCATGGACATGGTTGCTGTCCATCCAAACGAGTAGCATGGGCTAGAGAATTGATGGATGAAGAAGCAGGGCAGTTCCTATCACATACTTTCATTGACCCAGATGCTGATAGACCTTGGCTTGCTCAAAGAATGGCTTTGAAGATTCCATATTCTGCTTAGAAATTATTGATGTGACTATAGTAGAAAATTCCAAGCCGTTACATGTGCGCTTAAAATTCCCATCGTTTGTGAAATTTATATGCTAATTATCTGTCATGTTATGGCCTGTGAAGATTAATAGAAGTTATTGAATGATGATGCTCATTCCATGAAGACATTTCTACTACCTATTCTTTTGAACTTCTTGTATGGAATGACATTTGGCTGCAAATTTTGAACTTCTCGTATGCAATGACATTTTGCTGGATGCTGTTCTCCAAGGCAAAGTTTAAGCAAAGAAGATAAAATAATCTATAACGAACCAAACAGGATGCCTTTGATAATTAGGCTTTAGGAGAACTAAAGGGTTTGTGGAACGGTGTACATACATTTACACACACGTGTAATTTATTTATTTTTTTAAAAGAAATGAAATACAGGATAATAAATATGATTACATTATACTATTGCTATAAAAATAATTTGGAGACAAAAATATCTTTGCTATATATAACTAACCAAACAGGATGCTCCTGGATGTTCATTATGAATGTGTCTCATTAAAAATTTTAACTAAAAAAATTCAGTGGGACAAAACCTTAACCAAAGAAAAAAATACACCATTCATTGATACACTTTTCAGTGTTGCCTTATTAAAATCTTTTCTAGGAAAACCCAGTGGGATAACCTAGATAAGGAAAAAAGAATACAACGTGTATTGACTCCTTTTCTTGACAACATCAGTGAGATCTTTGAGTCTCCAAAGACCGATGTCATGGACAAGCTTTTCAAAGACTGTACTTAGAAGTGACTTGGTGAATAAATCTGCAAATTTTCACTTGAACAGATTTGTTGGATATTTATTTCAATATCCTTTTGAAATGTCACGAGTGAAGAAGAATTTGTACAACATGTACAACATTATCTTCATATATAACTGCTTGCCTTATGTTTCGTTCTATCGCTCTTGATATAGCCTTCTTTAAGTTGGACAATATGTACAACATTATCTTCATATACAACTGCTCGACTTGCTTCATGTATTGCTAGAATGTCTGCATGGTTAGGTGATGTGGCTAATATAGTTTGTTTCATATATCACCATGAAATAACTACACCTCCACATGTAAACAGATAGCTTGTTTTTGATTTACCATTGTGTGGATCAGGCAAAAATCCAGCATCTGCATAACCAACTTGTTCATGCTTGGATACATTTGAGTAGTATAACCTTATGTCCATATTGTCTCTGTAACACACCCAAATTTCAAACAATTTATAATAACATAAAATTTCTAAAATCATAAATAACTGTGAAATTTAAATTAACTAAATTTGGGAAATGTTACCGCCGCACTTATACTAAAGACAAGTGCAAAGCTAAATTCATTACATTCAAATAAAACCAAAGGCTAAAGTCCAACTAAAGGAAATATGTCTTATGCATTCTATTAAATTCATAAAACTTCTGTAAACTCTATAACTAGTTAGATTTCTTTGAGTTGTTATCCTCACTGCCCACTGCTAACCTCATCCTCTGAAACTTGTTTCACTGAAAATTTACTCCCCCGAAAGATCATCGCAGTCACGCAAACACAAAGTCAGCAAAGCTGATAATTCTAATCAAAACACAATTTATATAGCTCAAAAATAATAATCCAATCAAATATATAATCACATAGTAATTGAATCAAATATCAATTTCAATATTCATCATATATATATATTCATATAGAATCAAATATTATTTATTAATTCAATTAGCATATTCAGTGGGAAGAAAACCATGGTAGACCCGGAAACCCTACCAGTCTACCCTATGACCCGGACACCCTGTCAGTCACAAATCATCAAATTGGTCATCATTAAAACATCTCTTCTTAGTGTGCACACCTCTTCCCAAAGTTGCTACTAGTATCCGGAAATCCTTCCATACACCACTTTGAGAAGAATGGATAATCACATCATATAAATATTGGAGGCATAAAGCCCAAAGGTTGTGTTCATCACTTTAGGAGGTACCATCCCAAAGCTATCCTCCCACCATTAATTCATTACATCATACACAATCAAGAAAAATTCAACCCTATGATATATTTAGGATTATAAATACCCTATCAAAATTCATATAAAATTAACCTAAGACTTCAAGCGATTAGGATTACCTGGTCTCTGTGTTTAATGGCTTTTAGGAGGAAAATCGAGTAGAGAAGAGAAGCACAGTTGATAGCCAAAAAGATAAAAAGAAGAAGAGGAAAAGAGAAATAGAGAAATGTTGAGGATAAAAAGTGATTTGGTTTGGTTAGGTTGAGACCTCTATTTATAGGCCTTGATAAGTCTTACATTACAAGCCATCATAAATGCGTAGAAAAACTTGGAGAGCAAGCAACCTATTTTATTATTTTTATTTTATTTTTGTTGGGCTATCACAGTCTCTAAGGTAATAAAGAATGTGTTTTACTCCATTCCAATGCCTTCGTGTTGGTAAAAAAACTATATCTTGCTAATAAATTAACAGCAAATAATATATCAGGACGTGTGTGATTAGCAAGATACGTTAGTGATCCAATAGTACTAAGGTATAATACTTCTGGACTAAATAGTTCTTCATCGCATTCTTTGCTAATTACTCAAAGTCAAAATGGGTCTTTATCCACATGCAAAGACCTTAAAATATATCTGGAGTAAGAGAGCAAGAGATAAAAGAAAAGAGAAAGAGGGAAGTAGTTCTCATTCACTTGTGTGTGTTACAATGCTTGCATAAGACTTTTGTTTATAGGCCTTAATGAGTCTTGCATCAAAAGCTACCATTAATAGGAAACTTGAAGAATAAGTCTTGTTAAACTTGGAGAGCACGCCTTGAAAGGTTTGGGAAGGAAGTAGAATAAAAATAAGAAATGATTAAATGAAGCCAAATAGATGTTGACTAGGACATCCACATACTTAATATTCATCACATTCAACACATTTTTTTGTGATTTGATATAACTGTTTCATAATTGTGAATTAATGAGAACTAGCCGCTCGCAATGACAGAATAGACGCACATTTGGCTAGTAAAAAAAGAATAGAAGAGATGCATATTTGATGAAGATTTGGCTAGGCTTCATCAATTAAAAATCAATTAAGTCATCAATTAAGCGCGACGTCATCACCAAAGAAAAGATCATCCTCCATTCCGTCAGTTTATTACTATTCACAAAAAATATGCTGTTTGGCACACAAAAACAAAAGATTAAGGGAAATCAACAAACCAGTCTTACGAATTATCATTCCCAACTCACCAGTCTATTGCAAGGAATGGTCGGTGATCAGTAGTCACCAATAGTCGGAGCAAGAGCATGATCCTTGTTTGAAACTATGAAAACGATAACGATCACGTACGACAATTTCACGGTTGTATATGTCTGAGGCAATCTTAATAGCAGAATGACAATCTAAGCATATCCTTAGGTTCTTAAAAATATACAATGGAAAACCAGATCGTGTACTTATCAGGCCAAAACAGAGAGCTAACTTCTCACTATGTGTGAACAATACCTGCTCTAACTCCTCCAACTCTTCTCTGTAGCTATCCCTGTCAGAACAACCAGATAACACTTGGGAAGCTGTATTGGGAACATAACCAGCCAGCCTTAACCTTCGAATCATGTCATCTAACATCATATATATCTCTGTAGTTTGCAGGTGTGTCTTATCCCCTGCTGTGAATTGATGAAGTTTGCCAGCAACATAGATCGAACTAACACCTGGCATCTTTTTGATACCCCTGTTTTTAAGAACTTGCCTCAGAAAGTGAGCCTTGTCTTCTTTCCCAGACAATGCATACATATTTGAAAGCAAAATATGACATTCAGTGTTGTGGGGATCCATCTGAACCAGCTCTTGCATCATCTTTTCACCGAGCTGCAACTTACCATGGGCACGGCAAGAACCCAGAATGGACCCCAATACCACTTCATTTGGAGGAATTGGCATCTTTTTCATGAAGGCAAAAGCTTCTTCAAGACGACCAGCCCGACCCAATAGGTCTACTATACAAGCATAATGTTCAATTTCAGGCTTTATGTTGTAAACTGATTCAAGGCTGTGGAAATACTGCCAACCCTGTTCAACAAGGCCTGTGTGGCTGCAAGCACTTAACAAAGACATGAAGGTCATAGCATCTGGTTTCGCTTCTTTAACCATAAGAGGAAACATTTCCACCAAAACTTTGCCCTGTCCATGCATGGCCAAACCTCCAAGCATTGCATTCCAAGCCACTGTGTTTCTTCGTGGCATATTCTTAAACACTATCAATGCAGTGCATATCCAACCACATTTTGCGTACATGTTAACCAAACTTGTGCCAACCATTATATTCATGTCCCTACCCATTGATTTTAAAGCATAAGTGTGAACCCACCTGCCCAAAGCCACATCACCTGACTGTGAACAGGCTGACAAGAGTGAAGAAAGAGTAACATAATTCAATCCTATCCCACAATAAAAAATCATCTCTTTCAAAAGGGAAAAGGCTTCCCGGGTAAACCCGTTTTCTACATAACCCACAATCATAATGGTCCAAGCAACCTCATTCTTCTCAGGCATCCTATCAAACACCACTCTTCCACTTTCCACTCCTTCACATTTCACCACTCCTTCTAGAATCCCAGTCCACGACACAACACTATGCTCCCCCATTTCTTCAAAGACCTTTCTCACTTCACTCACTAATCCACACTTCACGTACAGATTCATAACTGCGTTGCACAACTTCACACTGTTAATCAAACCAGCTTTCACCGCACCGGCATGTGCTTGCAGTCCAACCTTAACATCAACCAGGCGTGCACAGGCATTGAACACACAAGCCATGGCCACCTCATCAACCTCCCAGCCCTCTCTTCGCATATTAACGAAAAAACTAAGCGCTTCTCTAGGCATGGCATGACGAGCACAGCAACCAATCAAGGTGGTCCAATCTACAGAGTCCTTGTGTGAGGGAGGAATTTCATCAAACACCTTTCGCGCATACAGGGCATAACCGCAAGAAGCGTAAAGATGGAGAAGGGCGTTGCGAAGAAAGTGATGAGGAATAGAGACAAGATCAGTGACAATGACTATGGCGTGAAGCTTCTTTCCGGTGTCGAGAGAGGATTCGCGAGCACATGCTCTAAGAAGAGAGCGAAAGCGTGGAGCAAGGGAGGAGGGCGCCGAGTGGGACGTCCATATCATTCGAGAAACTTGGATGATAAGCTTGTTGTTGAGCGATATTGGTGAAGATTAGGCTAAGACTTGTTTAAACCGATCATTACTTCCCAGAAGCTTGCTTAATCATTAACATGTCGAAATTGAAGTTGCATCTTAGTCTGACAGACAAGAACCCTGGTTCGGAGGGGTGCAATCCGAGTTGCCAGAGATGTTGACCTATAACCAACAAAATCAACTATAAGAACACGAGGCTTGTAGAGATAGAATCATGTTACACCCACATCCAGGCATGCAGTAATGCCTTGACAAAATTTCCTTCTTATAGAAGCAAAAGTCAAAAGATTCAAGTTTATTTTGTTTTAAACCGTTAATCCCTATAGTTTGAAAAGGAAATTGAAAGTGTTAAGTTTGATGTTGTAGCATTAACACTGTTTAAATTGGATAATTTTGGGTTGGGTTTATCTCTTAATCTTTTTTTCATTATCCCTCATCATCTTTAAATTATATCCATCCAATCAATCACAATACCATTTTAACATCTCTCATCTTCCTAATCTTCCTAATCAATGGTTCAGATAGGTTAATAAGAGAAAAGAAGAAAAAGAATGAGGAGAAAGTCCTTTCCGATAATCTTGCTTACAAATGAAAATTTGTTATTTTGAAAAAATAAAATTCACTTCCCTCTACTGCCCCTTCTCCATCTTTCTCAATCTCAAGAACGATATGTAGCCGGTGAACCTATGAAAGAATGCCGACCATCTCTGAACGAATTAATTTGGAATTGAATAGATTAAGCTTTTCTCTCTTCTTTCGTTTCTTCTTCCTCTCAGAAGCCTCTGCCAGAACGCTTGAACAGGTAATCGCTGAAATCAAACCAAAAGCACAAATCCACACAGAAATTTCACACAAACATTTCCTGAGAAAGAAATAGGAAAGAAAAAAGAAAAAGTCTTTGGAGGGAAAACAACGAGCTTTCTAATTATTGCTCATTGGAGTTGTTAATGATCGAAATCAGCAACGTCTCACAAAGTTGTTTTGGATTGAAAGATAATATATCCTATTACTATGTCTTTATTAAAAATAAAAGTTTCTGTGTGTTTTTGTGCTTTTGACAGAGAAATTTATTAATTTCATCCAAGAAGCTGGACATTCTTCCAACTTGATCTTCCCTGCTGAAGATTTCAGGCAAACGCTCACCGCCCGCAGATCCTTTCCGAGATGAAGAGACAAGGGAGAGGGTGTGAGAAAGAGAGGGGAGTAGATGGAAAATAATTTTTTTTTTAAAAAAAAATAAAATTTTCATTATCTAGTCTGCAAAATTATCTAGTCATCTTACCCAGTCAGCCACCCACATGAGCAACTTTAATGACATTTATGCCACATCATCAAACTTAACATCAACAAAATCCTTTTCAAATTGTAAGGACTAACAGTTTGAAATAAAATAAACTTAAAAAATTAAAACCACCTGTTTAAAATTTTAAGAACCAAAACCAAAATAATTTTAAAATATGATGATGATATTAACCCTAAATTTTACTCATAGTATATAGACATACAAATTTGGAGTTGGCAAAAAAAATGAGATACAAATTTGGAACAGAATAGAACCAAAAATAAAGAATTCACGAATTTATCATCTCATTTTCTTTTTTTGATTAATTTATCATCTCATTCTCATATTTAAACATCCATCCATACCCTGCACTGAGGACGACTCTTGACTTCTGAGCAAAAACGTTATTCAAGAGTGGAGAACAAGCAGACAAGCTAAATGCAGCAAAAAAGGGCGCAAGCGCCACAACTGATTCGATCAATGATTAAAAACCAACCCTCTCCAAATTTTAACAGTTTAACCACCGTGAATCTTTATATCATAATACAATTCACGCAATAGCCAATAATCAATACAAAAACAGAATTCCAAACCTGGCAAAGCCAGCATATACATGTCATACACTTAAAGAAGCAAAACACAGTCAAATTAGCCACCAGCAAAAATCTGTCTGAACAATCACAAACCAGAGTTTAAAAAAGGGAAACCAAGGGGGAGAGCAGGCGAGAATGGAAATAATTCTCAGCCATATATCTGGACAATATTTTGGACCAATATCAGAAAATGTCAATTCTTGCCTATTTACGAAGTTTAAAGTACAGAATTAAGGTGACAGCTAGAACCAAGACTGCGATGATGCTGCCAATAATCCACTTGTTCCTGCTCATCCTTCTTGAAATGTTAGTCAATATTTTCTTGCTCTTGCCTACGTTATCATCAACTCCATGAAGCTGCAAAGGAAAATATACCGCCCGTAAATAAGGGGGCCATGTCTCATAAATAGCACATATTTCTGTTTAATGTTTCTAGATCAATTTCAAGCATAACTCAACAAGCAACATCAGAGCTATGCATGCTGAAATCACCATAACAGATAATACAAATCACAAAAGTCAGATTGTTAACGGATGATCTGCATATGAATCAGACACCAGTCATAAAAATATTACCGTGTTATGTGCATGCAACAAAGATTGCCGCTGTGAATGCAAATCATGAAGAATTGAGACCCCGAGATCTTCTGTTTCCAACATTGTTCTTCTACTGTCCTTAATTCCGTCGCTAGACTTGTTTAACCTCTCGGTTGACATCATTAATCTTGCTCTCTGATCAGCTGATGCCTATTGCACACATTCATGCTGGTGTCAGATTTGCTGGCGTTAGTCTTTAAAAATTAGAAAAATCAAGGAATAACTGCCATTTGCCATGATAAGAATTAGAAACATGGCATAAGGAATCCACGTTGCTGTTTAAGGTAATTGAACTACCCAACATATAGCACAAAACAACTAATACTTTTTTTTTTGGTAGGCAATACAACTGATACTAGCTTGGCTAAAGTATTAGAAATATTACATAATGGCAGCAGCGTATTTTGCTTGAATTAAATCTACAATGGGCCCCATGAATAACAAAGCTCAAACAAACTGCAATGCAGACTCCCTATATTTTTTTTATGTTATATTGACTATTCTTTACTAAAGACAAAATATAGATGCCGCTTCAAAACAGTTTCACAACAAAATGAAATCATCTTAAGTAATAGTACATCAATTTGGAACATTACCGTCAAAGTATCTGTCATGCCTGATTCCAACAACTCATCCCGAGCAGAAGGGTTCAAGTTACCTGATACAATTTTCTTGACTTTAGTTTTAAGATTGTTCAAATCTGACTTGTACTCCCGCAACTTAGCAAGAAGCACAGCCTTGATGTTTGGCTGCAAACTTCTTGCCTCAAGGTCCATTTTTCGAATCTTCAATATCATAAGCTCATTCATATCAGAATCCCAGAGCACAGAAGAAAGACAAGTTTCCATCAAACAGGAGAAGAAAGTACCAAAGCTTCTGCTTCATCAATTCCAGCCTTTATTTCAGAAACTTTTTGCTTCTTTTGCTCTGCAGATCAACCAAAGGATAAGAATTAAAGGGGAACATATGACTCAACATAAAACTAAGGCTTCAAATTTTATTCCCGTTTTCTTGATAAAAGCTTTCAACTAAATCCACTCTCATAGCTCATTACTTAAAAAGGAATCCTCAATTATTTACGAATATCTTTGTAACACATTCTTAGGTTAATTTATTCAATAACCAGTTCATTAGAGTACTTCCCTAACACAAACAAAAGTTGGTCCAGTTAGTGAGAATTTGACCCATAGCCCATAAGGTCATGGTTTCAAATCTCATTGTTGATGTGAGGACCTTGTTCGTGGGCAATCTATAACTATCAACACTCTTTGAATCTAAAGGCAAGCTGTGACCCTAATGAGCCCCCAAGACCCAGCTTTGTATGCTTGTTTGGAACATCGATTGGAGTGTTCAAAAGTAACTTTTCAATCGTGATTTACGGAATACGAAGTAAGTATGTAAGAGGAGTGTTGTCTCAACTTATATGCATAAGTATTTATAAGCCTTTCAAAAGCTCCTCCAAACATGCTAAGTACTTCCCCAACTTGAAAACTGACAAAGATGATAAAAATGGGGAAGGGCATCAAACATGAAGAAGATTCTACAGAATTGAAGCAAAAGGATATATGCGTAGTTCCTTGTTAACCTTCCCAACACCTCAAACTTTTAAAACCCACAGAATGCAGTCTCTGCTCCAAATCAGGGCATTCAAGAATCACTGAAGTGAACAAAAGAGATGTTTTCATCGTAACAAGTCGTGCATGTATGGATAACGATACAGAGGCAATTGTCTCTTAACACTCTAAGGAAATGACGGGTGGGAGTGGGAAGCTTCAGAAAGTATCAATAGGAGAAAACTTTCCAAATGCTACTTCTGTTACCAGAATGTAGACACCAATAGATAAAAAGTCTAACCAATATATGCACAGATTAGACAGCAAAAATTGAAGGAATTCAATGAGAAACAAAATCTCTATTTTAAAAAAAAAAATGATATCCAGATGATAATTGCACAACCTAAAAATGTATACTTAGTTTGTGCTTTGCTTTTGACAACTACAAACTACATGTTTTTATTTCTCTAAAAAGGTCGCAATTCTTAGGCACAATAATTTTTCACTGGTTCAAATTGCGTCTTTGCCATGACAATGGCCATTATCCAAATCTATATCTGGTAATAAAAGTAGTTTTGTTTCAAAAAGGAAAATTCTATAAGCTCTGGAAATCCTTAAATAATTATAAAGATGCATTTTCCACATAGGCGACATAATTTGGGAGATTAACTGAAATTCCAAAACAAAATAAAGAAAAAAGCAGATTCAAGGGGAATCCAGAAGCGTCAACAACATTCCAGACTCATCTAAAAACGAAAAAAAGGAAAGATCGGTCAAGAATTTTCAACTACCTCCATTAAGAGCAACAGCAGCAGTGCACTTTTTCGATAGATTATCCGAGAGCTCACAGTACTGTCGTTCGTATCCCTCAAAAACGTTACTCATCGTCCGGGACCTTTTACAACCCTCTGATCAATTCAAGATCAACAAGTAGGTTCAATGCAATCAATAATCAGAAACAAGGGATTGATTTCAAATAATTCAGAAAGACATAAACAAAATTGAAACCTTCAGTAGAGAATTAACAACTAAACCCTAATTTGATCGATGCCCAAAAGCAAAGCATAAAAAAAGTAAAAAGGTACAATTTCGGTGTTGGTCAGTTGGGGCAGGCAATGATCTAAGCGAGAATCGAAACAATTGAATAGATCGCAAGAAGAAAACCGTGGGGCCGCACCTGAGGTAGTCGCAGAATCGGAGATGACACCGAAATGTGAGAGAGGAGGGAGTTTAGGACGGAGACCAGTGGGGATGCTTTTCGTTAATGTACGGGAGAAGGGTCAAAACTCCGGGTTTGGCTTTCCTCCGATGCTTTTAAAATCCGCTACCCTCCGATACCTTAAAACGACGTCGTTTAATGTTTTTTTTTTTTTTTTTCCTTCTCATTTTCCTCCCGATCTGGTCAAAATTGAATGTCGTTTTCGCATGGAACCATTCACCAGATCTGGTTGAACTGCTTAAACAACTCCAAAGCTCCGATCTGTTATGAAATCTTCCCCTCTCTCGTTGATTAAAGAGGACGAAGTCATCGTCTCTTTCTGATTGAATATGAAGAAGATATTGTCTCACAACAACGTCGTCCTTTCTCGCCGATTGAATAAGGTATATAGAATCACTGACTCGGATGAGGTATTGACTCGGTTAAAATTTATTCCTTTTCAGCATTGTACATTCAAGACTATGATTGAAGATAATTTAATTGAATCCCATCTACCACTTATTATGGAAATTGTTTTGCTTTGGTTTTAACTTTGATATTTCCTTTGTAGTATTATGATAAATCAGGACCCTTTGGTATATGAAGTTAATGTGTACCCGAGGATCTTATGCATTTTTCTGTTTTAGGTTGTCTGTGCGTCTATAAAAAGTAACGAAGTATTCATCTTTGATGTTGGTTATATCTCTTGTGAACCAGTTGACGTAAGTCCCTATTCTCATATAATCTTATTCTTTTCTCTTTGATGTTGTACACATTGATTTAATTTTTCCAATGTATATCTTTTAGAAATCAGAACATGTTTCTTCAGTCAATTCACAATCAAATTGGTCATATACTCTAGCATGTGCAGGGCACAATTATGATCTTTTGCTCTGAATTATATTATACAGGTGTTCTGAATTAGATGACAGGAACTGCTTGTGTTGATATACTTGATTTGTGATAAAATTCTGCACTTTTTAGTAGTTATAACATCTAAACTTGTAATTAAATATGGTTCTGTTGATTAAATTTTCTCTCCATTTTTCTTGTTTTCATGTCAACCTTGATTAATAAGTCTATCATAACAACATCAGAAGATCATGTGCTTATTTGGCTGATGATGGATGTTAGTTTCATGTCCCTTAGTTTGTTTGTTTTTTCCTTGCATAGTCATGCATAAAATAGTTTGGAAGCATTCTATGATGTTTCGTACTCAGTGATCTGTCATTTTTAGTAAATGTGCTTCAACAGAAAACATAGTTTGCTTGAAATATTTGATTGAGGATTTTTATGTCTCTTTCAAAAATATGAGCTTCTGTTTTTCCTAAATCCTAATCCTTTCATGACTTGTCAAATTATTTATTTATTTTTTATTTTATACAAGAAAGCTTCAAGGCCCTTCCTTCCAATTTGGGATGTTAATAAGCTATCTCGTCGATTTGTGAACCCTTCCTCGTGGGACAAGAGAGAGACTGATTGTATGTTGTTAAAAGATATTTTGTTTTATATTTTCCCTATTAACCAGTTGTTTTTCCTAGTGAGGATTTGTGATAGTAGTAAGACCTATCAATTTTAGTTCTGACACTGCAAGTCTAAGCTTTGTTGGTTATTTTCACCAGGATACTTGCTTCGATACACATGGTGGAATTAATGTATGGGATAGAAGAGTGAAAACTCTCCCCTTTGTCTTGAGCTTGCATCTAGTTCCTCGGTATGCTTAACAGCATCCAATTAAATGCAGAAAATCAGGTTGAGTGTTGTGTCTGCATTCTATAATGTCATTGAGTTTTCTCAACTATGGATGTTAATATTTTATGTTTCTAAAAAGTTTCCCGACATAGATTGATTGAAATAGTTCCAGAAGTAGGCATGCTTATCTCAAGCTCAAAACTTGTATATCACTTATAAGTCCTGAGAATCTAGGTATTTTGAACAATACACGCCCTTCATATAGCCCAACAAAGCTAATGCATAACCATGGCCTTACAAAACTCCAGTTGATAGCACAGATGAAATTGAACTTATGTAGGTTTGATTTCCCCAAGTTTTGATATATGTCTTATTCAAAACTCCAGTTGATAGCACAGATGAAACTCTAGCTGATACAGATTTCTAATTTTTAAATCTGTACATTTAAAGCTTTTATATTTGTTTCTTTAACTCCTTAAGCTTAGGCTTAGTATCATATCTAAGTTTGCCCAGTTGACATCATGGTCACAAATTTTCTGTTTTACTCATTCTATTTGCTATCAAGAATGACTAATACATGGAAAACTTTAGTTGTTCCATTCAAATCATTATCTTTCACTTTCCAGCGAAACAAAATAGGATTGAAACTAATTACAATGATTAATACATGGGCTTTGTTTCATAACAGATTACACAAATAATCGGCTTGCTTGACCAAAATGGAGAGTAGACACAAAAGGAAGTACAAAATGAGCCCGCTTGACCAAAATAAAGAGCAGGCCAAAAGAAGTGCAAAATGAGGTCGCTTGAGCAAAATAGAGAGCAGACCCAAAGGAAGTCATAAGTTGTACAAAAAGTTTGGACAAAATAAGGTGGAATGGAGGCTTCATATAGGAGGATCAAAGTCAATCATTGAATCTGTATTTGTAACACAATGTAACTTTGTAGTGTTAGTGAATATATATTGACAATCTTAAATTTTTCCACTATTGTAAGATGAGACAATGCTATGTAAAAAATTTCATATTTCAATACAAGAGAATTAATTGTTTTCTTTCATTATCATTATTCTTTATGCTTACCAACATTATATGTTAGTTTGACTAAAATCCAGTGCTTCAAGCGATGTAAAGTCGCAGTCAAGTGGTGCCTATAAAAAATTAAATTAAATAAATCTCTAAATACTTAAAACAAACTAGTTGAGAATGCTATTCAACATCATATGACATACCGTCAATAAATTTGTAAGAGTATTTTGACTTGATTTAGACTTATCCAACATCATGTTATTATGTTGTACTGGAGTTGATGTCTCAACTTGTTGAAGTTGATTATGGTGTCTCTAAAACATATTTAAACATTAAACATGTAATAAGCATTAAGCATCTTTAGAAAAAATAATTGATTAAAAGTATACCTGTAAAGCTTGATGAGGCTTTTTAGAAGCTTTTGTTATTCCTCTTCTTCGATTGATTTCAAGGCAACTCTTTATCCGTTTACTTATCTTTCTACCATATCTCTTTTTGAAGCCAACAACTTTTCCACCACCATTATCGCCATCATGATTCCCCACACCATTATTATCACCTTTACTACCATCTAATATGTATTTTATGTGAAGCTCGGTCACCTTTTTACTTAGTTCCAAGATAGCTTCATGAATAAGCGAGAATGCCTCTGAACTTTCTGATGCATCATTAGCTAATTTAACAAGTAAAGGGCATAATTATCTATATCGATTTGATTTTGTAGTTTAGGATCAACTTCAATATGTTTCCCTTTGATATCATACACTACACCACATCGTGCTTCTCTTGTCCACCTTTTTACTATATATTTCTTCGGGAGTAATTTGACATCATGTTCATTCAATACTCTCAATGCATGACAACATATATGCCAACTCGTTCAAACTTTTTGCAACAAGTTATTGTCTCTGTTGAAGGATCAAAAGTCAAACTATGCTCTCGTTTACTTCCATCCATGGTGATCACATAATCAAACATGGTGACACTATCCTTTACATCCATAATGATCTTTCTTTCTTTCCTCTCTTTTATACATGTAGCATCACGTAGATCACATTGTTGTTGGAACAAGTTAAAAATAGGTCAAGTATATACATCAGAAAGCTGACGAAGCATACTTGAACTCTGTAATATCAACCTTGGCAACTTGTCAAGCGCCTCAAAATCGCTTTTCAATTATTTATAACACTTATCCTCTAGAACTTGTTCAAATTGTTGGATGAATCCATTGATGTCCAATTTAGCATGGGTGCAATTTTTGACAGACGCATTGACACTTTCGCTAATTTGTGTGCTTCTCATACCAAGTGTCTTTGAGTTCTTCATATAGCATATTACCCATTTCTCTTTTATTTGATACATGGACATCAACCACGAGTTTTTTACCATATCTTGTTGTGATAATAATGTTCTCCAAGCTTCTTCAAACCCAGCTTCATCCCAACAATGATACATGCAATGGTTGAAATCACTAACCATTGAGCTTGGAAGGTGCTTCATTGCATTTTTTTGAAATATGCCAGGTGCACAAGGCATGCTTTACCTCTGGCATCACTTCTTGTAATGCACGTGACATAGCAACATCTTGATCGGTAAACATAGTTAGTGGCTGTTCATTTTTGTGTGCGCACAAAAAAGTCTCAAAGAGCCATTTGAAACTCTCAACAGTCTCATCATATAACAATGCCACTCCAAATATTATCTCTCCTTTGTAATGGTTAAAGTCAGAGAAGATTGCAAGAGGTCTATGGTCACGATTTGTGCAATAAGTTGTATCAAGGGAAATTACTTCACCAAAGCAAGCATAGTCGACTAACATGCGTGCATCAACCCAAAATACATTTGTCACTTGCTCCTCTGAATCCATTTGGTGAGCATGAAAAAAAGATGGCTTTTATGCTAATTGACGCTCAAAATACCCAAATATACATCCTGCTTCCCCATATTTCATGGCTCGTTGCCTCCTTGAATTAAGATAATTCTTCACATCACCTCTTGTATATCCCAAATTGGTTCGAGCTCCTGCATATTGGCTTTGCAAATTGAATGCTGATTTCTGACTAATCCCAACCCTTTCAGCATTTTCTAATTCATATTGTTGAGCTGGTGTTAATCCCCGAAACGATGCAAACAGATGAACAGCTTCAGGAGGTTGAAGAAGATGATTATGATCTAGGAAAACTTCATTTATTTTGTACTTTCCATTTTACTTCTTTAACTTTCATTCTTGCTTTGCAATCTGTTCTTGTCTCTTCTCTAGGCTTTCGAGTTTTCACATCACGAATGTCTAGTTTCTTCACCCCTTCTTTGCGACAAACATATAGATAAGAGGAATATTTTGACTTATCTTTTTTGCTCTTGTTAAAGATCTATTTTCGAACACCAAAACCAATTCTTCTTCCATATGCCTTCCAAAATTGTCATGATTCTTCTATATTATTAAATTCAAGATCAAGTGTAGGAGCTAAATTTATATCCATCTACAAAATTGAAAAATATGTACCCAATATAAATATAAACTCACAACAAAATTGATATATTCTGAAAAAAGTTATTTAAACAAAAGTGAAAGCATCTTCAAAACTATATGTTGGTATATTCATGAAAATCTTGTTATTTTTTAATCCAACATGCATACTTTTAATATTAGAGGACCAAAATATCCCTTTAAGTTAAAAAAAAATAAATTCAATGTCAATATTTCACACGAACAAACATAGTGTAGAACTAAATTGTAGTTTGGTTTAGCTTGATTTAAAAGTATTCCTTAAATAAGCATAGAACAGACCTGTAAATAAGTATTCCTTATTAGAATGTCAGTATTGGGCAAGTTTGTGGACGGGAATGACTTGTTCCTTATTTCATACTATGCTTTAATGCAAGAACATAGATTAAAATGGTTCAATGCAAAATGCAAGAAAATAGATCAGAATGTCAGTATTTCACAAGCCAAACTCAAAGTATTAGTGCCGGCTAGCCCAGTAAATTTCCGTAAAACACAATTTTAGGCTTAATAGTCAAGCAACTGGGACAATATGGTATATTGCAATTAAAAAAGTTGAATCATCGGGCATTTGTTTAAAAGAAATACTGACTCAGACTCTGCAAGCTTTTTCTACCTCCTTCGATTTCCTCTTCTCTAAAACCTTTTCCCACTTCCTCATATTTTCCCGCGCAGATTCAGGAAGAAGAAAGTGGTACTGGCGCCAAAGAAGAATGGTATTGACGTGTGTTTCTTGTCTCGGGAGAAAATGCGGAAAAAAAAACAGAGGACGCACGTGTGTTTTAGGAGGAAAATGAGAGGAATGAAAAAGGAGAATGAAAAAGACATTAAACGGTGTCGTTTGAAAGTATCGGAGGGCAGCGGATTTTAAAAGGACCGGAGGAAAGCCAAACCCCAAAAGTCCAAAGTGAATAAGGATTTTTTTTTTTGCTCAAATCAGTGAATGAGGATAAGCACAACATAAACATAAAATGTGCTGTTGTTCGTGCCTTCGTGGCGTTGACTCGAAAATGTATGTTTTTTGTTTATTGGGTAAATTGTATTTTGGTCCCGGTTGAGAGAATATACGATAAAATGGTTTCTTAAAATCTTAAAATTGTATTTAAGTCCGTGAGACTTTTTTTGTAATAAATTCCAATTTTACTTACAAGTCCATAGTCCATTGACAAGTCTATGGCCATTTGACAATTGGAACTTATTACAAAAAAGTCCTACAGAACTTAAATGTAATTTTAAGATTTTAAAAACCATTTTGTTATATTTTCTCTTGTCCAGGGACCTAAATGCAATTTGTCTTTGTTTATTCGGTTCACATGTTTTGCAAAGTGCCACATGGTAATGACGTGGGAGGAAATTATCGACTCGATCCTTAATATAAGCCCAATTTACCTAATTTAATTAAATTAATGAGTTAGTTAAATTAATTAATATAACATGTATTTTCAAAAACGCCATAATCATCTTCCTTAATTCATTCGTTCCTTCTTTTCCTTGATCACTGTTAAGGGAGTATCAATAATGATATATTAGGGAATGGTTGACAAATATTAAAAAGAGCTTATATTTTAGACAAAAAAAAAAAAAAAAAAACTCCCCAAATAAACTTTATATTACTCCTGTAGTCCTTAATAATATAAGATATAATTTATCTAATTTTATTAGATTAAAGAAATTAGTTAAATCAGTTAATATAAGATGTATTTTTTAAAACACCTTAATCATCCTCCTTAATTCTATTATTCCCTCTCTTCTTTGATTATTGTTGAGGGGAACATCAATAGGAGTAAATTAAGAAAGGATTGACAAATATAAAAACTATGTATTATATTTATGACCAAAATCAATTCCCTAAATATGTCTTATAATGAAGACAGGACTTTCGGTGTGTTTGTATCAACTTTTGAAAAATAGCTTCTAGAGAGGGAAAAAAAATGATTTCAAAGAATAGATTTTGTGTTTGGAATCACTTTTAAAACATGGTTTGGGCCCAAACCATGGTTTTAAAAGTTAAGTAGCCAAACACTCAAGGAAATCTAAAATAGCTTTTGACACTAAAAATCATAGTTTGGGTTAAGCTACCCAAATACTATCAAATTCTACAAAACCATGGTTTGGAGGTTAAAAACCATGGTATTCCAAAAGCTATTTTTTTTTCTTCCTTTTCAGCAGCTATTCTCCAAAATCTATCATATACATTAAGTAGCGGAGCAAGTATCTCACATGGAGCGCATGATACATTTACTTCATTGGGTTACCTCTCCATTCATCACCACACAAAAAAAAAAAAAAGTATCACTAACAAAATTCAGTCAGTAATCCATTTTTGACGAACTGCAGAAAAAACCATGGCAAAGATGTGTTCAAACAGAATTACAGTCCGTCGCTAAATTTGCGATGAAATTTTCGATAGAACATTACGTCGCAAAGTTGGGACAAACTTTGACGGAAGTTTGTGTTGCAAATTTGCGATGGATTCCTTGGAAAAATTACCCATTGAATTCCGTGAGAAAGTACCGAAGGAATTGCATGGTATATTTCCCATGGAATTGCATAGGGAATTTTGTGGCAAGTTTCCCACAGAATTCCATAGGTAATTTTGCGATGGAATTCTGGGGGTAGTTAGCCACATACTTCCTACATTTTAGTTTTGATATGGGAGAATCTTTTGACAGATTTGTCACGCAATTCCGCTAGTAATTTTTGTTAAGCCTATTTTTTAAAGATTTCTAGGGCATTAAATTTTTAAACACACTAAAAATTTAAATGTTCAACAAAATAGCCTGATCATTGAACTTAAAATGTCACAAGTTCAAAGTAACTAAAATATTGAACAAGGCAAAATGTTACGAGTTCGAAGTCACTGAAACACTACAAAAGGCCAAATATAAGTTAAAAGTCACAAGTCTACGGAAATACTGAAAATAATATAAGGAAGCCACAAGTTCTCAATTCTCATTTTCAACTTCTTCATTTGCATTGGTAGCAGTGGGTTACTCATCATTGGCATGGTTAGAGAGATCGGTAATTGAATCCTTATTCCTTGCAATGCAAACATAATCAAGTCAGTTGCTCATTTAAGGTGTTGATTCTCTTGTTTGAGGTGTTCAGTCTCTTGTGTGAGGTGTGTTATCCTCGTGTACAATTATTGAACCTTAGAATATCCCGTCGAATTGATGGAAGGAGTTGAGGTAGAAGAAACAATATGTTGATTTTAAATCCAAGCCTATAGATACGGCCCTTCTTGTTCTTACCACTTGTAACCTCTAACCACAAATTAAGTCCATTCTAATTAGATTGAACACTACCTATCTCAGAACTAACAAATGCCTTTAGTCTCAGAAATTCATCTTGCAAACAAAGTACATAAAATAAGTACATCACAATAGATTCCTTTCTAGACCAGATTTCTCATATAAGGAAAACAAAAAATCTTACATGAGTTGATTAGTATCTAAAAAATTAATAATTCAAAAAAGCTAATTAGAAAGTCCTGGACACAAATAATTATATATACAGTCTTTTAAAATAAGATTAAGGTGTAAAAATACACATGTGTTTTTGTCAAAAGTGTGTCTAACACCAAGTGTTTTTTTAGGTGTAAAAGTGACTACGTGGTTACAAAAGTGGAGCAAAAATATCTATTGACCATTCGTTGACTTTTTCTGTACTGAAAATGATGTCGTGGATGTTGATAGGTTTGAGTTGTTATGAATTATAGTTCAACCCCAGACATATTACAACAAATTTCAATTTAGCCCATCCATAAACTTTTGAAATTTTCATTTTAGTTCCTGGTCAAAACTTACGTTTTGACCAAGGACTTTAGGTCAGATTTTGATCTTCTTCTTCCTCTAGAGACAGACTCGAGAGGCGGACTAAGAATAGACACAAAAAGACCCAGCCGTGGACTGAAGCAAGCTAGGACCTTGAGCTTTGGACGAGGAAGAGAGAAGGAGGCGATCGGAGGAGGGAAGAAGACGAACACCACCACCACCGCCATCAAGGATTTCCCATCACCTTCAGTCTTCTCTTCACCACCATCGTGCTTTCGATCGGCTTCTTTTACTCAGCTTTTCATCATCAATCAATATTTCCATATCTCAGGTCCAGCATCATTATCACCGTCGGTCTCCATATGTTTTCTGACTTCATTCATAGCATCATCATCACAGTCGTTCTTTACCCTCCTTCCTCCATTTTCTAGTTTTTAACAAATAGCCGACGCCTGACGTGGGCCCCGCATCAATATTCTTTGATTTCTATCGTTCAAGTCACTATAACGATGACGTTTTGTCAAGGTGAGCGAGTCAATGGACCACATCTACTTAAAATTCATCTCAACAGTCCATCTTATAACCATCTCATCAATTCATGATCTTCAATCGTCACCCATTTTTTAAGCTCCCTGTCTCTCTCTCTAGGTTTCACAGCATAACCATTAACCAGAGGGAGCGAGCAAGGAGGGGGGAGAGAGAGAGAAAGATAATGGGTAACAATAAATATAGCATTTCAATGATTGTAGACATGGGTACTTCAAGCGGAGCTTTCATGTCCAAGAAGAGGAAATCTATCGTTGCTAGTTCTAGTTCTTCTTAATTGGAGCTATGCTCTTTCAACGACCACCCCCGCAGCACACATTTGTGTGAAGGGTTACACGACATGAAGGTTTCACCTGCTTATTATGTGAATTCCGTCGGGACGATAGTTTATGGAAAAACTTTTTATGGCCGGTCAGTCTCCTGTTGTTCCACCAATATCGTCAAAACTAGTTCAGGCACTGCGGACAGCACGACGATGATGACGCCGGCGCCAGATCTGGAGGTGCCAATTTTAATTTCTGAATTGTTATGTTGTACTTTCTCATGTACTCTGTTGTTTTATGTCTACTGGAATTACTCTTGGTTTCTGAACTGTAATTTTGAGGAGTAAAAAGGAGACACATAGAAAAACAAAACAAACTAGCTAGCGTAATGTTAGAAGCACATTTTTTTAAAAAATTTCTTCTTTTTTCCTTCACCGCTAACAGAGTTCTTGTGTGTTTGATATCAACTTTAAAATCATATATGATCCGTACCATTATTAGAGAAATCAACTTTTAAACTAGATTTTCACCATTAGTTTCTAATTAACAATGAACAAATTGTTCCTTCCCAATGTCATATTAGAAACATATACTTACATGAGTTGCAGTTGCATGATGGTCCGCAAATTCTCCAGTTTTCTCATTATATAATGAGTCTTCTTGAACAATTCAAACACTGAAGGATCTCTTCCCAAATCTGTAGCCTGTAGGTATTTATAAAGATGTATTATACGAAGCATTAAATAAATAATGATTGAATCATTTGAAGATAAATTCTTACCATCCTTCTCTTCTTATGCTCAGTATTAGGGATACTATCCCATTTGTGTTGAGTGCCTCCTTTGCTAGAGGCTCGATTGGTCTTTGCTATCTCACACTTACTCAGATATTCTGGTGTTGTCCACATTATCTCTAACACAATCACTTTGTGTGGAATTCATGGCCTAACTTGCTGGTGAAACAAAACTCCTGCCTGATAGTATGCATTGTATCTCTTAAGATATCTGAACACTTTACATTCCATGCATGTAACTGGGATTGGTTATCATGCATGTAACACGCGCGTTCAAACTTTTAACAGGTTGTATTTTATATGTAGTGGTTTTATTTAAACTATGCACAAAACGAAGCATCCCAAATGAAGCAAGAAAGAAATAGTAAAAGAGGAAAGCAAAGAAGCCAGATTATCCTTGCTGAAGAGCTTCCACGCGGCAGCATCTCATTCATGAGCTTCTTCTTCTTCTTCTTCTTTTTTTTCAAATACTACTTCGCTTCAAGTTTGAAGCAACATATGCATGAAGCATATTCAATAGTTATTATGGTGCTTGATTCAAGAGAGAATTAGAAAACAAGTCATCAGTATATTATATCAACTCATATCACTTATAACATCCAACATCCATAGCTCTAAAAGTTTCCAAATAAATGAAATGTCAAGATTTCAATTCCGCTATAATCTTATATTGTTAATATAAGGAGGGTTAAGATGAATCTTGGGTTGTTAATACATGCATGAAGGATCAAGATGGATTGCATATTGCGTTGCAGAATATGTGGTCAGAGTTTTATTATTATTATTTATTATTATTATTCACATGACTAAGTCGTGTGGTTTGGCACATTGTTAACATTCATTTAGTTGGATGTGTTTGTCTCTTGTACTGACTCTTGTGTTTGTCTCTACTAATTTAATTAACAAAATTTTCTATACCCAACCAAATGAAAAATGATCCTAAACGGAGATTTCCTTGTGTACTTGAAACCGATAGATTCCCCATTATTATAAAGTGACAAATTAAGTTGTGCAACGCTTAGGGCAAAAATATATATTACTTCCGGTCTTCAATATAAGTTCTAGTTAAATTTTTTTTAGAGATTAAGAATCTGAATAAATTATTTTAAAATATTTATATTTATCATTTTTTTACCAATATAATTTGACTGACTTATAAACTAATATGCATGTAATCTAATAATATACAATATATGATTTGATTAAGTTGCTTATTTTGTCTCCTTAAACTTTCTAAAAAAAAAGTCAACTGGGTTTTATATTAAGAATCAATTGGAGTATATTGAAATATGCATTGGTAGCAAATGTTAGAATATTTTAAAATGAAGAGATGTGTTTTTTATAAAGTTATGTTCATTAAATTAAGAGATTTATATAAAGAGTTGTGTAAGGAGTTATAACACTAAAAGTAACCAAAGTTATATATATTCAGTTTCTAGAGACACATGTGAAAGGTTATAGCCAGAGATGTGGCAGCCACCACTTGGTGAAAAGTTATGTTATGTTTATGAGAAAACTCTACATAATATAAAGGTATAACCCTTCATATGTCTATTCTGAATAAGCATATGAGATTTATGAATTTAAGAAATCGTTATGAATTTTAATTGAGGAGGTGTTGCTTCAAGAGGCACACTTCAATGCATCACTTCATGGCTTATAGATACCCAACGCCGTCAATCATTCTAACACATCAAAAATCACACAACAAGAGATTAAACTCATTGCCTTTGTCCTTGAGTGAATACAAAGATAAAGTCAAATCATCATTTTGTAAAAGTCATTGTTGTCTTGCTCGAATATTGGAAGTGAAATCCATACTTAAGGGTCTTCATTGTTTCTGCAGGAAATTAACCCGTCAATCCAACTTGCACCTTATAAGATAGGTATAGGTGGGGGCTAAGTGGGCCTAAAGGAAAGTGTTTCCCACGCTTCGAAGACATTATGCATTACTTTCTTCTTCATCTCTTATTCTTGTACTCATCAGAGATATAGCCCCTCCAATAATCTTTAGGCTTAATACCGTGAATCCAAATGGAGTCATTGAGGGAATTGATTACAAACTTTGGGCCCGTTTGGTTCAGGAAACATTTGAGGAGGGAAAGGAACTTAAAAAAAGGGAAAGGAATTGAAGGGAAGATTGAGAGGGAACTTTAAAAAGTTGAGCTGTTTGGTTGACATGGGAATATAATTAAGTTGAGGGAAGATAAATTGTTTGGTATGAAGAATTGGGTGTTGGTTAAGTGGGAAAGTTTGGTAAAATTCCCTAAATGCCCCCAGAAAAAAAAAGCCAGATAACCTTTTTTGTTGTTCGTCTTGCGATTTGTACATAAACAGATGCAAATCGAATCACGTCTTCGAGGAGAAAGGGAATTGGTGGAGAGCTCAATTCGATTTGAAATCGCGACGATGCGACGATCATAACGGCTGCCAAAGGTGCGAAGGACGTCAGACTGTGAATTGTTTAAACTAGGCAGAATGGGAATATTATCTAATAAGTTCGAACGTAAGAGTAAAGTTCGAACTTAGAAACATCACCATTACACAGGTTGGAACACATAATGTGGCAGACGGATATATCAGCAGTGGCAAACCAGAAAAAATTGCAGCCAACGCAAGACACAGAGAAGAAGAAGAATTTTCCCCGACTGTACAACAATGCCTTCGTCATGTCCTTCCTCACCCATACGCAAGACACACTCGACCTAACTAGTCATGAATGCCAAGAAAAAAGCACCCAAATTGGTTCCCACTGATTCGTCGAAGGCAGTCCACAACCAGGCCATCGCCATTGTTAACCAGCACAGCGCACAAAGTTTAAAAAAAAGGCATTCACTTACCTTGATTCAATCTTGCTTGCCTACTCCTTCGCACGATGTCCTCTCAACCTTCGTCTACTCCTTCTTCTAGCTCCAGGCGTGATTCTGCTTTATGATATCACATGGGCTTTTTAGTCCTCCAAATTCACTTTCCCGGGACAATTTTTAAATCCCGCCATTTTGTGAAGGAGCCCACTTTCCCTCGTTGGTGGGAGCTTCGGCGATGGCGGGAATGTCACTTCCCGGGGAACAAGCCGCGCCAAACACGTTTTCACCCGGGAACCGTGTTAAGTTCCCTTCCCTTGCCGAATTCATCGTCAACCAAACGGGCCCTTTGTCAATTTAGAAAAATTTGATGGCGCGGTAACTTCCTAAATTGGAAAAAGAAGATGAAATTTCTCTTGACGACGTTGAATGTTGCATATGTTCTTACCACTCCAAACCCCAAGAAAGAGAAGAAGAGACTAAGGCTCAAATTAGAGAGAGACAAAAATGGGAGAATGATGACTTCATTTGCACAAGGTATATCCTCAATGGGCTCGGTGATGCTCTCTTCGATGTGGATCAAAACTCACCCTCTGCAAAAAGAACTCTGGGATAAACAAGAAGAAAAATATATGGAAGAGGATGCCACAAGTAAGAAGTTTCTTGTTTCTCGTTTTAATAACTATAAAATGATTTATGGAAGATCTATCATGGAGCAATTGCATGAAATAGAACATATTGTGAGTAATGTTAAATAACATAAAATAAATATGGATGAATCTTTTATTGTCTATTCAACTAAAGAAAAATTTCCTCCTCCATGGAAAGACTTCAAAAACAGTCTTAAACATAAAAAGGAAGATATTTTTTTTGAGCAGTTGGGGAACTGCCTTCTTTTGAAAGAAGAATTAAGAAAGCAAGATGGTGATAAAAATACCAATGCTCATGAGAAAGTCCATATGGTGGAGAAAAGACAGTCTCACAAGACCTTAAAGAAAAGAGGGAAGGAGAAAGATAAATCCCAAGCACAAGAAGGTGACAAAGGAAGAAAGTTCATTGCTACTTTTGTCGAAAGGGCGGTCATTATAAAAATGAGCATCGTCTTTTAAAAAAGAAGAAAGAGAGTAGTCCTTCCACAAAAGGTGACAATCTTGTGGCAATAATTTCGAGATCCACCTAGTTGACAATAATGAGTCATGGTGGGTGGACTGGTGCAACTCGTCATGTGTGCAAAAACAAGAACTTCTTCAAGACACCAAAGGAAGAAGAAGGCGACGTACTTCGCATTGGAAATTCTTCAATTGTTCAAGTGAAGGGAAAAGGGCCTGAGGGAATTGAATTCACTTTAGGGAAAACTCTTATTTTAAGAGAGATCTATTATGTACCAGAAGTTAGAAAGGATTTAATATCGATACTCTTACTTAATAAGTTTGAATATAAGTTTGTATTTGAGGGAGACAAGTTTGTTCTCACTAAGGGAGGAATGTTTGTAGGCCAGGGTTATTTTTGTGAGAACATGTTCAAACATAATGTTGTTAAAGTTAATAATAATAATTACAATTATGCGTATATTGTTAATTCTTGTGATTTATGGCATTATCGTCTGGGTCATGTTAATTTTGGTAAATTAAATAATATAATGAATTTATAATTGATTATAAAGACTACCAGTAACCATGAGTCTTGCACTACATGAACTAAAATAAGGTATTATTTCCCTAAAGTAGAAAGAAGTTCTAAATTATTACAATTAATAACATGATGTTTGTGATTTGCATGGTTCGCCTACTTTAGGTGGTAAAAAATATTTTGTGACTTTCATTGACGATTGCACTAGACTTTGTTATGTTTATTTAATGCATGTCTTAAACGAATTTAAGATATTTACAACCGAAGTAGAACTTCAATGTGAAACCTTTATTAAGTGCTTATAGATAGATTATTTTCAAAAATATTTTGAATCTCCTAGTATAATACATCAAGTAACTGCCATTTATTCCCTACAACAAAACGGCATAGCCTTTTGGAATATAATTGTGTGAATATATACAGTATTGTAGTCGTTAAACACTTAGTAGAAAGGAATAAATGCATGAAAAAATGAAATTAGAATAGTTAACTATAAATGTGCTCCTTAGTTGACAGGAAGATGATGCTGTGGATATATGTCGATGTTGGTGCAGCATCACTTGGTTAAATAGGCATTGTTGGGCGAGAAAAGGGGCCTTCTGAAAAAATAAACTTGGTTTCTATTTATATTTTTAACAAACATTTTAGAATTTTAAAGTATTATAATAGGGAAAATTAATTCCTCAGTCCTTATAGTTTTCATTGTGTTTTGAATTAATTAGGTCCCTTTTTTCCTTTAAGTTTACTCTGTCAGCTCGATTAATCCCCTATGTTTAAAACTGTTAAATTAAAGCTAACCAGGTTAATAAATCTGTTAATGTATCTGACTAAGCATCTAGCCAGAGAAATTAAAAGCCACGTGTGAAAATAAAAAAAATTTCCCTTTATATTTCTCTCTTCCTCTTTCTCCCTCCATCAGTTACTCTCCCGCCTAAATTCAGCTCTTCGATCTGAACTTATGTAACCCCTCCCCGCAACCACTCCAGCCCCCCCTGCGAAGCTCACTCCTCCGACAGCGTCACTTCTCTCAAACTGCTACATTTGTCCCTGAGAACATGTAGGCAAACATTAGCATACTAATGATACTATGACAACCAATGCGTAATAAGAGGTATGTTATATTTTCCTATAATAAAAATAATGTAGAATCAATTCATTTAATTAAATTAATCTAAACTAACCCTACCTGCTGCAACTACGCATGGTTACCGATTGAATGAACCAATAAGGTGAGTTTACAGGTGTGACTGATATTCTGTTCATAAAGTACTCAACGATAGCAATAACTACACTCCAATACCAGGCGAACACACCTTCTTAAATATGCAGAAGGGATTACGGCTACTAGCTGCTTACAATAAGTGCATAAGTATACACATAAACCTAAAGAAGCAGTGAAATCACACTCCTCAAGACATCTGCTACTCGCTGTTAAAGTGACGGTTTTCTCTAAACTGACTATGAAAATTCCCAACGTACAATATATGATCTTCTTGCTCACGCTTCTAACTCGACATATTACTACCTGTTATCCTATATCTGTATTAATTTTAATGTTTGCAGGGCAGGATTCCCGCCAGTCATATATAGGCTTCATCATTGTTTGAATCTATTTAATTTAGGGTTAAGGTGTAGATTGGCCAACGAACTATTACCCGAGGAGCATCTGGTACAAACATTAATTGAGGGTACCTTAATTATTAATCAACAATTAAAAAGTGAAAATAAGTACCAAAACATTAATTGATTACGTTAAAATTGCGGAAGATGGTGGCGGAGACGCTAGAGAAAAAAAAGGGTTATGTCTTTAATTATCAATCAACAATTAAAAAGTGAAAATAAATACCAAATAATAATTAAAAAAAATAACTATCGGTCAATGGAAAACGGAGACATCAAGTAGTTTAAAGGCATTGTGTTTTTTTTTTCATTTTGTGTGTGTTTTAAAATAATTGATAATTAAGGTACTTTCAATTAATCTTTGGTGGAGATGCTGATACTGGAGAAGTTAAGCGTCTTTTAACCCTTTAATTTATTGGTCACCCTATGATGACCACTATGTCCACCTGTGAATACAAGCTATTGGCGTGAATGTATAACCCCCGTTGACTTAAAAGTTTCCTTCAACATGAACTGCCAATCAAAATCAACAGCTATGAATGTACTAAGTATTATGGTATGTAGAATTAACCCGAATAAACCCTCTACATTATGGTTCCAGTATATGATATGGTAAAAATTACACTTAATTATCTTTGGGAAAACCTTGAGTAAAACTTTTATTTACAATTTCTCCATCTTGGTATGAATAAAAACATACAATCACATTGCCAAATTGATTACGGATAAGTTTATTGTTTCAGTACAAAATGTAATTATAATAGTTTCTTTTTTTACCGAAATTCCGAAATTATGATAGTTCGATCTTGATGTAAAAATAATTTTTTAATAGAAGTGATGAAACCAAATACTCTTTCTTGTGGTAGTGCACAAATACTTGGAAATTAAAGTATCCATTAAGACGTTAATTACTCAAAGCCACATAAATTCATCACGCTTAATGTACATATTTAAACAAAAGGAGGAAAGAATAACACGACGGAATAATATGACAGCAACCCTCTTAGCATCAGCAACCCCATCATACTAGGCATCTATGAAAAACAAGAGTAACATCCAGGAAGGTAACACCTGAACAAAATTTGGACTTTTGGGTAAATATTTATTGGAATAGGTGCACAAAAATTGGGAAAAATTAATACTAATATTATTAGTAAATCTCTGTCCAGAATTGCGCAGATGACTGTCCTGCCTGCAGATACTTCAACCGTGGAAGAGTTCGTTCAAGTGCTACAAGACACACCGTACGTCAGAGATAAATCTCTGTCCAGAATTGCGCAGATGACTGTCCTGCCTGCAGATACTTCAACCGTGGAAGAGTTCGTTCAAGTGCTACAAGACACACCGTACGTCAGAGATACTTTAGTATCAGATAACACAGCATTGTACGTGAGCTGTTGTTGACTCCTTACATGAGGTTTCTTCCAGAAGACGGTGATGACCTTGGAGTATCGTCATTCGTCAACTTGCAAGAATGTGGACACATCCCATGACGAAACAAATTAATAAGTTTTCCAGCATATAGTGAGACAGCATAATGTGTCGCAAAGTATGAAGAATCGACTAAGTATGAAAAGTGGAAAAAACCAGGAAACCAGCATAATGTGTCGCAAACTTGAAAAATTGAGGGCAATATTAGCTTCTCATACAATCATCCTTCTCTACCGAAAATAAATAAGCTTTCACAACAAATTATGCAATTCATTCAACATTCATACACATAAAATTGCATAAAGCTAGATGGGTAAAAGTTGAAAGAGAAAAATTCCCAAGAAAGATCACCGAAGAAAATTTTCAATGTCGTATTTTACTTGCATTTGATGGGAAAACCTCGATTTACAAACGAAACCAATACCCTGCACTTAAAATCTACAAATGTCAACAGTCGTCATTATAATTTAGTTCCCGATAGATCGATTAACTACATTCGATCCTCCAGAGCATGCGAAAGCCCCAAGAAACAGACTAATCATTGTAAAGTATAGCAGCTAAAACATCAGATCGACGGATCAACTCAGATATGAAATTAATAGCCACAAGAAGTGACTTAGGACTCAAAATCTATACGAATTAATGAATTTATTTAAATCACATCACAAAATACCCAATACAGGGAAAAAAAATTATATGAAAACCATCTGTGAAATGTTTTTATCAAGACTCCATCCGGAAAGGAAGCGAATTTAAAAATTTGGCGATGACCTTGGAATATATAACCCAGCAGTTGTGGTTATCGTAAACTTGCCCCAGGACGACATTGCAGCGTGTTCACCTGAACTGTGTATCCTATAAGAATGGTAAGTGTTTGACTAGGTCAAGGATCTTTATATAGGAGATGGTGAGGCGGGTTATGGTTTGTACGTTGGACACAATTACAGGCGATAGTTAACACTGACCGATGGCAACGACCAATAAGACGCAGAGAAACAAATTATAATAAATGAGGCCATATTAAACGTAGTAATCACACCAATGGGTGTTCATATTAGGGCGGCTAGCTATTTGTCTCCAGCATGTTTTTTTTGTCTTTAAATTGGACGTTTCAACCATAAACATGGTGCAGGTGAACAGCAAATAGTTAGCAGTTAATCATGCCATGTGGATTGTTGATTAGGACCAATTACTGTTCACTTTCAAGGTTTAGAGATATATATTTGATTGATTGATGATGATATCGTTAATTGCAACTTTGTCCATCGTGTATATTTTATAAATCATTTTTCTTTAACAATAAAATCTCGATACATATATATATTTTTATTTTTATTTTTATTTTTTTGATACAAAAATATTTTGATTGATTGATGATGATATCGTTAATTGCAACATTGTCCATCACGTATATTTTATAAATCATTTTTCTTTAATAATAAAATCTCGATACATATATATCACTCTGGTTCTATTTATAAATCTCTTTTGACCAAATCACACATACTAAGGAGAGGTGGCTCAATGATTAGATCCTTTATGAATAGAGTACCTTTCAACTATTTATTTTCTCTTTATTTTCATTGGGATCATTTACACATCCAATTTTTTTGGTCGAAAAAAGATTCGATACATATATACAGAGACAAACATCTCGAAACAGTTCATGTAGAGCCCATATTAGAATAACTCAGGGCCCAAAAAATTAGAATAAGCTAATAGCTATCAGTTTTGCAACATAATGATGTTAGGAAGAACGTAACTCTTTTTTCCTAAAAAAAACAAACTTTTCTCACTTTAACTATCCTGTCAGAATCGTTTTTAGTGTGTTTGATCTTACAACCTCCCTTTTAAAGAAGATGCCATTCAATCTTATAACTTATTTTTAGAATAATGTATTTAATTTCTGGCCTTTGATATTCGCCATCGTCCTTTACTTGGAAAATTCAAAGTTGCATATTTATGTTTGAAAGTTTAAGTTTTGAAACAATCCACCTTTAGTTCGCAAACTATCATTATGACAATATGTTCTTGATGATATCTTTTGAATTATACGGTGTTGAATATAAGACTCAGTTGACTAATTGGATTAAGAAAACTAAATAAATTATTTTAAAATATTTCTATTTAATTTTTTAAATTAATTTGTGTGACTTATAAACTGATATATAATCTAATAATACATATATAAGTATTTTAGAGAGATCATATAACACATATTATAATTAAATAATTTATTTAATTTCATTAATCTTCACAAATTAGTCAATCTTATATTAATTAACGATAGCTTTTTTGTTATGTACTAAGACTTCTCTCGGTTTTCTTTTGCTGATTTAATGAAATTCCTTCTTTGATGGTCAAAAAAAAAGTTAGCTAGTACTCTTGCACGTCTCTAGAAAAATGCATTGATATAATTCCACCTCATGTAAATATAGTAGGAGCATGAGATTTAGTTTAATTCAAAGAGAAATCCAAACGCAACATATAAGAAGATCCAAACCCAGAATTTACTAAGAACAAGTTGAGTGAAAAAATGCTTTATTTTTCATCGATATATCTAATAAACACTTGTCTCATATGTAAAAACTAGATGAGCATATATATTATATACGTCATATTTCTAGTTTAATCCGCACTCTAGTCATATCTTACGATCATCTTCAATATTTCACAAAAAGAAAAGAGCTTCTCAAGTTGATCCAGAAACGTCACCGTCTGTGGTGTAGTTGAAGGACGGAAACTACATCAATAATGTTTATACAATTAAATATAATTTTAATCAATCGAAGTTTGGTAGTGACACTATGTATAAATATTGGAACAAAAAAAAAATCACATAAGCAGTTTCATTGGGGGGACATCATATCTTAAGTGAGAAACATTGGATTAATCGTTTTTCTTGACAATTATTAGCAACGACAAGAGGAAACCTCACTGGTATGTATTATTATTATTTGAATATTTCTTGTTAATTAAATAATTAACGGCGATATTGACATAGTTTTGCCGTGAAAGAGACTTTTTACATTGTCATTTCTTACACGTTTCATTGCTAATTGCTTCGCTTTTAACCGTTTTCACAACTTGATGTGTGTTTTAATTAGCCGAAAAAACAAGATAACTTGATGTGCGAGAGATATCTGTTTTATAACTTCACAATAAAAATCTCTGATATTCTTTTACCCAAAAAAAAAAAAAAATCTTTGATCTTCACTTTACTGAAACTAATTCGAAGAATTAAGATGGCAATATCATTATGGGTGGACGAATGAAAAGTTCTTATCTATATCCAAACTCTCAAACATCTATCTGGGTTATGCCTTAGTTACAGACTTATTACTGTTTTTGTGCCAAGTAAGATCATATAATGAGAGAAGACATCTATTGTGTCCTAAAAAAATCGATTTTTATCAATTAATTATCTACAACATTATTCATATCACTCTACCAGTCTATAGTTATTTATTGAACTTAAATGTATTTCTTATTCAGTGTATATAATGTTTATATAATGGGGTTAATGTGCAAATCTACCTATATTGTCTCCAAAGAATGGCACCTGACACCATAATCATCAATTTTGGCAAAAAACGAATTTTTTAAAATGGGGTAAAAATGATAAAAACCGTTAATTTGAACAAACAATGTGTCACTTTATGTTTGTGGGGGCCACAAGATTTCTCTATGTATAAAGTAACAGTATTTGCTTAAATTAACGGTTTTGTTGTTTTTACTTCATTTTAAAAAGTGGGGGTGTGTGATCCGCCTTTGTAATTAAGCTAGTTAGTCTTTTGCCTAATTCGCTTGTAAAAAAAAAATTCAAAAAAAAAAAAAGTGGGTGTGTGTTTTTTGTAAAATACAGAATTTCATGCGTATTTTTATATCCAATAAAACTTTATAATGCCATATGTAATTTTGAGAAAACATTATAGGAAGATTTGCACATTCACCCTAAATAGTAAGCAATTAGGAAGGACTTTTTTATCAACAATTTATTTAAAGTTGTTGATGGAGCATAATGGTCATGCACCCGACCACTTAATATAATAAAACTTAATTATTATTGTTGTTTTAAAGAGTTGAGACCTTGTAAGTAAATCCCATCAAATTCCTCTTTTAAAACCTTTTCAATATCAAGATTATGAGTTTGATCCTAGTAGTATGATGAGTGTGAATTATGAGAAAAAATCATTTTTTATTTTTATATTTGAATTAGCAGTAAAAGTTAGTTTTTCAACATGATTTATAATGTAGGAAATAAATATATAAAAAAAAATTTATCTCAATTTACGTTAACTCAAAAAAAAAAAAAAAAAAAAAAAATCTTGAAGACGTTTGTGATATGACCCATTTAGGCTCACACTTCTAGGCGAGATCTAAGTCCTGACTCCTGGCTTGGTCAAGCAAAACAAAAGAATCAATAATCAATAAATAATAAGAGAGCACCAATTACAAAGCCTCAAAAACTGCCAAATGTTTGGATATTTGAAGCCGAAATTATAACAAAACAAAAGAATAAAACCAACCCATACGACCCATTCAGCCTCAACACTTATTTGACTGGATCTTTCTTCTCAACCCACCCCCTCCGCAAACACACATATATAAACCACACTACCTTCATCTCCAATTCAAGCAACCAACCATAGAGTTAAAGCTTCATAGATAGATCATAGCACAAAACAAGCCTTGGACTCTGAAAGAAGAGCTGCAAATGGCAAGGAAGAGGAAGGCCATGGAAATAGAGGAAGACGGAAACATGAAATGGGATGAGATGATGAAGGAAGCTGAAGCACTGGGAGTGAGCAGAAGAGCCAGGAAGCGTTTTGTTGGGGTAAGACAAAGGCCTTCTGGAAGATGGGTAGCAGAGATTAAGGATACTATTCAGAAGATCAGGGTTTGGTTGGGAACTTTCGATACTGCAGAGGAAGCTGCTCGAGCTTATGATGAGGCTGCTTGTCTACTTCGTGGTGCCAACACTAGAACCAATTTCTGGCCTTGTGCTTATTCTTCTTCTTCAAAAACCACTGCTCTTTCCTCTAAGATCACCAATCTCCTCCTTCAGAGGCTCAAAGCAAGGAACAACACTTGCTATGTTTCTTCTTCTTCTTCTGATAATTCTTCTTCTTTCTCCTCTGTTTCTCCTCTCTCTGATCATCAGCAAGTTGATTTATACAATGAAGAAGCAACTGCTGATTTTTCTATTGACCAGTTGACTGATTTCCTTAATGATCCTGAAGATTACAGCGCAGGAAACAACAATGACTTTAACATGTTCACTGATCATAGTGCACAAGTTGAGTCCTTTACCAGTAGTCTGGAATCATGTTTGACTGAAACAGAACAATGCAGGGTAAGAGAAATGGGGTCGGAAAATGACGTCAGGAATGTTGTTGCAGACTGCAGTTCAGGAGGGGAAAGAGAGGAAGAAAGTGAAGAAGAAGAGGAGCAAGAAATCACGCATGTGGGTGTGGAGGATTTTGAGTTTGTGGACAAGGTTGCTCCTTCATGTTACTATTCACCGTTTGAGATGGCGGAAGAGATGGAGGAGCCAGTGGTGGTTGAGGCAGAGAGCTACGGCGGCGATGAGCCTTCGATGCTCAGAGCAGCCATGAAGAGGATGAAGTATGAGAGGAAGTTCTCAGCTTCTCTTTATGCATTTAATGGAATACCTGAATGCTTGAAGCTGAAGTTAGGAGGAGAAGGATCTGGAAACTCCAAGGCAAGAGGGGTTTCTGATCATTTAGCTAACCTTAAGGCGGCATGTAGCAGCAAGGAGAAATTCGAGGAAAATAAGGAGCACAAAGAAGAACAAAACACAGTGACATTAAATGAGGCTGAGAGTTCTTCATCTTCTACTAATACCAGTGTTGATGGTGAATTGTTGCTTTGGAATTCTCTGGATCTTCCTCCCATATGTTACGTTAACTAACTAAATAACGGTTGGGTTCCAACTTATCTTATGTTTCTGTCACTTGAATGTATGCTAAGTGACAAATCAGGTCTTGTATTAATCAACGTTAGTTAAATTTGAGTTCTGATCATTCTTCTTCTAATAACTGATATTCTATATTCATGTCAATCTCATCTGTTAATGAATACCGACTCATCATACAGCAATTTCCAAATTGAGTGCTTCCAGCTATTCCGTCCACTAATGCAGCGAGAGAGGTGGCTTTTGCAAGTCAATCGGCAAAAAAAATGTTACATGATAATGGATCGGAATATTTATTTTTTAAAGTTTTTACTGCCTTCCCCAAGGTTCTCGAAGAAAGGAACTAACTACTCAAGGAGCATGCCAAGGATGATTAATTATTAACTCAAAACTG
Organism: Acacia melanoxylon; assembly: GCA_019022615.1. Lineage (NCBI taxonomy): Eukaryota > Viridiplantae > Streptophyta > Magnoliopsida > Fabales > Fabaceae > Acacia > Acacia melanoxylon. Next base: position 894,493 of record JAFJYJ010000119.1, read on the forward strand.
TGGTTATCTTATAAGTTACCAAACACCCATATATTTGTCAAAATCAATTATGAACACAAAATCATGCTTATCTCATAAACTACTATTATTAACTTTTCATTTTCATAATTGATTAGGAATATTTGGTAACTCATGAGATAACCATGGCTTTAAATTTATAATTGATTTTGGCAAGTATAGAAATGTCTGGTTTTTACTTTTTAGTTTATAATCAACTGACATGGGTGTTTGGATATTTTTTTAAAAAATAATGATTTTGGCTCCATGATTAATAAGTCAAGGAATTCAAACAGCCCCATGTTTCCTTTCTTCTCATTTCTAAATATATGCTTGTATGCATGTACATATAAACATACATATGTAATCCAGATGGCTACTGTTTCTTTGCTTTCAACCCCAATATACATATGACTCAACCTACGTATATGCGAAGTTTATCTGACTTATCGCAACAGAGGGCAAAAGTAATGTTAGCTCAGTGCGGAAACGATTTTGAAAGGAAAAATGGATATCGAGGTGTTGCAAAACCGATTGGCTGAAAAAATTTCTAACAATCAACTCTGCATTTCATGGGTGATATTTAAATAGGTTCTAAGTCCATACCACCAACCTTGGATTCGTTCTTAGCCTCAAACTAGCCAGCAAGCGTGAATTGAATACATAGCACGATCAACACTTTCATGCAAAGGTGATAAGGTACATGTTTTGATAATTAATTTAAACTAATAAAACAGTAAGATATTCTATTATATATAGAGAGATAGCAAACATCTCATTAACTCTTTAAAACAGTCCAGAAGAATCTTCTAAACCAAATTGACTCGCTGAGAATTCAATGTTTTATTGAAGAGGCAATATGCCAATTTATAAGAGTAAGTTACAGAAAGATGGACTCACATTTGAAATTTAAAATATGAAATTCAAATGACTAACAACCCATGATTTTTGCAACTAACTCCTACTAATGGAATAATACACTTATTTCTCAACTTCCTAAAAAATACTACCTCCGGTTCTAATTATAAAACACAGTTGACTTTGTTTAGAGAGATTAAGGAAGTTAAATAAGTTACTTAATCATTTTATATGTTGTGTATTTTTAGATTATATATTAGTTTATTGGTCAAACTAATTACTTTGAAAGAAAAAATAAAAATACTCTAAAGTAATTTAATTAGCTTCCTTAATTTTTCCAAAAAAGTTAACTGTGTCTTATAATTAGGACCGGAGGGAGTAATAATTAAAAGTCAATAGTAATAATCAAAACAACTAATCTTCCCTAGCATGTTTCCCTTTTATTGAATAAATCAGACGATACTTATCATTTCTTTCCCCCTGAAAAACCGATTTGTCCTCAAGTAGGAATTCAGGAAATTGTTCAGCAACAAGATCATATTCTTCCCAAGTATTATCCTCCACAGGACGATTTGCCCACTCAATAAGTAATTCCAACTTCTTATCGGTTGTCCAGCGATGTTGCAGCACTTTAGATGGCAAAAGGATCAGTTCCATATCGTGGATATGGCCAGAGAAAGCGGCGGATTTGTGGGTTGCTGGCTGGGTGCTGGACGCAATAAGGATACATGGAATACATGATGGATTTTTGCATTTTAAGGGAGCTCTAACTCATATGCCACGCTGCCTACTCACTTAAGCACTTTGAAAGGCCCCAAAAAAGAAAGTTTTTCAAACCTTTTCTTGGCTAGGGATTTCTAACGATAAGGTTGTATCCTCAACCAAACAGCATCTCCTGGGAAGAATTCAAGATCCTTGCGATGCAGATCTGCGTGCAACTTCATTTGATTTTGAGCTTTTAGGAGGTTGGCTCATTAGATTTTGGCAGTCCTGTAATGAAGTCAAGCGAGATGTCTTCCCAGATTCATTCGGGAATGGGAAGGGGCTATAGAAGTCTACAGGAGCCAAGGTTTAGTACTTGTTCTGTTGACAAGTCAAGCAACGTTGAATGTAATGTTTTACATCATTCTTCATTCTCTTCCAGTATAGTTGATCACTTAGCCTCTTCAGAGTTTTAAGATAACCACCGTGACCCCCGATTGGAGTAACATGTACCTTAGCCATTAGTTTTTCTCAAAGTTCGGTTAAATTAGGTATGACTAATATAGTTTTGTAGAACAATCGTCCGCTCACAAAATGGAAAGGAGAATGTTGATCCGGATTTGCTTGTAATTTGTCGATCTTGGATTTGGTTTCGAGGTCTTCTAACAATGCATAAGGTAACATTTGAAGCTCATTTTCCATACGAATGACCATTCTAAAGAAATCAGTTGATGAATGCTCCTTTCTTGGTTTATAGATGATGGTGAAGTCAAAGGGAATAAGTTTCACCAAGAGTCTTTATTGTGAACTAGTCACAATTTTCTATCTTAGCAAATGTTTCAAGCTGTGATGATCTGTTTGTACATAACAATGGTGTCCCAATAAATAGTGGCACCATTTTTGGAGAGAAAGAACCAGGGCAAGAAGCTCTCGGTCATAGGCAGATAACGGTAGGAAAAATGAGAAGCCTTTGCTGAAATAGGCTATGGGGTGCCCATTCTGCATAAGAATTGCTCCAACCCCGTCTAGGGAGGCATCACATTCAACAGTAAAAGGCTGCTAGAAATCCGGTAATTGGAGGACTGGTGTGGTAGTCAAAACTATATTCAGTTCAACAAAATCTCCTTGAGCCCTTTCGAACCATTGGAATGCATCTTTCTTAGTCAAATTTGTCAATGAACGAGCAATAATCCCATAATTCTTTACAAACCTCGATAATACCTTGTGAGACCGAGAAAGCCACGCAAATCCTTCACTGATATCGGTGTTGGCCAACGAGCAACGGCCATGATTTTCTTTGAAACAAGTTCAACACCATCGCTAGTGACTATGTGCCCTAAGTAATCGACCCTCGTTTGTCCCAAGAAACACTTCTTGGCGTTAGCATAAAAGGATTGCTACTGCAAAATTTGAAAGATAATCCTAAAATGTTCTAAATGAACCTGCGCAGAAGAACTATACACCAGAATGTCGTCAAAGAACACTAATGCAAATTTTCCTAGATATTGGCAAAAAAGATTATTCATGATCGCCTAAAAGGTTGGCGAGGCGTTGGTTAATCCAAAGTGCATGACCACGAACTCATATATGACCAGAGTGTGTTCTAAATACAGTTTTATGGACATCAGAAGGAAACACACGGATTTGATGATACCACGAATTCAAATCAATTTTTGAGAAATACTTAGCTCCTAGTGACTCATCTAATAGCTCATCAATGTTGGGAATCGGGTATTGTAATTTGATTTAGACAACGATAATCCACACAAAGTCGCCACGTACCAATTTTCTTGCTTACTAATAGTACCAGACTTGCAAAGGGACTAGAGCTGCGATGGATGAAACCACGATCCAACAATGCAGCAACCTGACATTCAATCTGATCCTTTTGATAATGCGGACAATGATAAGGCATCAAATCTGGAGGCGAAGTGTCGGGCAGCAAGTTGATCATGTGATAGTGACTGCGTGGAGGGGGCAAGGATGTTGGTTCGTCAAAAACTATTCTTGAAGAACCAGAGATACATCAAGCGCAACTCTCTTTGTTGTTATTTTTTGCTGAAATTCTAGGCTTTGTAAACAAACTTGAGGTTCAGCCTTCGAAGTTACTCCTTGAAGTTTATACCTTTTTCCTCCAACCCAAAAAATCATAAACATCTTATTCCAATTGGCTTGCACCGTATTCAGAGAAGCTAGCCACTTAATTCCTAATACTAAATCAGCCCCTTCCAAGGAAAAAGGAAAAAATCCTTGCTTTATGATTAAATTAGAGACCTTCACCTCCAATTCCGGGCATACTTGGTGACATGTTACTCGGCGTCCGTCCCCAATTTGGACTCCAAAATCTGGGATGTTTTGAACGGGCAGCTGCAAGTCCGTGACAAGTTTGTCTGATAAGAAGTTGTGGGTGGATCCACTATCCACCAAGAACATGATTTCCTTGTTTCAGATCATCCCTTTAAGCCTCATGGTAGAAGCCGATGGTATGCCAAATATTGCATGCAAGGATATTTTGGCGTTCTCTTCTTTGGCGTCATCGGGAATAGGCACATCGACTTCTTCCTCTTCTTCGGTGATTTCCAGTAGTAACAGTGACCCCGTGCACCAGTGACCTGGACGGAATGGCTCTCCACACTTGAAGCAGCGGCCTTTCTCCCGTCATTATTGGTATTCGGCCAAGGAAGATGGTAGGTATGGTTTCACACCGAGGATGATGCCGTCAATGCTCTGTTCAAGCCGAGGGACGAGACGTTGCTTCCATTGTTATCAAAATGTAAAAACTTACGTCGTGATATGTGTTAAGACACAAGCAAAAACCGTCCTAAGTAAAAACTACGCTTAAAAATGATAAAAACTTACATTTTTATCGTTCTTATCGTTTTTACTTAAAACAAAAAATAATAAAATAATAAGAACCCTATTTTCATTTCCCCAAAATCAAAAGGCTATGGATGATGTTGTTTTTGTGATGGCCAATCAAGATTGGGTAAGAAAAAGAAAGCTCAAAACTCTCATGCAAATAATTTTAATGATCTTTCATCCGATGATGATTAGATGGTGAAAAATGAAGAAGATTGGGAAAATGTCGACAACTTAGATATTGATGCCCATGATGAGAAAAGCTTAATTGAAGTTGAAGTGAAGGAATCTAGAAATGGTCATGCTTTGAACATTCCAGGTTTTGCAAATGAACTTGTTATAAGAACAAGAGAAGAGTACATTGAAAACATGCAAGTTAATGTGTGTTTGATTTGAATCAATTAATATAATTTAAGAATTGTTAAATTTTATTCTTTTGATATTTTAGAATTTGGTTGTAGTTGTTAAACTGTGTTTTTGGATTTATGTTTTATATAGTTATGTGACTTATATGCACACACGCACATACATACATATAGACACACACACACACATATATATATACATATATAGATATATGTGTGTGTGTGTCTATCTATGTATGTATACATGTATGCACATACACATACATATGTATGTGTATACATATGTCTACATACATACATATGTGCGTATATAAAATTTTGTATCTTAACCTAAAGTAGTAAAAAATTTACGTTTCGTGTCGTTTCTACAATTTACGTCTCTATCACCCTCTTCCGTTTCTACGTAGAAACTCGATTTTGACAACATGGGTTGTTTCTGTTTTTCTCGGGTTGAATTTCGGGTCAGGTCGTCGTGTGTGTGGAGTTGGGTTTGGACCAGGTTATTGTGTTAAATTTGGCCTCATATTCTAATGCTAGACTAAGAGCCCGATACACATTTCTAGGTTTATGAATCCTCCCGTTCGCTCTCAGGTCCTCGCTCAAGCCGTTAAGAAAGACCCCAAGTAAGTAATACTCCAGCCAGTTCTTCACTTTGGATGAGTGTCTGAGAAAATTCAGATATGTACTCTGAGTCTGAGACTAACCCAGTTTGACGGATGCCGTATAGTTAATCGTCCAGATTTGATATTCCGATGGTCCATAATGTTGTTGCAGTGCCTTCACTAACTCACCCCAATACAAGACGGTGCATTTGTTGTTCACCTATGAGAAAAGGTCCAAGGCGTCCCCTTCGAGGTATATAGATGCCACCTCTATCTTTAACTCCTTTGGAGTTTCGTAATATCTAAAATATTTTTCGGCTTTCTGCTTTGAGAATCCATCCCCTCGGGTCTCCGCTAGTGAATTTGGGAAACTCAAGTTTGGTAAAAGGAACATGGTTCTTAAGAGACCAGTTCGATTCATCATCACTATCTGCTTCCCCATGAGACCGGTGTTTTGTCTTCTCCAATCAAAATGAGCGAGCTTCAAGTCTACAACTTTCTTACTGAGGGTATCCAAGTGTTGCAAGTCTAGCAGCTATGGTTGCTAACGGGTCTGCCGAAGTTGTTGTGAGTCTAGCAGCTATTTCTTCCGGGATTTGAGTCGCGTGCAAAGAGCATGTTAGCACCATGTTGAATTGTCGTGGGTCTGATGCCAGTTGATAAGGTACATGTTCTGATAATTAATTTAAACTAATAAAACAATACACCATGCTGAATCATCGTAGGTTTGATGCCAGTTGATAAGGTACATGTTCTGATAATTAATTTATTAGTTAAGATATTATGATAAGAAGAGATAGTAAGCATCTCACTAACTCTTAAACAACTCAAGGGAGAATCTCCTAAACCAAATTTACTATATGAAAATATGTTTTATTCTAGAGATAATATGTCAATTTATAAGAGCAAATTACATAGAGATAGACCATAATTTGAAATTCAAATGACTAACAACTTATGATTTTAGCAACCAACTCCTACTAACTAGTGGAACAATCCACTTATTTCTCAACTTCCTAAAAAATAATAATTAAAAGTCAATAATAATAATCAAAACAACTAATCTTCCCTAACACGTTTCTTTTTTCTTGAATAAATCAGACGCTACTTACCAAAAGACCAACCCTGCAAGCTTACTACGTTCAGCATGGATAGAAAGCCTTGTTTCAAGTGGCAGTTATAAGCAGTATTTACAAGTTATAACACCGGACACAAGCCATCATACATATTAAAGGCTAGCGCTAATTCTTCCACAGCGTTTTCCAGGACTTTCAGTATCACATAGTAGTAGAAATTCAGTTCCCCTGCGGGATAAGCAAACTTAGTTGAAGCAAGTTTAATATGTAGGGTTAGCTTGCAGCAAAAGTGGTCGCCAGGATATAACAGAAGTTGGGTTACATTGAAGGGCTAAAACTGAAATTGCACTTATTTACAATGCAAGCTTATCTACAAGCTCCATTAAACACATCAAAGTGGTTCCTTGTCAGAGTATGCTCTTTGCTCTAGAGGACACGTAGCTGTGCCAGGAAAGAAGCACAAAGATCCAAGAAGAGAAACTGTGGGCCATGGACCCTTTGGAGATCAAGCAGATACTTCTCTTCACGGGTTTTGTAAAGCTGCCAAATCCATGGTGAAAGAAAGAAAGATGTTACCTTTGGAGTTTAAGAATACTGCGGATAAGACAATCACCGAGAATCTAAATCTCCATATATTACCAAATGACTCTATTAACAGGAAGCAGTAAAGAATATTCTCATCATGATGTCCAGAGAATGTGAAATACGTGCAGTAACTTAGAGAAGAAGATTTAGATATAATTTTTTAGATGCTTCCTGTTAAGTTCTCCAATAAAAACATGACAAATAACTAGTCATATTTTCACTGAAGAACCTGACAACAAACACTTTACGGAACTTGATGCAATTCTAACCCTAAACTCGGGAGCAAATATATGGCAAGTAACATGTCAGGTATATTTTGTTTATAGCAAACATATCAAATACTAAGAGAAAGGATAAAAAGTCTGTAACCCTACCAGTAGTCTAAAGAATTCAATTTAGATATACGGATTCTTATCCAATAACGACAGATAAAAGTTGCGGTAAAAAGACTTTGTTCTGTAGGTATTGCTTCTTTAGCCAAATACAACAATGAGACTGCAGTTTTAAAGAAAGGTTACCTGCATTTCAAACTTGACTACATTCGACTTAGAAACCGCATCATTCTCAATAATAGCGGAATCATCTCCAAAGTAATGATTATGATTGTTCATCATTCCTTCACTATGACCCAGAATGCCAGCAACCCAGCGGCACTTCATGTTATAGTGTCCAATCTTCTTCCAGCACACATTCAATTCTTGCAGAGCTTTAAGTACCTCAGTCATTATTTCGCGAGGATGGGCCCGAGACTGCCACAAGATAATGAATAGGACAATAATTACCAATGCAAGTCCACCAAAGCTTAATTCTTCTGATGGCAACTATCGACAAGGAACAGTATAGATCCTAATGGTTTTTTTATTTTATTTGTGAAAAACAAAGTAAGCAAGCACCAGAGTCAATCAACAAAATTGATGGCCAAACTTCCATAAAATAGATGGAATCAGATAGATAAACCCAGACATCATCAAACAAGGATTTCCTAACAACAGTGAAGGTTGCTCTAAAGGGAAATGCTCATTATGAAGTCAGCTCCATTATGATAACAGATAACAATTAAAACCTTGTACCTGAAGCCCAAGGGCCCATTTTCTCTCAGCAGGGAACTGTGGCCTCAATCCAGCTCCTTGATAATCCATATATCCTCCTGGAAAGCGGTTCCCAACCGCTGGAGTAGCAACTTCACTAGGATGCATACGATTATAACCAGTATCCTAATCAAACATCAATAACCAAATCTAGTGAGCTTCGTAAACTTCTCTTGAAAATAAACAGAAATATAATATACCAAGGTATATAACACCTTTTGTTCCTATTATAAACTGCAAAAAGCACAAGGTGCAGGAAATAAAATAAATTTCAGTGATACAGGGTATGGGACTACAGCTTACAAGCATGCTAGAGATGTACCATATATTCATTACATATACACCTCACTCCATAATAAATACAAACCACTAATGAAACCTAAAACAGATGAGAAAAAGACAAGCTCACCATACTCTCTTGAAACTCAGCACCAAGATAGCCACTCGAAACACGGAATCGATTGTCCAATAGCAAATAATATGTCACAGTAGCCTGAAATACATGAAGTAAGAGAATGTCGCAGATATACAACAAAAGAATAAACAGTGCACACCTCATTTTGTATCCTGTTGCGAAGAGATTCAACCAACTGATTCCTATCAAATCCAATAGTAACCACTTCCTGAAGAATTTCCTCATCAATCTACAAAACCATAATACTGATTGAAATTAGTTGTTTGCACAGGTCATACTTTTCCAATAATTATTAATAAATCGACCACAAAACTTGGTACTCCAAACATACATAGCCAAAAAAAAAAAATTGGGGGGGGCAGAATCCAGCTGAAACTCTTTATACGCCACAGAAATCCATAAACCAACCAGATGATTGAAAATACGAGGATTGAAATGCCTGCAGCCCAGAATCTTCATTCCATATTTAACTATACGAAATTTAATGAGAGAATGATAGAACTGGTGTTAATGCCTGCCTCATGTTAATACAAGAGGAATTAGGCACCAAACAAGTTCCAGAAGGAAATCAAAAGAATTATTTAACACTTTGCCCTCACATTAAAAAGTTTCAGCACACTCTTTAATTAACCTCCAATACCACTAAAAGAATGTAACTTCAATTACCAAAGCATAGTTCCTAAAGAAAAATTCCTTTCATACAAGTACGTTTTCACCGCCAAAAGAACATCAAGCAATCAAAAAATAAATAACAAGCAAAAAATATCACAGAAAACCCACTTCCTGCAAACAAGCCAGCTAATCAAACACTTGATGTAAAATAAAGTAGCACAAAATCATCAAACCATATGCAAAAGCATCAAAATAATGTATAAATAATAAGCATAAAACCTTTTTGGCTTGTTGTAAAGTATCAGGCGGTGGCACTGCCAAATAACGAGGGAGATGAGCTTGGAACCATGGGTGTTGACGGATCTCAGGTATGGTCATCCTTTTCATAGGATCAACCACAAGCATCCTGGGTATCAGATCTCTAGCACCAGATGATAAATGACTAGGAAGAGTGTATATCCCACCCTATTAGAAATAAGAGGCAACATTGGGAAGCAAAAGAAGAAATGTATGCATTGTATCTTTGAGAACTACTAATATATAGCATTTATTATGTTGGGTTTATAAATCAATACAATGTAGGCTCACTTCTTAAGCTAACAAAAGCACTCAGAAGAGAAATGGCAGAGGAAATGGAAAAATGCAGAGGACACATCAGAGAACTTCACCCCATCCTCTCTCCCAAACAAAAAGTGAAATAACTTAATATAAACTTTCCCAGGCAGTACAAAAAGTGAAATAACTTAATATAAACTTTCCCAGGCAGTGATACACTTATGTTACTGATAACAACTTCACACTAACACATATTGCTTCTAGTATAAACAGATACTACTAGAGAAATGATATTGTTCATAAAAAAAAAACACACACACACAATTAGAAGGAGGAATATATTAATAGCACAACTACTTGACAGACCACTGAAGGAACCAAAACTTATAATTGAAGCTTTGAAAGATACAATAAATTGAGCTCAGACCTATAACCTTTTCTAACCAAGACATAACTATTCTTCATCACAAGGACAATACCAGACTCAAAAGCTTTTCTGACCAGGACATAACTATTCTTCATGAAGAAAATAATTTGACATGACAGAAACACTCCAAGGATACCTCTCACAGGAAAGATGTATGATTAAAGACAGACCAGCAATACCTTTATTTTCTTGAAAAGGTTTGGAATATTTTCATCATCAAAAGGAAGAGTGCCACAAAGAAGAGCGTATAAAATTACACCACAGCTCCAGACATCCACTTCAGGCCCAGCATAATATTTTCCAGAGATTACCTGAAAAAAACACAGAGTACAACAACAAAATATGAATCACCACAAGACACCAAATATGCATCAAAAAAATCTTTCTAAATAGTAACAGCATCCATTATTTGCAATTAAAAGGATTCCAAACCTCAGGAGCAGCATAGTTTGGGCTCCCACAACTTGTCTTAAGGAAATGACCATCAATCATGACGTTGCTCAGACCAAAATCTGCAATCTTGACACTGCATTTGGAGTCCAACAGCAAATTCTCTGGCTTCAAGTCTCTATGAGCCACCATATTCCTGTGACAGTACTCCACTCCAGAGATTATCTGCTTCCAAAGCCAAATTTTAGCATAAATGGTGATAAACATAATATACTGAGATACAAAAATTTGCGCTTAACCCTACCTGCTGAAAAAAAATACGACCTTCATCTTCTTGCAACCTACCCTTTTCCACTATGTAGTCAAAGAGCTCTCCAGATTTCACATACTCCATCACAACAAATATGTCTGTTGAGGTTTCTATGACTTCATAAAGTCGTATGATGTGAGGATGCATGAACAATCTTAAAATTTTGATTTCTCTTCTCACTGAAACAAGTTTGAAGGGGGGATAAATAGAAACTAATATCCAATCAACAGAAGCAAACATGCAGAATTTGAAAGCTAGAAAATACAAAAATCAGTAGTGTATTTCTCCCGAACCTCCATGCCATACGAATAATGGAATCAGATCTTAGAAAATACCTTAAATTTTTCAACCTATAAACCATAACCTCCCAAAATAATATATAAAAACTTGAAACCAAATCTTCAAAATGATATGAAGATTTCAAGAAAATTTGAAAGCAGGCTACACAAAGTCACAAACCTTTTTCTTCCATTTCCATGTTCTTTACTTTACGTTTGTTGAGGATCTTAATGGCAACTTTGTGACGTGTCAAAACATGCTCTGCAATTTTCACCTTGCCAAAGGCTCCAATACCAAGCGTTTTCCCTAATTTATAATTTGGTAGATTCATGTCCAAACCAGCACTACCACGACCAGATCCATCCATTTTCAGATATGGGTGCACTATTACAAAAGAAACCTCATTAAAATTGGATACATAGAAGTGTATCTTATCAGAAAGCAGCATACTCAAATTGTATTACAAGCAAACAAAGTCACAAGTGGCACCAAGCTTTTTTTTAAAGGCCTTTCACACAACATTAGTGCAACTTAACTAGGCGTCCAGGCAATTAAATGTCTCAGATACGGAAGTCTCTAAAGCTATTAATATTAACGACCATACAATGGGAAATATCGTTAAGAATGATATATTATGTATTTTGGAAAATATGTTTCCCTGAAATGATTTTTTTTTAAAAAAATAAAGAACAAACTAAGTTGTAGTCAAAGATGATAAGATTGTGATTAGCAATTCAAGCCAGTTTAGTTCACAACAAACATTGTGATCTAAGACAAGACTCAACAATGTTTAGTTTTTCTCCTAAAATCAGCTCAGAAATAAAAAGAGGGGAAAATGTAGCATCAAAATAACATTCTTTCCTTTTCATTGATATTGGAAATTTTGCAGGCCTCAAATTTATAAGGTCCCTTTCCTGAAGGGTTTGAAAATACCATTAAATGTATGGGTAGTAGATAAAGTGACATGTAATTTTTCTGAGGAAGGTACCCTTCACCCAACTATAACAAAGTTTTATAATTTTCTTATTTCACGAAAACCAATTACAACCATGAGCAGGAACTACTGATGTCAAATGTTGTCATCTACCACTTGACCCCAACTGACTTTGCGTATCTCTATATCCAACTCGAAAATTATGTGAAATTCAGTTAAATTTATTGGAACAGGAAATTATTTGACACGTCGTGACTACAATCGAGTAACTGAGATTTCTCAAGAGAATTGTGAGGCTTAAACAAGACCAAGCTCCAAAATGCTGACAAGTCATTTACAAGTTCAGAAACACGAGTGCAAACTGACAAAGGTATAGGAGCAATTAATGGAGAAAAAAATCATATTGAATCAAAATAGGGGAAGTAGCATAAATCTTTCTTTCTTTGTAACTGGTATCTTAAATTAATATGAAGAGAAATCGTTTAACTATATTTTCTACCGTAGCCCTTTGTTTACTATCAGGGTGAAGCTGAATAGAACACAATGTTTCAACTAAAAAGCTTAATTATACATTGAATACGAAGCAGAAAAACGAAAAATAGTAGTAAAGGTTCAATTCAACAACGACAATAATGCATTTTGAAAATAGATCCAAGAACCCCAAAACGTTACCGCCGATAAAACCGTAGCCGAAGAGACCAAAACTTGTAGGATTTGGGATTAAGAAACGAGCTCAAAGCAACTATCCAGTTACGACACTGAGATTGATGTCCCTCTGCTGTAACCTAACAATCAGGAATTCAGGATAATGGCGAATAATTATAGACCCTGGTATTCTCCTCCTTCGATGCTTTCGCAATGAGCAGAGGGCTTCTAAGCTAATATATTCCCACCAAAAAATAAGGGCAAAATAAAAAAGATAGAACGGTGCGTTTAGAGGGTTTTCACTTTTCAGAATCGGAAGGCGATTACACTCCCGACAAGCGCGAGCTGCTTGCCACATAGCGCATGGAGTAATGCTGAGGGCGTGTTTGGTTGGGATTTTGTGGGGATGGAGAGCCGAGAGGGGAGGGGGAGATATTTTGTCCCAATATGACTAAGATACCCATGCCAATGTTTCAAAATTCTACATTTGCTCATATGTAGATAATCGGCTAATCGCCATCACTCCTGGTCGCTATTTCCTGCCGATTGCATCTCTGATGTTGGCCTGCTTGGTCACCATCGCTGTCGCCGTCATCCAGAGCACCTCCAACCGGCGCTACTGACTCCACCGTTCTCATCCCATGAATTAATTTTTTTAGTAATTTTTGAAATTTGTTTCGAGAAGTTTGGCCACAGAGGAGCGATCTTCCCCGCATAGCGTTTTGATCAGTTGGATCTACTATCGAGCAAAGGCATGCCATGTGTAATAATAATAAAGAGAGATAAGTTTGGCCGTCTGGGATTTAATAGCAAAAACTGTAAGATAGAATCGGAAGCAGTGAAGAAGAAGAGGGGGATCCTGATAAGGGAGATTAAACTATTGTACTCCTTTTGAGTAGATTGCAATGATATACAGTACTTTATTGAAAAAGAAGAAGAGGAGGGAGGAAGAACCTGTTCGCAAAACCTGTGAGTCTGTGACTCGAAGCCAGCTGTAAAGGTGGGGAAAAAAATCGTTTTTTATACTCGTCTGGCTCCATCACGTAAGACATACGCCCACTCTTGTTTACAACGTCCTCTCTTGTTTATTACGCCTCTTAATTAGTTAACGTATTTTTTAAAAATATATTAGTCATTCTATTTGATTTTTTTTCTCACTCCTCTTTAATAAGGGTAAATTAAAAATATTGATAAATATTAAAAAAAAGTATATATATGATTAAAATCAACTTGGATTTCATAATTACGTGAACTCATAATTTGATTATTTTCATTTCGTCTTTACAATTCCTATTAAAAACATAATATAAATCTACGGGTTCACATTATGTGTTTCTCTTTATATCTTTTTTACATGCTTGTCCCTTAGAGGGACAGGCAAATTTTTTTATTTTTTATATATTTTATTTTTTAGATTAAATTATATGTTGTTTTTAAAACTTTTTTTTTTTTCATCCAAAGATCTCAAATTAATTAGTTTTAGGGATCTTGGAGTTACAAGTGACAAATATTTCATGACAGATCGAAAACTAATTAATTTAAGATCTTGTATGAAAAAAAAGTTTCAAAAAGCAACGTATAATTTAATCTAAAAAAAATATATAAAAATTTAAAAAAATGTTTGCCACTCTAATTAGAGGGACAAGCATGTAAAAGACATAAGGGAGAAGACCTTATGTGCTTCCGAAATCTACACTTTGTGCAACGCACGAGTCCGAAGTCTTGTTTTTTTTTTATATATAAAAAATTTAGGACAGGGGTTGGGCTCACCCACAATCTAAGGGCAGGGCGCTTGGAGCCCAATCCAAAGCGTTAACCAGGGCTTTTTTGGCCAAGGTGTGGTACGCTTCCATAGACCCTAGGATCTTCCCCGCCGCAGCGAAGCAACGCAGGATCAAACCCCCTCCCATAAGGTGAGGAAGACCGACCCCCACGCCAGTTGAACCCAAGAACGAGTGGTGGGTCCGAAGTCTTGTTAAGTACTATAAGAAATACTATAGTGGAATATAGTTAAAAAAAATGATTTTTTTTTTTGGGTAATACATTGGCAAGTCACAGACTTGAAGTTTACAAAAAATCTAATATTAAACTACATTCATTGATCCAAGTGACATTCTGCCACACTCAAGATTTACTAAGTCAACACATTCAAAAGGTTGTGATGGAATAATTACAAAATCTTGATTCATCTCATGAGCCGATCAAGTAAAATAATCAGCACATCTTAATGCTTCCATGTAAGTATGAATAATCAATAGATCCTCATGTGAAAATATAAGGGATCTTACCTCTTGTATTTCATCTCTCATAGGATGGCCCAGCCCACAATCAAGTAATAACAACTGAATGGCATCCAATAAATCAGTATGGAGCATGATCTTTTTCAAACCCAATTGTTTGCAAAGTATAAGGCCCCTGTATTCCGTAACAATATAGTCTGTTGTGGAGCAATAATATATTAAACAAGTACAAAGTTAGAGAATCTTGGAAATGAAAACAAAACCAATAAATTGTTAATTGAAGTAATAACTGGTCTCAGCTGAAAATAAAAGAATATAAATCATACTTATTGAGAAAGACGAAAACGTTTAATGCTCTAAGCTTCGCATTAATTTCCCAAGTTGTGTTATATACTCCATCCTTTTATTATTATAAAGCACTGATTAATAAGTGTATTTCGTTTTTTTAATAAGGCATTTACTTGTTTCCAAAGAGTATTAAATATATTTTTCCTATATGCCCATAACTAATAAGGATGGTGGATGAGATTAATAATTAATATGATATTAGAGTTTAGTGTAATTAGTAGAGGTAATTAGTAATAACTTAAATTTTAAAATAAATTTAATGTCTTTAATTGTTTTTATTGGTTTATGAGATTTTTTAATTAGTGCATTATAATAAGGATCATGGAGAGTATATAAAAGGTACCACAACCAACATAAAGTTGGTCTAGCGGTATAAAGCTCCGTTAGTTTCCTTTGGGTATCGAGTTCGAGCAACTAGAGATCTAGATGAGACAGTTGTATTGGAAGGAACAGTCACAAACCCTAAACCAGATGCAAGTGATAATATAAAATAAAATAAAAATACCACATGGGCAAGATTTTTTAATTTACCTTTGGTAAAAAAAATCCGAAAATTCAAATTTGTTAATTCATAATGATAAAAGTAGGGAAAAAGAACTTTAAATTTGCAAAATTCAAAATCAGGTATTTCCCAAAAAATAATTTGTGAATTGTTTATGAAATTTCATCACTCCCTTATCAACTTTTGGTAACAAACCTAATTTGATATTTTATAATTTTAAAGTTCTTTTTATGTATTCTCCCCAATAATATTAAAAAATAGAGAAAAATACTCTAACCACCCTTCTGTTCTGTCTTGATTACACAAGCCTCGCTCTCTATTTTGAAAACGTACACTAAAGTCCTAAATGTTAACTCCATTTAGAATATTCTAAAAATATTCTAAAACTATATTTTTTAATTAAAATTTATATAAAAAAATTAAATTTGTTCACAAATTCAACTTAAATAATAAATTATGAATTTTAATTGATGGCTTGTAAATATCACAACCATTTTAAAATTTGAATAAGTTTTTTTAAATATTTGTAGAAAAATATAAAATTTTAAATTTTAATGATTTATACAATCTCTCAATTCTATATAGTTTATTATATTTCATTGAAAAAATGGGTTTGATATATTTTTTATTCATTTAAAAAACTAAAATATATAAATTTCAATAAATATGGTGAAAAACTAAAATTAATAAATTCTTATCATATTAAAAAGTTAAAAAATCTATTAGAATTAAAATTTGGTGGGTATAAAAAAAATACTACTACCTCCCATTCAAATTATAAGGCTAGTTGACTTTTTTGGAGAGATTAAGGAAGCTAAATAAGTTACTTAATCATTTCATATATTATGTATCCTTAGATTATATATTAGCTTATTAATCAGACTAATTAATTTGAAGAAAAAAAACAAAAAACAAAATAAAAATCCTAGTAATTTAATTAGCTTCCTTAATTTCTCCAAAAAAATCAACTAGATCTTATAATTAGGAGCAGAAGGAGTAGATGATAATATCAAAAAGAATTTGGTGGATATAGTAGATGATAATATCAAAAAGAATTTGGTGGACATAACTTTTTGTCCCATATAAATATATGTTTAAATAATTCAAATGTTAAAAGGGGGCATTAAAGTAAAACAAAAATTTAAAAGTCAAATGTTCAACTACAGTTTGAGTTGATGAAAATATCATCTCAAAATATAAGGAAAGTTTGTATAACATACATTTTAATTTTAAGGAAGGTCCATATATATCTTTAAAATATTGTTCTCAAATCTTGAATTAGAAGATGTGTAATTAAGATAAAACATTAAGATTTGTTAGAGTATTTTACTCTAAAAATATATATTTTAATGTTTCAAAAGGAAAGTTTGTATAACATACATTTTAATTTTAAGTACTTTGCTATATAACATCAAATATACTAACATAAAAGCCTTTATTTATGGAGGCTTTAATTATGATTCTTAAATCATAAGGCAAACATCATGTTGCAAGCAAATAATCTCACATGTAACCATCTTATAGATCATCTATCAAATTTATATATCTTCAAAATAGAAGGAAGATGCATACTAATAATCTCCCCTCAAGTGTGAGACATTTAACTTTCACCTTAAAATTCAAGGACTTTGTTCTTCATAAAAGAGGCTTAATGTAGAAGTATATAACTCTTCAAAATTTCACTCACACTTGTATTTTAGAAATCTCCCCCAAGTATGAGTCCTTTAAAAATTCACAAACATTCATGGATTTCAATCCAAATGTAGGTTTTCACTTTCAAATGAATTGTAATATTTGTAAAATAGATCTTTGACTCAACAAATTTCTTTCATATTTGGTAGAATAAAATGGGTTTGTTAGATTATTTTACTCTAAAAAACATATTTTAATGTTTCAAAAGGGATTCATATATATCTTCAAAATAGAAGGAAGATCTGTGTAATTAAGGTAAAATAGAGGGTTTGTTAGATTATTTTACTCTAAAAAAATATATTTTAATGTTTCAAAAGGGAGTAGGAGTAGTAGGGTTTGAGGGGAAGAGGTATAAATGAGAGCGAAAGAGGGAGGCGTGAGGAAACAGGGCGCCTAAGGCCGAGCGCTTCCCTCTTGAGGAAGGGGTGGCGTGGTATTCCACGAGAAAAGGTTTTATTTTGTGGCGCACCCTCCTGCGGTGCGTAGGCGCATATCATCAACGGGCTTCACGGCCGCTTCTCTGCTGTACTTCTTAGCAGTTCAAGCGATGTGTTTGCCCTACATCTCTCTCTTTAACCTTACTTGTTTCATCCTCGACAATTTTCGGCTTTCAGATCTTACTCTACAACTTTTGTTTTCGGTATTTCTTATTTAAACCCTAGTTTTTCTTTTCAATGAATTAAGTTTTGAAATTACAAATATTTGTAAAATGAAATCTGATTTGTTTGTCTCGGCTTATGTTGTTTCCCAAACATGCTCCAGTTCGATCTTGATTTGTGATTTGGATTGCTAGGTACAAAAAATAAGTAAATATCGGCTTCTTTCCCCTGTAATTCAGGAAGCCAATACTTCGAACTTAAATGCTGGTTTCTTTGATTTCTCTTCATTTCAACGCATAGCATTTTGCATGTCTTTAACCAGATGTCCCTGATACTTTCACACTCTGTCTTCGTATAATCAATAGACTCATTGTGGTGATTGCAAAATCAGTGAGACAGTGACACTTTCAGGTGAGGAATAGAGATTAAAGAAGGCAAGAGAATTAATAATCCTAAACTAACAAGTAAGCCATTCTTTCTTAAATTACACCATCTTGGAAAAGGGCAATGTACATATGTGGGTTGCTCCTTATATATGAACAGATGTTATATTAGTTAACTCCTGAAAGTGAATAGGATCGGGAGTTGACTTTATAATGGTTCAGATGACCCTGAGTGGGTCAATGTCTAACCATGGCCACAATGTTGGGCAAAGCATGCTTGACTATTCTTCCTTGAAATTCCGTCATTTATCTGAAAAAGGTATTGATTTGTTAGTAGTACTCATCTTTGCATAAAGTAACCGGTTGTTTGTTTACTTTAAAGTAGTAGTAGGAGAGGAAAATTATGTGTCTTGTTTACTGAAAATGCCACAAGCACTATTTTTCAGACCCTCTAAATCAAATGTTAAACTTGAACTTAATTCTTGAAGCGAAGTCTACAAGAAATAAGCCCATTTCTACACACTAACCAACAAGTTATGCAATGATAGCAGTAGGACAGATACCAAACTGTTTCTTTACCTTCCTAATCTTGATTTCCCAGCTGCGTGGCGTGTGATTTCATTGCCAAGTCTTTTGTTGCCCTATAAATTATTTGTCAGAAGAAATTAAAATGCAAACTTATGCAAAGACTACGATAGGATTGCAAGTGTGAAATGAAGAAACAGCAGTTATATGCAATATACATATGCATGCACATTACTCTCTAGAGTTTCCATGCCTTTACTGGTTCATCGGTACCAAGTCATTTGATGTGTGATAAATAATAAGAACATATATTAAGTATCATGTTGATAGAGGCATGTATAGTCACCCACTTCCACCAAAATCTTGATTTTTGTATTCTCAACCTAATACTAAACACATAGGTGTTAATTCACAATCGTAATTCACTATTTGTTTGCAGTTGCATGGGGGTTTGAAATTTACCTGAGTATTCACCACACCATCTGGTTTTTTCGTGGAATATTTGTCAGATGCACTGACATGTTCATGTCGAACATGCCGAGCCTGATGGCTTGTGTTGTCTTTATATTTTCTTTCTGTGACATCCATCACATGTCTGGTTAAATCATATGTGCCTCTTGCAAAGGTTGGATCCAGTGCGCTAATTTTGCTTTTTGAACCATCTGATAATGTGGATGAAGCCTCTGGTTTTCTCCTTTTTGCCCATGCAAAGCCACTAGCACCTGAGGCTGGTGGTGGTCCTGCTAATGTACTGAAGCCATGAGGTAAGCCATTGATCTGGAAGGTCTCTGACATTGCTTCCGTTGAAGGCTTTGATGGTTCCCTATGCATAGCTCCTCCTTTACCCCTGTTAAAATTTGTTTTAACATCGTCTTTTACAGCTTTTTGAGAATTGTTCTGCTTTTCCTGTATAAATAAATAAGGATGCAGAAGTAAATAAAAGCCGCAATCATCTTCAAGGAATGGAGGATCATGCACTGAGAAAGATCGAGTACATCGGTTGAAGCTGGGTTACTGAAATTGTTTGGTTCTTGTAAGACTTTACGGACTCGTCTTTGCTTTCCTGATGTTGCAGCCTCGTGCACTTTACCATCAGACTTTTTCCTGAGACAACAGAGATCCACTTTAGTCGCAGAAATTGGAATTTAAGTGCTCGGTCTTATTGCCAAGCACAGGTATCTTTCTACAAAACTTAAAGCTTTTCGTTTCAAAGGTTGCTTCAGTTACTCAAACTCGGACCTAACTAATGGTTTAATGGACAGCATAACCCTAACAGGTAATGAACATAGAAACAGGATGATGGTGGTTCCTTTATATTCTAAGACATTTTTTTACTCCAATTACTCTTTTTCACCACTCGGCTTTGATGTGATGTGTTGAAAACATGAATTTGGTTGAGGCACGTAGTTTTGGTGATTTTTAACATGAAACCAAAGACATTCCAAGTTAATTAGAGCCCTGACAATGGTGGAACATTTTAGTTTCATTCCATTATCACAAGAAACAAATGCACGAAAAGATACAATGCAGGGGAGGATACAAATAGCAAAATAGCTATGTCTGTGTCAGATTTTCCGAAAAGACGAAACCATTTACCTGCGAACGTCTTCCCGATTTTTAGCATCCATTTCTTTTCTGGGTGGATATTTTGGCAGCCTTGAAGGATCGCAAGCAAGCGGCTTGGTGCTGAAATACTGTTAATTGGTAAGACGTGGGACATGAAATCAGAAATTTAGCTTAATTATATGAATTTTGATCAAAATCAAACAAAAATAACATTATCAGAATAAAAATTTCAAAAGAGTGCATATGGAACAGCAAATTCAAATAAGTTAGCATCTGAAAACCAACATGTTCCAGTATCATCATAAGAAATCAAAAGGTAAAGAGAGGCATCTCCAAAATAAAAATTACTCTCCCTGGAGGCAGTCCCACGCCCATGGGGATCCACTATCGATATTAAAACCAACATTTTTTTTATATATTTAAAAAAAAAAAAAAAAAAAGGTGGCAGGGTCTACCTCAGACATCAGAGCAGAAGAGGCAGTCCCACGCTCATGGGGATCAAAGGATAGTAGAGTCTTCATTAGGTTTAGAGCTGTTTCTGGAATGCCTTGAAACCTCCCCGAAAAAGAGCCTTTGTAAGTAGTCTGAGGTTTAAACATTATTGCATGAGGAAGCTTGCAGTTTTTCCAGAATTCTTCAGCTGGTGAACCGCAAAGCTTAAAAATTTTGTGCAATTGTTCAACCTGCAGATTCAAGACGAACATCACGTGTAACTACCAAATTTAAATTTGAGATTTAATCTAATATATGGACTGACATGAGTTGATCCTGTTTTGTAAGGTTTAACAAGTGTTTTTCCACTCAAAATAATGAAGCAACATCAAGCCAAGTACAGGAGTTCATTCACTCTTTCTATATACTTTGTTTTGTTTAGTTATCAGCGAAGCACATCAGAAGCGTCTGACAATTACGAAGACAGTCAGAGATAGAACAGAGTTTTGTTAGAACAAAAAGGTGAAATTATATCATATTTATCTCAGCTTAAAAACTTGTAACATCTGGCGTGTCCGACAGAGTTTTCAACAACAAAAAGGAAAAAGGAAAAAAAATCATGGGCAAAGTTTCATACACTAAAATGTGAAAAAACAAGTCAATAGAAGTCATAGAGTTGTGTACAAAAATAATGATTTTCTTCTTCTGAGTTCCTGAAACCAGCCATGGTTTATCAGATGAATAAGTAAATTCTATTATAAGGATTACCTCAGTTCTCCCCTTGAGGATAGGTTTCCCTAGAAAAAGTTCCCCAAACACACAACCCGCACTCCATAGATCCACTGATAATCCATAGTTGGTTGATCCCATCAAGAGTTCAGGAGGACGGTACCATAGAGTCACCACGCGACTGGTTAATGGATGCTTGTTGCTTGAGCTAATTGTATTTGCCAACCCAAAATCGCCTATCTTGAGTATACCGTCATTATTTACTAATATATTGGATACTTTAATGTCTCGATGGATGATACCACGTAGGTGACAGTGCTCAAGTCCACTCAGTAGTTGCCTCATGTAACATTTCACCTGTCGTACAAAATTAAGAAAAAATGATGCACGACATAACCAATAAAAGGAACCAAGCAAAAATTTGCCCCAGATAAGTCAAGGAAAAGTCAAGGAAATGAGTGCGAGAAGTAAGGAGGATTTTGACTTTCTGCATATTCAAATGTGAAGGTGCTAACTATATGTTTGGGTCGAAGACCTAGACATCAAACTAGTTTATTTCCAAACACAAAGATTAAGATGACAGAGAAACACCTTTAAATCTATCAAAGGACTACTGTAGCTATAAGAAAATGTTGTTCTTTCTTTCCCCCTTGTTTGATACACTATTGCCGGTACTTAATATAAAATCTCGTTTATAATGTAATTTACATTACAAACACAAACAGGATTTTATATTAAGGACCTGATACCTAATGTTCCATTCTATGAAGGCGCAAGTTTATCAAGACTGAGATGCTGACGAACCTGTGAATCAGTGAACGTTATATCAGGACAAGATACTAGTCCCGCAAGATCATGCTCCATATATTCAAACACTAGGTATAAACTACTTGATAGTCGGGATGTAATTACACCCTCCAATTTCATAACGTTTGGGTGGTCAAGCCTGCGAAGAATTGTAATTTCCCTTGACATGAACCTCACGCTCTCAGGCTGAAAATTGTCAAACCGCACCTTCTTCAGGGCAAACATCCTCCCAGTTTCAACTTCACGTGCTCGGAACACACTGCTATATGTACCTTGTCCAATCTATATATGAAAATACATTGAAAAGAAGAATCAGAAAGTGAAATCTGGGGACCAGATAATGACAATACGGCCCAGCAATGATAATAATTGCAAACCAAAAAAATCATGTTTTCTAGGGTGAGAACATGAAGACAATAAGCTTAGCTTGCCCAAACCAATTATTACAAGTTTGTTACAAGCTCATTCACTAGTGCCAGGTGTAACATTAAATATTTGAAATTTTTTTGGCAATAAAATTAGTAAAAAAAATTCAATGGATAACATTCTTTCAAATCAAAATGAACAATTCTTTAAAATTCTGAAATAACTCAATACCATGTTTACTTTTGTTTGGAAACAACTCAATACAATCCTTATTATAGTCTTATCATTGTTGTACTGCCTTTGCCAAGCAATACAATTTCATTCCTCTCTAAGCTTTCTCACCTGGTCTATAGCCATTCCCAATGCTCTTTAAGCAATAATACTCCTCCGGTCTGCGCTACAAATTATATTCTATATTTAGGACTAAAAGTAGCACCATTTTATAGCATGGACTCAAGATCACTTTGTTATGATAGCTAAGCAGGTATTCTTTTATTACTGCAGAGTTTATGAGAAACAAATTTTCAAGGAGCTAATGAAGTTGTAGGTAAATTACTAACTACAACTTCCTTAGCATGAAGCTGGACTCCTGATTTCACTCCGCTTGAGTGATGATCCTACTTCGTGTTGCCTTAGTAACCCTATACCTAAAACTAGTTTTGTAGTTAAGTTTGACAATGCATCAATTACCTGAGCTAATTATACATATCTTCAATATATTAAAGAGCATAAATGTTGACAAAAACATGAATCACAGTGCCAGGATATGTACGGTGATTAGGACGCCCCGTTTCCTTGACACGCACTATTTTATAAAAGTAAGTGCCCCTGCCATCGTTCCTCACCAACAGAATACCTAGCAAGGCTACATTCATCATTAAGATGCCCTTCTTCAACTTTAAAATATAATGATCGTCGTCGTCGTTGTTGTTAATTACTAGAACCTTTTCATTTATTGAGGAAAAACTGAAAACTCAAAAGACGTAAGTGAATTAAAATTAGTCTTGCAATAACAAAGATGAGTATGAGCTTATGACCAGGAAGAAGAAAAAAGATGAGTAAGAGCATTCCTGCCTTCTCTAATTTCTCAAAAGCATCTGCTCTGAGGGGCACCCATCCATGAATAGCTTCACCGGCAGCAGCTGATAGCCAAGGGGGCCATCCAGCCGCATTCAGCTCCGCTTCCACTAACCGATGCGAAAGCCCCATCTTCAAACTGTAATTCCCGCCTCCTTTGGAGCTATCCTTCCCGGACTTCTTCCCATCTCGATTGCTGTCCTCCGATTTTCGATCCCTTTTACTGGCAGAAGCTAACATGCCCGATCGGGATCTGGACGGAGCCTTCACAATAGCAAACCCATTGTCGGTGCGCACCTTCGGGTGCTCGGGTGAATCTCCGGCAACCACATTTTTGGAGTTAATGCAACCCATTTATCGCCAAATCCCGCCAGAATCGACCACGACTCGAGAAACACACAATCGATTCAATTCGGGATATGGAAGAACGTAAGGGCATTGGCCCTACATGAGCTCAAATGTGGTTGCGCCACCTCCGAAAATGGTCGTCATTGAGAAAGAGATAAACCCAGAAACGGGCACATTGAGAATCCCCCTCCCCCCAACCCTTTCTGTGTCGTCTTCGATCCTTTTTTTTGTCCCAATTAGGCTTGCGAGGTCTGCGGAGGATGGACGATATTCAATTCCAGAGAGTTGGGGGTGTGCGAAAGCAAAGGAAGAGAAATTCGCGGGTCCGATTTGCTTCATAATTTCGGGTTTTCTTGTTATTGCGAAGGAAAGGAGAAGAAAAAAGGTGTAATGTAACCGTTTGGAGGCTCTGTTATCGTTTTCCATTAGTTGAACAGAGACATCGGCTAACAGGAGCAAAGTACTATGGTGCTCATGCCAGGCTGCCAGCCAGCTCCTTGAGAGCGCGCAACTCTCCTTCCTATTCAACGGTAAGATTCGAATTCAATTGAATTTGACACTTTTAGTTTTCATCCGCGTAGGAGGTATATAAATAGCAGGATCACTCGGCCACATGCATAATTAATTATTTAAGTCATTTTGATGGGAAAAAATATAAAATATTTTAAATATTGATAAATCTTTTTTGGATTTTTTTTGTTAGTTACGTTATATGCAGAAATAACATCCAGTCACTATTTAATAACTTTAATTAAAGATCATTTTAAAATGTTGTGATTATTTTTTAAAATGAAGATGATGATCAACTAATTTTAATAATTATCTTATCAGAGAATAATCTGTAATAATTTTTTTACAAGCTATATTTACAATTTGTTTTATAAAAGTGTGTTATTACTTGTAACTCATTTCTTCTTCCTTTCATGAAGGAAAGTATAGAATTCATCACGGTTCAAATAGTGATATATGAAAAACAGGCCTCCATTAAAAATAATAAAATACTAATGAAAATGTAAAAAAATATAGAAAATAATTTTACAATAAAATAGGAAATAAAAAGGATTACAAAAATCTTCATTAAAGTTTGGTATAAAATTATATTCAATCGTTGTCTGATTAAAGTTTGTCTATCTTTGTGGGGCAGGGGACATAATTTCTCTCATATGTAAGAGAAATTTATACGAAAAAACGGGTAATATTTTGGATATCCATCATTGAAAATTCCCAAATCTTCTCTTTCCCCCCACTCTCTGCCCATGACTTCTCACAGGGGAAGAGAAATCATTCACGAAAAACAAGGCTGAGATGATGATGATGATGATTCTACTTCTACAACAACAATAAAGTGTTATCCAATTATCCCATTAGATAGGGTCGGTTAGATGGATTGCACAACGTTATTATACTTTATCGAAAATCAGATCTTTTGACAGATTATTAACCAAAATAGCTCACTCTATAACCTTATTAAGCGTTCGCTGCGGTGTTCATCGACTTCTTTTTAGAAGACTCCATACTGCTTGATCGACCTTTCTCACCGGCACATTCAATGACCTTCTTATTTATGTGGGCCCATATGTTAAATTACCATCTACCCTTCACATTCTACATGTTTTCTTACACGCTTCTTAGTAGGTCATTCCTCTAATTAGAGGACGACGAAAGCATTTTTTTTATTTTTTAAATTTTTTAATCTATTTTGGTTAAATTATATGCGAAATTTTTTTGTTGTACCTAAAAGATCTCAAATTAATTAAATCACCTCAAACGATTTTCTACTATTCCGATCAAATCGAAATGAACTTGTAGGGATTAGGCTTATTTAAGACTTCATTGTGTTGTAATTTATTTAATGGAAATTTACTATTTTATTTCAATAAGACCACTTCAACTCGCGATTTTCTACTATTCACATATATGATATGATAATTACGAATATTATTTTTTCTTATAGAACTACACGTTCATCTCATCATTTTTATCTCAACTACCCACTTTATGTTCATGTTATCCTTTTAAAGCCCAACTTTCACTATCATATAACATTGTTGATCTTATAGCAATGCAATAAATCTTTCCTTTTATCTTATTACGTACTTTCCAATTACACCAATTACAAATAACTCTAGTAGTTTTTCTATACTTATACCATTTAACTTGAATTTTATTATTAACATCTCCATCAATTTCATCATCTTATTTTATAATTGATCCCAAATATTTAAACCTTGTCAATTGTGGAATGATTTCCAATTTAACTTCTACTTCACTTCTAACTTATCTCCTATCAAAATTGCAATGCATGCATTCACAAGAAATTTATCTGATACCTAAAATTGAGTTCTAATGCTGATATGCGACACCGATTTTCCATGCAAGCTATACATCATAGAATTATGAAAAAAACAACTGTTCAAATATTTGCAAGCATATGGATCATTCATTACATTGGACTCTCAAATACGAGAATATAAATACAATACATACAATGAACTGAACAGCACCCTATGAAAGACAAGTTGCAAGAAGTTTGAAAGTTTACGAGGTAACTAGAACCCAAAAAATTCTGTGAACTTTCCATGTGAATCCAGCTGCCCAATTTTTGTTTGTGCTCTACTTTCAAGGAGGATTAGATAGTACCAGGAAAAGCCTGATAGACTATAATTATGTTGAGACATTAGATGCAGTAATCTTCATACATGTGACTGTGAACATGGTATACAGAAAGTGTTACATGGAGAGAACCGAGGTGAGTTAACCAGAAATGTGCACAAATGATCATCAACACCAGACTATACTATGATTTGCTCTTCTTTAAAGCGTAACGCGACTGGTCTTTGGTCATTATTTCCAAAATCCATATCTTTAAGCAAAGGATGCTTCTCAGGCACCACTCTCTGTGGTTTTACTTGCATTAAATTGCTATTAGCTGTGTTGTGGCTGCTGGTTTTAGCAGCAGGAACATCATGGTTATGTTTTCCTTCATAGGTAGTTATGACAGCTTTGGGGTCTGTTGAAGCCCTCTCAACATGCTTACGCACATTGCATCCTGCACTAGTGCATTTGTAATAACTCCTGTGCACAGATTTTATGCAACGTACTTAGATTTTCCCCAAAAAAAATTTAAAAAATGGATTGTCTCACATATTATAGTAGAGTAAAACAGAGCAAAAGAAAGTAAATCATTTCACAAAAGGCCACTCAAGTGCTTTCCTTACAGTGCTTATTAAATTCGTTATAAGGAAGTGGCAAAAGGAATCCCCAAATTACTAAAAGGGAGTTTTAAGCAGATTAAGGGCAACTTATATGCAGAGAAGCCAAAAGCATGAAGAATGGACTAGCAACAAAGAATGCCAGAAAGGGAAATATGTTGCCCTGTAAATCTTAAAAACTATGGGGTTGATTGGGGAGTAGAGACTTGAAAATTTCACGAAAGATGATAACTTTAAGGATTTGATCATTTCATTACATTTAGAGATCTAATTCCAAGTTCCATATTTACTCTTTTTCTCCCCTTTTCTTCACATCGTGAAACTTTAAACTCAAGTTACTACCAACACCTCACCCTATCATACCATCAAATCTAACCCCAAGTGGCTACATATTCACTCTTCCTTATCAGCAAAAAAACTAGGCTTCCACTTGAAATGTACAAGACAATCAAGATTTAAAACTAAATTAAGATGAAAGACTCAGGCAAGATAGAGAACTATGTGTTAGGATTGGTGATTTGATGTCATTAAGAATTGGAAAAGAAAATCCCAATTAGGCACTTCTGCTTCTGTCCGAGCTAGTTAAGACCGTTAGACCAGAAAATCAATGGAAGAATAATATTCCATGTCTAATATCTAAATTTTCCAATTATAGTTTATGATGTTGTAATTGAATCATTTTCAAAAATGCATGCCGCTGACTGCAAGAGAGAGCTTCATAGATGTTGCAATTTCTAACATGCAAGCTGGTGTCAGAGGTCATATTGCTACTTAACACAAGACAGGCTGAATTCTGTGCCAGAAAACCAACCAAAACTTATTTGTGTCTCGGTTATGCTGATTCAACTTATCCATTGGAGTTATTTTTTATGCGACATAATCATTCTGTAATGTTTCTGAAGTTGACCTTATTAGAAGATAATGTAAATGAACGAAAGGTTCCTGTAAGTTTTTTCAACTTTAGAGGCCACACTATAACCAACGAACACAAAACCACTCCTCACTTGGCATGATTTCAACATTTTAACTCATTAGAATCATTTCTTTCTGTAAATTTTGAGAAAATAGGAGTCAACGGATCAAGTGGTCACCTTGGATAGGGATTTCCCTTTACCACTTTTTGCCCATACTTGCGCCACCTGTAGCCATCATCCAGAAGATCAACTTCGCTTCTTGTTTGTACAATGATTTTGGGTTCCGTGACAGTCTTGTGAGACGTAGGTACTTCAGAAGCCCCAAGATCAGTGTTCCTGCAAAATTCAGTAAGTATTATGAATTAGCAAAATATATACCTGCATGATATAGGATTAAAAAGGTGAAACTTGCCTTCTCTTGGGGTTTGGCTCACTGACATCTCCCTCCTCTTCCCTTATATCAGCATCACCCCCTTCCTCACTCTCACTTGATCCAGGTAGTTGCTTGAGAGCACCTTGATTGGATGAGGGATTACTTTCTGGCACTGAATGATCAGGCATGCTTTCACCAAACTTGTTTAAATTTCCCACCCATCCTTGTGTAGTCGAGTCAGACCGAACTTGAACACTTGTATTTCCATTTAAATCAGAATTATCTTTGATACGCTTGTTTGGCTGAGGCAGTTCATGATTATGCTGGCCTTTATAGATAATTTCAGTTATGTGACCATCAGGGGCACGCTCAACCTTTTTCTTTACTGGGCAATTCAGATGTGTACACTTGTAGTAGCTCCGCGGGTACTCACTCCCTTTAACCTGCTTCTGCCCATACTTACGCCAATTGTAGCCATCATCTGCAGGTTTATCAATGGCTAAGGAAGAAAGTTGGTATTTCTTATCAGTGTGAGAAACATCTGAAGTCTCCATTTGAGCACTTTTAGAATCTGATGCAGATGGTGCCACTTGCTGGTCTGAAGCTTCACTTGGAACAAAAGATGGCTGCTGTGCCAATGGTTCACCAGGAGCCGATATGGCAGGTTGTTGATGATCACCTTGCATGTGCATATGAGATTGTGCCAGGACAGCTTGAGCTTGAACCTGTGCCAAAGCCTGCTGATGGGATATCCCAAAGGGGCTCTGTATATATTTTGAAATGGAGAAACAATAAGACACTCATGAAAATATATCCTCTGTCCTTAGGCCAATATATGTATCTGTGTATGCAAAAGCTTGTGCACAGTTGCACACCACTGCCCACAAGAATATATCACATGGATGCGTAACAATGAAAAAGAAAAAATGCCCAATGGCATCACAAGCAGACATGCCGTGTTATGCATTATCCTGCACATTCACCCACTGTCAATCCTATGGACCAGACATCTCTTCCATGGACGGTAATGCCTTATACAGAGCTACTTCGTGACACGTCTATGTTTTAACCAGAAAAAACTCTAAAAACAAGCACAAGAGGAAGACAGGTCTGAACTATCATGTTTAGTCATAAAATTCAACATGGATCATTAAGAAGTAGATATTGTTCAAGGATAAGCAATTGCATTTATTGACTCATCAAATTTTTACATTTTCTTGTCATTTCCAAACAGCCAAGATGTTAACAGACAGATTGCTATCTTGAATTATCGTCTTCAAATTTTTGCTATCTTAAACTAGCAGTTCTATCACTTTCTTCAGTTTTACAGCCTGTGATTCAAGTACAGAACTACAAAACAGGGGGGAATTATAAGCTTCTTTCAGTTTTCAATCAGTGTCAACTCAAAATTACAATTCCTTTGTCACCTGAAGCTAGATCAAGCACAAGGAAAATAAAAATAAAAAATATTTATTTAAAAAAATTACAATTCCCTTAATAGGATTAAAGGTTTCTCTAATCAGTTTCTCTTTTACTACGGAATCTAGATCACATAATTATTGCCTTATACCATGTCACAAAAGAATATTATGAATTCAGTGAAACTACTTGGAACAATTACATAAGATTCCTGAGGATCACTCCTTGACAGTAAATACCATAATGTTAACTAAAAATGAGAGTGCTATATTGGAGAACCCCACTTTCAAACTAGTAACAATAACATCAATGAATCGCACAACCAAAAAACTGCAGTTCGCCATTGTCAAAACTAAATGAATTTCAACTGTCCGAAAACAAACATATTGTCCAATCATAAGCAGCAACAAACAACCATTTGACTCAGCAATTCAATTGGCATAGTATGATGCATTTAGATATCAAGTGAGTCAAAACTAATCAAATTTTAATTTTTTAAAAATAAAAAGAATAAGAAATGACCATATGTCCAAGCATAAGCAACAATGAACAACCATTTAAAGCAGAAATACAATAGGCAAAGACTGAAGCAGTTTTTTTTCCAATAGAAATATGCTACCAAGTTGATTAACAGGGTCAAATAAATGTTAACCCAAAATTCAAGGGAAAAGAAGTTCAATTACAAAAGTCAATCCATTCTATTACCTGCGGTGGAAAGAAGCCAGGTGAGTTGAGCAACCCAGAAGGGCTTAACCCAGGTGGAACGGTAAACAATGGTGAACGAGCAATAGCCAGATTCATGGGCCTACTCTGCTTGAAACCCGAATTCTTTTGGGCCCCATCCTCAGCAGTAGCTTCTTTGGAGGAATTGTCGATCAAATTATCCGGAAAGAAGCCAGGCCTCGGACCGCGAGCAAGCGGAGAAGCCATAGCTCCGGCGAGCAACTGAGAAAACGACCGACAGTCAGAGTCAGGATAATTATCAGAGAAGAAGCTGGATACGAGGGTCATCGGGCCGGGGCTAGCGCCTGGGCCACCTGTGAAGAAGACCTCCATGGAAGGGCGAGGCGGGAGAGTGATCGTCGGGCGTGGCGGTTGCGCCGTTGCGGATCCGCCGTTCTTCGCGGCCATTAGTTGATAACAACCGACGTTGGATTTCCGTATTTGGCAAGTAGAAGTTCTTCTGGTGGCGCTGTCGAGCTTTCTTCTTCGTTAATCGCGCAATCGATGGTTTCGTGCAGTCTTGAAACTCAGTGTAAGAAAGTCCACGGAGCAGAAAACTGCAATGATTTATTTTCTCCCCAATTCCCTGTTTCTTACATTAAATCTATATGATTATTTCTTTATTATCACTACTATTTAAGATAAAGGCAACTTGCTTGTCTCCCTCCTTTTCCACGCCCATTTTCCTATTAATACAATGGATGCATTTATTTATTTTTCTGAAATTAATATATCTTTTTTCTCTAAAAATAATTAATAATAATATTTTTATAAAACATTAAATTTAAACCATTTAAAACAATACAATATACAGATCACACCTAACAAGACGAAATACAGGAGTGGAGACATTAGAAAAAGCATCATTTGTGGCCAGCATGTACTGTGTTTCTATTATTATTTTTTTGTCCATCCGGTATCTAAAGTTTTATCTTGATTAATCCGAATTTGATTTTCGGCCAATGACTTAGTTATAATGAGTGAGCCTCAAAAATGAGAATTTTTCTGCATTCACAAGATTCGAATATTAATAAAAAATTCATAAATCTTTATTACAGTAGAAAATTTTAATTTTAATTTGAATTAAAACAGGACCTTGGTTCTTCATATGGGTGTTATTTATAGGAGAAAAGTTAAATAATTAAGATTAAATACATGTAAAGTGATATTTTGGTGATTGTATAGTATACCAAGAAATAAAGAGAGATTATTATTATTTTTACTTGAATTAGTTGGAAAAAGCAAGACACGGAAGCGCCTCTGATGATCATAAATAAGGGAAAGGCCCCCTAAGCAAGTGGGCACCAAATGACAAATGTGGGTGGGATACTTTCAATTCACATATGTCTCTCTAATTAATATATCAACCTCGCTCTTCAATGTTTATCATTTTATATTTTAAAATTGTTATTTCTTAATTTTGGATGTAGGAATATTCACTCTCTCCTGTTCATTGAATAGAAAAAAGGGGGGGGGGGGGACAAAGGTGTTATGGAGTCTTCAATACACCAACAAGTGGCTCACCTAGTAACCAAACCACCCCCCAAGGAAAAAAAATTAGTGGTTAGCAATTATTTATTTATTTTTTGGATAAAAAAAG
The DNA here is from genome assembly GCA_019022615.1 of Acacia melanoxylon. Classification (NCBI taxonomy): domain Eukaryota; kingdom Viridiplantae; phylum Streptophyta; class Magnoliopsida; order Fabales; family Fabaceae; genus Acacia; species Acacia melanoxylon. The sequence continues at coordinate 927,047 of JAFJYJ010000119.1, forward strand.
TTTTGGAAGGGTTAAGATAGATCACTGGCCAGCGATAAATGCTCTTTGAAAGACTTAATGGGAATTTACGAGATCGCTTTACCTAAGAAAGTGAGCCTCAGCGGGGATCACGGATCGAACACACATCCCTTTGGGACTTGAACAAATCTCTTACCATCTATGTCAACTCTCTTTATCTAGTGGTTGGCAATTCGTTACTCATAAAAGAAGATCTTTTGTTATAACAATTTGTGTGAATTTATACTCATGAATGGTATAATTTGGAGAAAAAAAATGGGCGTTATTCATCGTGATCAATAGCTAGTGATTTTAATTTTAAACTCTAATTTAAAAAATATAAATGGAATGTGAAGTAAGAGTGTAGGATTGGGAAAATGACTTAAAGTCAACGATAGCAGTAGATATATACATAAGAGTGATTAGACATGACATCGACCAACAAGCAAGTTGCCCCTATATATGTTTGTGATTCTTTCACGGAATATGCAAACTTTATATGGTTGCTTTATTATAATTGAATTTGCTATTTGATTTTGAACTATTTTGATTTCTTTTAACATTTTTAATTGTTTGTTATTCCCGTGCACATGTTCATGTTATATGCAAATCTCTCTTTCAATCCTAATCTTATTCATCAGGTCGCCCATCACTACCTCTTCACCGTCGTTGACGACTTTCTGTAATTTTTAAACTATTTAGGCCCCTTTCTATAATTTTCTCCAACTCTCCATTGTCAATTGGGATAAAATTTAGCTAGTTCATCGTTTATGTCAGCCTTAAAAATACAAAAAAAAAAAAAAAAATAAACAAACGTCAATGAATATTTTTTTACGTCAAAGACTCTATCGTTTTATGGAGTAGACGAAGGAGAATATCTTCATGTTCAGACTCATAAGGCTCAGACTTGAAAAAGACTATGAATGTTAGCTTTTTGATTTGCCAAATTCATAAGCCTTACAATAAATTTAATTGAGTACTACCAGGGAAATAAGTAACGTGATGAAATTAATAAATTGAGACCCGCACGTTGGTAAAAGAAATGAGCCGGCGTTGAAATATGCACACATACAAAATATCCTAAGGCTTTGTTTGGTTTGAGGTGAGGGGAGGAGGGGGAGCTCCTCTTCCTTAAGATGAAAAGCGTATATAACCCCGATTTTTCGCCGCCGCGACAAATATTTAAAATCGGGGTTATATATATCATTTAATACGAGGAGGAGCTCCTCCTCCCCTCACCTCAAACCAAACGAGCTAAAGGAGCTTTTCAGTAAAATATCTAGAAGAACTTGAAAAAATATTTTTTAATTTTTTTTTTATATATTCGCAATAAATGCTGATAGACCATGAGGGTGGGGGTAATAGACTACTAACATTGATATCACGGCAACGTCAAAATCATAAAATCTAGTCACATTCAATTATTACTTATATATATATATATAAGGCAGAAATTAATAATATGACAATTATTTAAAATTATCATTAGAAAATGCAATTGAAGATGGAGCAAATCACAAAACCTTTTCGGTATAAACCGTTAGGGTTGAATCCCTAACTAGAAGTTTAAAAAACCCAATTAAAGTTCAATCATACTCGACCTCATGGTTAACATTTCAGGAGTTGCATTACTTTATTAAATACTCATTTAAAAATTGTTTATTTAACTCAAAATCAATATGAATTTAACTATCAATATCAATGACACTTAAGGGGCAACGTTGTAATGATTTTGACATTTGAGGAGGTGCGTGCATTGCTTTCATAAATAGTTTAAAATACTCAGTGATACCCTCGAAATAATCTAAGGACAATGATGTCATTAAATCCTAATTACTCCCTCCGAGGTCCTAATTATAAGAAAACATTTGTGAATTAGTTTTGGTCCTAATTATAAGACAACATTTTAACTTTTATCAATTTTTTTCTAAAATACCCTTATTTTATTCTTTCAAGTGTAATTGGTTTTTGGTGTGTATATGTATATAGGTGCGTAGACTATTCCAGAGTTCCAGTTAATGAAATTTTTAAATTGTTAGAATTAAATTTTTATCGATAAGCTGACGTTAATTTGCCAATGTATATATAGAAACGCACACATATATAAGTGTGTGTTTACACACACTGTTTGTGTAATGTCATTATATATGTGTAGATATAAATATATGCGCGCGCACACACACATATATCTATCTGTGAGTGTGTGGGTGTGTGTTTATATGTGAGTGTGTGTGCATATATATGTGTAGATATATATACACACAAACATATATAAATATATGTTTGTGTGTGTAACTGTCAATATATATGTGCGTGTGGGTGTACATATATAAATACACACACATATATATCTATCTATGAGTGTGTGGGTGCGTGTTTATATGTGTGTATATGCATATATATGTGTGTAGATACACACACACACAAACATATCAAATATATATATGTGTGTGTGTCTAGATATATATATATCTATATGTATATACACACACACATATATGTATATATAGCAAGACCATTATTTCAATTAGAAAGCATATGGAAAGAAAAATTCTAGGTAAAAGAGGTATGGTAAGAGTTGTTGATTAACTTTTACTTTTGTCATTTTAAATTTATATAAGGGTATTTTGGGAAAATGAGTAAAATTAACTAATTTAACTCTTTTTCTTAATCTCTATGTCTTATAATTAGGACCGGAGGGAGTAGTAAATAGCCTTCGTATGTGCATTTATAAGATAACGAAATTAACGAATAATTACATAAAAATGTGCAAAGCATGAAAAAAAAAAAGTCGTACAAAAAGACGTTGTGCTTTTGTCAACAGCTTGCAAGGAGTGACGTGTCCAATATCTCATTCATCTCATGCAGACATAAAATAAAGTGAGGGCATGCCTCAGGGAGTCAGGGGATGCATTATTTACATTAATTATTGTCTCAAAGACTTATGAAGTATTAATTCATTCAATGAATGTATTTGCAACATGACAAATCCAAAAACTAAATAAATAAATAAATAAACAAGCCACTATATTATTAATTGTTTCGCCAGCACCAGTACGCAACCTAATTATTACGAGTAACATGTGCTTGTTTTAAAGCTTGGAAATTTAAGAAAGATTAGATTTTTTTTTCCTCAAAACAAGTAAGTGTTTGAACCCAGAAGTTTTCCTTAAAACTAGTAAGTGTTTGAATAATTGAATCCACCAGTGTCTCTTATCAGCTATATTACTTCGATTCATCACTTATTATAGCAGAGTTTCATTATGCTTTCCTATATATACTTGGCTTTCTAACAATAGAAAGTTTGAAACCTTCTTCACGGATTTAAGCCATTTTGATGAGAAGAGTGTCATGTATTTTAAAGACTCCATGGTAATAAGTTTTTATAGGATCGATTCTAGTTTTTTATTCCCCCCCTTGCCACATGGATAAATAAAAGTACCAGTATTTCTTAAAGACAACTTACACAATCAATTAATTAATATAGTCAATAACAATATAAAATGTAAACTTTATATTAAGATGTACTATTAAAAAAATCCTTAATAATATAACTCATTAACTAAATTTCATGCAATGCACAATATGAGAGACACTCCTTAGTTAGTTCATTGTCCTGCCCTTTGAATGATTTGGGTTTTTTTTTTCTTAAAAAAACAGTTCTTTCGTAATTGAGCTTGTATTAGCTAGCTAGCATGAGTTCAGTAGGTTGTGCCAATGTACGTAAATGTTCATCTATATGATACTGTGTCGTTAGGCTTGTGTTGTGAATTCCATTTTCTCCTCCTACACAAAAAAAAATAAAAATAAATGGACAAACTGACTGGCTTGAAAGTAAGTGAGATCAAACTTGCAATCTAACTACAAACAAATTATCAATGCAACCTAGTACAATATTGTAGGAATCTCATCAGAAGCGCGGAAGCGTATCGAACCGAGACGATGTAGAAAAAGATGAACCTTCATCGTTTTGATTACCTGGAAAGATAAGCGATTTAAAAGCCTCTTCTCGAACGGTCCAAGTCACACGGTCAAGTCACGAACGGTCAAGTCCGCTCTATGATCGATCTTCCGACTATCTCTCGAGGGGGATGAGATGGTTGTGTGAAGTGGGCAACCGTTGATGATGAACGCCCGCTCTAGGGTTTTATTTCTAATGAGAGCCTCCTTGTGAATTAGGTTTCTTAATGGGTGAAAGTAGGTTTATATACTACTACACCAAGACCTAACCCTAAACCCTAAAAGCGCCATAGGGCTCTTGGCCGTAGTCTCACTTAAGCCCAATTGGGCTTAAGTGACCAAAGAGCATATATTCCAACAATCTCCCACTTGCTCTTTGAGATACAAAACTTGAGCTCGTAAACCCAAGACCATGTAGCCCTTAAGCCATCATCATCTGATAATTTACCCCATCCCTTGTTTCGAGCTAGCCTGGGGATCTATCATTTGTCATTTATCGAGGCTCATGATAATCATTTGAAGATTATCTAGTTCGGTGCTACTCCACTAAAAGCCCGAATGTGAACTCCAAGATTAATGACAATTATAACACGAATATGCATTACCCCTTTATAGAATGTCTATAATTTGATTGATTAGTTTTACGTAACTCAATCAATTATTTATTCCTTGACTATGATAGTTTCTCTAATGGATTACATGCACCTGGCGTGTCTTCAACATCCAAGTACCGAAACATATCAAGTGGACATTTCCTATAAATTCCATGTTGTTTATCTCATAAACACCGATAACCAAAAAGTCTCAATCCCAAAATACCAAGTTATTGGCCGTCATATAGATCAAACCTCACTTTGTTGGTAAATCAAAGAATGAAAACTATTCGACTACCTATTTAAAATAAACTCGGGATTAAGAGCAACTACATGACTATAGTTATCGGAGATTTGATTCCTTATGATTAAAAAAGAGCAACCTTAATCAAATCTTTCCTTGATCCATTCAATGTAAGTATTAACTCACACCAATATTTTATAATGATTCGGACAAAACCATTTCATAAAATATTGCAGCCTAAATAAAGTGCCCAACTTAATTTAATAGCTGTGAAGCTATTCATCAATTGTGAGTACCTATGACCATGTCATCTATGAACGTATCTATATGATCATATACTCCACAATTGATCCGGACCTTTAAGTCTGTAAATAGTGTGCGAAATTTAAATGAAAAACACCTCATTTATACCATTCGAAAAAAATTGCAATGTCATAATGTCTTGCTCAAAGAGCACAAAATAACAAAATGAAATTTCAACTTCATAAAGCTTATAGCAAACTGGAATCCTCCAAAGATCCATAAATGTAACATGCCTCTCGAACACACGTTCGGGCAAACTCTTAGTAAAAGGGTAAATGCAAGGTTCTCTTTCGATGCTATCTTTGCTACTTACTCGGCCCGTGGCGAGTCGCCTACACATGATTGTTTTACACTTCTCCAACAAATGGCACCGCCATTATGGGTGTACACATATCCCGAGGTGGATTTACTTGAGTCAATATCTCCTTGGAAATCTGAGTTCGTATAACCAATGGTTTCAAGACTCCCACTAGAATAGACCAACATATAATCTCTCGTTCTCCGTAGGTACTTGAGTATATGTTTAACCGCTACCCAGTGTTCCTCTCCGGGATTAGATTGGTACCGGCTTACTACTCCCACCGCATAGCGAGATATCCGGTCCGGTACAAAGCATAGCATACATGAGACTACCTACCGCTGATGCATAAGGTATCCTACTCATGCGTTCTCTCTGCTCAGGAGTCTTAGGAGATTGCTCCTTAGAGAGATGAATCCCATGCCTGAAGGGTATCATTCCCCTCTTGGAATTCTCCATACTAAACCTGGCAAGTATTTTGTCGATGTATTTAGCCTGGGATAATGCCAAAACCCTATTCTTCTGGTCTCGCAAGAGTTTAATACCAAGAATATAATTGGCTTCCCCAGGTCCTTCATAGCAAAATTCTTGCTCACCAGTGTCTTTATGCCTAATAATACCTCTGTATCATTTCCGATAAGGAGTATATCATCCACATAAAGTACCAGAAAAGATACTGTGTCACCTTGGATCCTTTTATACACACACGGCTCATCAGGACTTTTCTCAAAACCATAAGACTTAATGGCTTGATCAAATCTGATGTTCCATGATCTGGACGCTTGCTTAAGTCCATAAATGGACCTTTGCAACTTGCATACCATATGTTCTTGCCCTTTGGCTATAAACCCTTCTGGTTGCTGCATATAGATCTCCTCTTTCAAATTTCCATTTAGAAAAGCAGTTTTGACATCCATTTGCCAAATCTCATAATCAAGATTTGCTGCAACAGCTAAGAGAATCCGGATGGATTTAAGCATGACAACCGGCGAAAAGGTTTCTTCATAATCCACATGTTCTATTTGGGAGTACCCTTTTGTCACCAATCTAGCTTTGAAGGTTTCAATCTTCTCGTTCGATCCTCTCTTTCTCTTGTAAATCCACTTGCACCCAATGGGTCTTACCCCTTCAGGTGCATCTACAAGAGACCAAACTGAGTTGGAATACATAGAATCCATTTCATGATTCATAGCCTCAAGCCATTCCGAGCATCAACATCTCCTAGTGCCTCGTCATAGCTTGTGGGATCATCATCTTCATCAATGATGACATCCGATTTGACTCACCCAACAAGAGAAATCTTGTAGGTTTACGAATCAATCTCCCACTACGACTTTGTCTCACTTGATGTTGTGCATCTACAAAGTGGGTCCATATTTTGTGGGTTAACAATTTCTTGATGAGGACCTCATTAGGTGGATTAACCAATTCGTAATTTTGTTCTTCCATACGTTCATCATTATGCTGAACTTCCGGTTCTATTTCTAGTTCTGTGTTTGTTCGGGTATGTTTTCCATATTTTTCTCTCTTTGAACAACCACGGGAATAAATCGGAACCGCTTTGAGGAGGTGGCGGTGAAACTTGATCCGAGACTAGCTCATCAAGAATAACCTTACTTCTTGGCTTATGATTTGCCATATAGTCCTCCTCTAAGAAAGTCGCGTGTGTGCTCACTATGACCTTCTTATCTTTTGGACTATAAAACAACCAACCTCCGGTTCCTTTAGGATAGCCTATAAACATGCATACTTCAAGACGCGAGTCCATCTTATCGGTTTTCGTTGCAAGACATGTGCGGAGCACCCCAAATCCGAATATGTTTCATGGTGGGCTTACACCCTTTCCACAATTCTATTGGTGTCTTTGAAACCGACTTGGACGGTGCTAAGTTAAATAGATACATAGCAGTTTCTAAGGCATATCCCCGAATGAATCGAAAGAGATGAATAGCGAGCATAGATCTCGTCATTTCTAAAAGGGTTCTATTTCTCCTTTCAAAGAACTCCATTTCTTTGGGGTGTCCTTGGAGAGGATAATTGTGAAACTATCCCTCTTTGATCGTAAGACCTGAACTCTCCGAGATAGGTATTCTCCCCTCGATCGATCGAAGGGTCTTAATTTGAACACCAAGATGTTTTTTCTCGCCTTGAACTCTTGGAATTTTCCAAAAGCTTCGGACTTGTGACGCATCAAGTACACATGTCCAAATCTAGAGTAATCATCAAGTAAATGTGATGAAATACTCGATACCCTCCTCGGCTTGGACATTTATTGGTCCACATACATCAAGTATGTACCAATTCCAGTGAAGCGTGGCACGTTTTCCCTTGGCCTTGAAGGATCTCTTTGTCATTTTACCTTCTAAACAAGATTCACATATCGGTATCGGTTCAAAGTTCGGGGATTTTAAAATCTCACTTTTGACCAAACCTTGTATCTGTTAGAGTTAATATGACCTAATCTCAAATGCCAAAGATAAGTTTCATTGGAAACTTTTCTTTTCTTTGATGAATTATTATGCTCAACATCTCTTAATTCAACATGATTAATTTCACAGGAACAAGGATTAAGGAAATAAAGACTATTAATCATTACACGAACAAATAAAAGAAGATTTGCTTCTTATTGAAACCGAGGAATTAAACTGAATCGTCAAACCATGTTTTTCCAAACAACTAACGTAAATTAAATTCCTCTTAAATTCCGGAATAAATAAACAGTCTTCTAAAACCAAAGTTCGCAATTATCAAAAGATAAAATAACTTGTCCCCAGCTCGCTAGTGCAAGACACAAACTCCCTGGTTCCAAGCTTCAAAACTCTTTGTCCTTCACTTAAAAGCAAGCTATGTTTGAACCATCGCATAGAGTAACAAACATGGTTAGTGGCTCTGAATCAACGATCCATTTTTCATCGTAATTCTCCACTAAACAAGCCTCAATCACATGTAAATTACCCATACTTGGTTGATTCATCCATGGGCAATTTTTCTTCCAATGCCCCTTTTGTCCGCACTTGAAGCACTTGCCTTTTGGCCGCTTCATTGCAATCTGTTTTGGCAACTGGAATGCCGATTTCTTCTTTTTCTTGTTCTTGTTCTTTCCCTTGGGTTTCCCCTTAGGTTTCACAGAACTTTCACTAGCAAATAATGCCGCGACTAGAGATCGTTCAAAGACTCTCAAGCTCGTGCATCGGTTGAGTGAGGTCAAGATGCATCTTATTCATATTATAATTCATCTTGAATTGATTGAAGTATTCAGCGGTGATTGTAAGAGAAGGTCAACTTTTAAATCTTGTTCAAATTTGACACCATGGTCATCGACCTTCTTAAAGTTTGCTATCATTGTTAGACAATGATCCCGCACACTTCCTCCGACATGTTGTCTTGGTGGTGACCGATTCGCGCATTTTGCCTAGCAGAGCTGCTAAACGTAGCAAACATGCCATCAAGAGTCTGGAGCATTGTTGCTCCACTCTCAATCATACTTACTTGCTCCTGAAGGTGACTGGCAAGACTGACTAAAATATAACAACGAACTGCTACATTCGTCTTCTCCCATTTTTCCTTCTCTTGCTGAAATTTAGTCTGGATTGCCACAGATGCATCTGCAGCAGGCTGCGCTGGCATAGGGGCAGTTAGAACAAAGTTGAGCTATTCATATTGAAGAACAATATCCAAATTTGTTTTCCATTGTTTGTAGTTTGTACCATCCATAGGTTTTTGGCTCAAGATGGTAGCTAAAGGATTGAAAGACATTTTTCCGAAAATAAGGAAAAATCACACTAATTACAAACTATATTTAACAACAAAAGATATTGCGCTAGTAGATTCTAATAACTACTATTCGTTTATTGTTTAACAATCCATTAGTTATCTCTACAAGGCTTACGATGGGCAAGATACTTGTAAAACTAATATTGTTATTTTGGGCCTTCGTTCCATTGCGAGCCTCGATGGGAGGGTTAACAATTTTACCAAAGTTGAATGTATTTAACCATTGTTTACTTTCAAAATTATCTTTAGTGTCTAAGTGTTGCCGACGATGGGCCGTACAAAACTTTACTAAAATTTTGAAAATATTAGGGTTTAATCTAGCGAAATCCGATTATCTTTATCCGATGGGGCTTCAGCGATAACAATTTCACTAATAAACCCACAATTGGGGCCCGTAGGTTTTAAAATTAATTGGTTAATTTAAAACCTTCACCCATTCAATATTTTTAAATTTAGAATTTTTAATTTCCAAAAATTGTTCAATTTAGAGTATTTTTTAAATCACTCTTAAATATACAATTCTCTTAGGAAATTTCCTGGATTATTTGTCTAGATTTTAATTCCACAATTAATAAATCCAATTATTAATCTAGATTTTAATATAAAATCATAATAATTTATAATTAATTTAGTGGATAACCTAAATAATCTTGCAAAATAACTATCATACTAGTCGAATCAAGACATAATAGCTACTATGCGCAAAGTAATGACATGTGATTATGCATCAAATATGGCATCTTTCCTATTCTATATGACATGTTATTTCTAAAATCATGTTAATCGCACATTTAATTCATCAATTCAATAAAAGCATTTAAAAAATTAAACAAATAACTTTAATCAATGGCTTTCCTATTTTAAAAAATAAAATATAAAATTACAACTTTGGAATTTCTCTTTTGTCCAAACCTCTTAGGATCTGTCTCAAGCCCCTTTAGGGTATTCATGGGCCGTAAAAACCCAAAGACCCACTTTTGGCGAGAAACCCTAGGATGCAAAAGAGGAACCCTAGCCGTCAGTACTGTCGCGCCGTCATCCGAACTCATCTCAAAGACGAAACCGGGGAAGGACCGCCACTAAGAGTCGATCACATGGCCCAAGAACCACCCCGAAAGGTGGCCCCACGTGCTCTCACGCGCCACTTCTTTGCCGGCGCGTGAAGCCCGATCACGGGGATTGTGGCGGCGCGTGGGGGAGCGTCCCTGCTCCTCTGGGAATGGTTCAACTCCCACTTTTGTTCGTCTTTCTGTCCTCTTTCCAAGGTCCAGAAGTCCACGAAACGTGTCGTGCAGTGTCGAATGTTCATATTCTTGAAGTTTCTTGATCTCGAACTTTTACAGAAATTTGAAAATTTACATAGAAATTACGAAAAAACATAAGAACAAGCAAGGAGGAAACCTAATCATATGGGATTAGCCTCCTTGTTACAAATCAAGAAATACACGAAAAAAATCTAACCATGGATTAAAACGATTAAAATTAAAACTAATATCAAATCTGAATTATAAAGAATAAAACTCATGAAATCAATAACAAATATAGAAATAGATGCCATATTTTTCAAAAAATAATATTTTGAAAAATCCGAGATTTGATCGCATAAACTAAATCGATGCCATATTTTTCAAAAAAATAATATTTTGAAAAATCGAGATTTGATCGCATAAACTAAATCGATGCCATATTTTTCAAAAAATAATATTTTGAAAAATCCGAGATTTGATCGCATAAACTAAATCAAAATCGGTTCTTTTCCTCATCGCCAACCGCTTTGATGCCAATTGTAGGAATCTCATCGAAGCTTAAGCGTATCGAACCGAGAGACGATGTAGAAAAAGATGAACCTTCATCGTTTTGATTACCTGGAAAGATGAGCGATCTAAAAGCCTCTTCTCGAACGGCCCAAGTCACGATCAAAGGTCCAAGTCCGCTCTATGATCGATCTTCCGGACTATCTCTTGAGGGGGATGAGATGGTTGTGTAGGGGCAACCGCTCGGATGATAACGTCTGTCTCTATGGTTTTATTTCGATGAGAGCCTCCTTGTGAATTAGGTTTTTAATGGGTGAAAGTAGGTTTATATACTACTACACCAAGACCTAACCCTAAACCCTAGCGCCATAGTGACTTTCTTAGATCTCACTTAGTTCTTCAATCGATTTTTGACTAAAGAAAGATATATTCCAACAAATATGACATCTGGGAAAATGTTGGGGGTCTCACAACTCTCATATATCACTTCTGTGTACTCCGTAGCACAAATCGATAGTTGAAACAGAAATACCATAATGAACAACACATAAATTAAAGGTCTGGATCAATCAGATAAGGTAACTTGTTATAACTCAGTTATCACCCTTGTCTTTATCTTTGAAATACAATAATCTTAGACTTCATGTATAAATAATGCCCAAGATCACCATGTAAGGCGCGAGGCAGTGAAGCACATTGAACACGGACAAAGCAGGAGACGCAGAAGAGTGAGAGGGCGACGGCGCATGAGCTGCTTCACGGTGGCTACGTTGAACGGCGACGGCGACGGCGACTTTCATACCGTGAAAGCAATAGCCTCCGCTAGAGAGGTAATAGTATGTCCTTGCCTGTGTCAATTGCACCACATCTCTCCCACCACGCGTCAAGTTCTTCACGAACCCTGCGTCTCTGCAATTCTCGTAGCTTGTCTCGTTCACCTCCAGAACGTTGAAGTATCGCTTGTCAAAGTTGAATACTGCACACACACACATGTTTCTCGTTTCAGATCATGGGTTACTCACCATTAACATTAACACCTCACATAATCCAAGCATATAGTAAAAACAGACAAAAATACTTTTTCTATTTTTGGTCCTCTTAGCTAGTCTAAGGAGCTTTCACCTTTTCCTTTATTTTCTCCTTGTCTAAATATAATCGCGTACAGAATGTTAATTTTGGTTACTTTTAGGCCTGCATAGACAGAATAGGAAACTGATTAAAGAGTTCCTGGCATGGCCAGAGGGGAAAAAAACAAAGAGACAAAGTAAAAAAGAAAATGCACCGGAGAATTGGAAAGATGAAACAGCAGTGGCGAATGGCACAGTGATTTTGGCTTCAAATTGGAGAGGATCGGTCCAAATGTAATTCGCGAGGTCTTGTAGTTGGAAGCATTTTCTCATCATTTTAAAGTAAGATTCGATCTCTTTCTTTTTTGTTCTGTTGGGAGCCAGAATTGTTCTTTTTAACTTTTGCTTTCCCCCACCTTCTCATGTCTTTAAATTGATAATCACTCAACGTATTTCATGAAAGTGAATTTTACTAGGTCACCATTATATAAAGTTAACATATATATTTCCATGTGAAACAAACTTATTACCAGACTTAGCTTATTAAATGACGTTGATATATTTTATGCCTATTGAAACTAGCTTGAAACAGACATTACCGGCATGCCTATACAGGAAATGACTTAATTTACTTCATATAGTCTCAGTAATATTTCTAAATTTCAGGAAAAGGAAAAAGGGATACCATATATTTTCTATTATGGTGCTATTATATTTCTAAATTAAGGACATTGAAAATGAAGATGCCTAGTTAACACCATCATATAAACTTCTCTACAACAAGTAAATTGAAAAAAAAAAAAAAAAGTAGTAGCGGCGTACACATATCCCTCCTAATTAGACAAATATTTGCGATCCCCTTGATCCAATTGAACCAACTATAAGAGATAGATCCAAAATGGTGCACTTTTAATTAAAGAATCTAATGCCTATCAAGCGAAAAATGAATAGAGCACTGATCATATTTAAAAAAATGAGAGTTTGAACTTTGATTAAATGAGATTCTCCAGCTTCAGAGTTTTTGGCTATGACCACTAGCTAGCTCAGTCCAAGAAGCTCGAAGAGTACATACATTTGAGCCTTTCATCAAAATTCACAACACTTGTGTATATTTCAAGAGATTATTGAACCAATAAGTCTATTATTCGTACAGCGCAGGATTTACAAATGGAATGAAAGAAGGGACTATATCGTACGTCAAATATAATAAAGAAAGAGGAAAACATACAGAAAAAGAAGAAAGTAGTTGAATGAGAGTGAGTACTCACGGAGCCAATCACCGAGAAGGAATTGCTCGTGAGCAGACCATTCAGTGTAGTTAACGTCGTGATCGATCCAACCTTTGGATCCACCCACCTTGTGAAGCACCGGATCTCCGGTCACCGCCATTATCGGCAACACCACTGCCATCACCACCGCCACTCTCAATCTCCGGTAGTTTTCCATCTCTTTATTCTCTCTAGCTTGCCAAACACACTCAAGAGAAAATGTACCTCGAGAACCACCTCACGCTCCGCAAATCTGAATCTGTGAGGCTGGGTTTAGCAGGGAGACGGAAGTAACGGCTCGCTCAAATTTAAGGACAGCTCTGCACCCACCATGCAACAAGCGTGTAGGAGCTCGCACCAAATATGCATTACTCCGGTACTAGTGAGGGCCCCACTTGATGCCTTCTAACTTCTAAGTGCTCTATCACCGTACACGTGTACTTGAATGACCCAATCCCCCTCCGATGAGTGATGACTACTACTCCTTTTTCTTCCCTTGCTTTTTTTAGCAGCTCCTTCCATTTCAGGAATCCTGCTTCACTCCATTACTAAAATTACTTTGTATTAATGTTCACAGCTAGGGGTGAGCAAGTAACACTCAACCCTACTAACCGCCTGTGCCCCATGAATTTTTACCTGAATAAAATCCGCCCATATTGAACCTGTCATGGGAACGGGCTACCCGTTACCCGTTTATATTATACGGGCGGGTCACGGGTATATATATATATATATATATATATATATATATTTTTTTTTTTTTTTTTTTTTTGCCCTCAACTTCACTTATATCAGAGCTTACAGGAAACAACCAGGAGGTAATATTATTATTATGTAAGTCACATTACAATACCAAAAAAAAACACCTTGAATATCTGGGAGTGAGGCCCGTAAATAGCAAAGCAAACACAGAATAATAATATGATAGACAACCCAAACATAACATACACATTTCACTCTCTAATTCATATACATAAACATCCCGTAGAAATCCGAACAGTTGCTTAGGTTGATGTTGGCTAAACTTAAAGATGTTGAGGTTGTTTCTTGAGATGGGATTATCCTCTCAATAAATGCGAATCCACATGATTTCATAGTCTTCATTTCAATTCCATTTGTCTTTGATGACCACAGATTAAAACTAGAAAATACTGATCTTGATTCCGACCTGCACATGAATATATTATATATATTGACAAAACAGCACATGAAAAATCAGAAGACAAGACAACATTGAACACTCAAAAATCAGCAAAAAAAAGGGTCAAAAATCGTAACCTTCGAATCACCAGATTGGCTGTCTGTATGACTGTATCAGTAAGACAGCAACTGTATTTAAAAATCTGTTCTGGAAAAAAATAAGTTCTGATCCAAATAACTTATTTATTTATTTATTTTTTTATAAAAGCTAGATTCCTTAAACGGGTTCCCTGAACCTGTTTAGGCGTACCCGTTTTATACGGGTTAAACGGGTTTGGCCACTGGTACGGGGCACCCCGTACCCGTGTAAAATAAACGGGTGGGTCACGGGTTACCCCCGGAGTAGCCCTGCCCGCCTGTTGCTCACCCCTATTCACAGCTATAAAATTAGAAATTATGAAAATATAATCACTTATCTTTTTCTTATATATTACTCCCTCCGGTCCTAATTATAAGAGCTAGTTGACTTTTTTGGAGAGATTAAGGAAGCTAATTAAATTAGTTTAGAGTATTTTTATTTTTATTTTTTTCTTCAAACTAAATAGTTTGACTAATAAACTAATATAATAATCTAAGAAAATACAACATATGAAATGATTAGGTAACTTATTTAACTTCCTTAATCTCTCCTAAAAAAGTCAATCATGAGGTAGTATTTAATATCTCTTCTATATATACTTGCATACTTGCAGAGACAGGTACTTTAGTGCTGTGATTGTTTTAGTGAACCATTTTATATTTGATAATAATATTGATTATTCATGAGGCTCAAACTTATAGAACTTTGCAAAAGGTATTGTTGACTCTCCTTGTTGTCACTTAGTTTAACTGTCATTGATGTTTTTACCTTTTTTTTATCAATATTATTCATCATAAAAATTGTAGGAAGTTACAGTGTATTATCAAATATTAAATTGCTGAACGTATACGTGTTTTGGTGGAAACTACTTATATTTACCATCTTTTAGAGCCCGTTTGGATCCTCTTATTTTTAGCTTAAAAACTACTTTTAAGCTAAAGCTAAAAAAAAGAGCTTTTAAAAAAAGCTAAAAGCCGTTTGGTGATTATATAAATTTTGTAACTTAAAAGCTGAAATTAAAAATCAGCTATTTGACAATTTTTTTTTCATAAGCACTTTTTTTAATAAAAATTATCATAAAAGGTATATTATAATAGGGCGGTAGTGGTGGTGGTGGCGGCGGCGGCGATGGCGCGCAGTGGCAGTAATGTTCGATTAAGAGATTATGGGTTTTTTTTTTTTTTTTTTAAAAAAAGAGCTTAAAAATAAGCTCCTTTTTTTTTCTTCATTAGAAAATAAGCTCTTATAATTATAAGAGTTTATGTAAAAACTTGTTTGGCCTAGCTTATACTTATAAGTAGATTATAAGCTAAAAATAAGCTAGGCTAAACATGCACTAAGAGATTGTAATGTTCAAATATATATGAGAGAGGCCACTGAAAAAGATTTTAGCTGGCTGCTATCATTCTTTAAAATATTATCTTTATTTTTTTATTTTTGGACTGCTGCCTTAAAAGATACTATTAGATATATGGATATAATATAATGAATAAAATAAGATGGAATGTGAGCGTGAAGAAACAAAACTTGATTGGAGAAAAGAGACAAAAACAGAAAAGGTAAGAAACTAAAATAAAGCAGAGTATGTAACTGCAAAAGATAAATGAATGAGGAAGTGGAAAGGAAATAACATGACAATTGACAGAGATCAAGAGAAGTACGTGGGAGTAGGGGTGAGCATGGTGCCGCTCAAGTCCAAAGAAAAATCGTGCAAATTTTTCTAAAAAAGTGGCCGAGAAAAAAATTTAGGCGGTTTTGGATAGCCAGTAATTAGGCGGGGATAGGCGCATAGGGCAGTGGAGTCCCGCCCGCCCTGAAAAGTTAAATATATTTAAATAAATATTGTTCAACATATATTATTTTATTTAAAAAATATTATATTATACTTCAGCTATCTCCAAAGCTTTAAAATTCTATGAACTGTAACTAAAATCTTCGGGAAGCGAAGTAAGACGTTACTGCAAGAAGGAGTTCCCCGCGCCCGCGCCACACTGCCTTTGCCCAACCCGAAAATTGTTAGACTTTTATCGGGAAATTTGCAAGATCGTCGCAAAATGCAGTCCGTTCATTCTTCGAGCAGGCCCTACGTGGGAGGGCTAGACAAACCATTTTTTTTTTGTTTTTTATTTTATTTTAAGAAAAAACGTTGATCACGAATGGGCTTGAGGACTTTAATGCCATTTTATTTCTCTCACTTTTATTTTAACCTTTCATTTCATGTAACAAAACGTATACTTGTGTTCTATGGCCTGGTTTTAACCGAATAAGAAAGTAAAAAACAAGCGTCAAGGATAAGCCTAGTTTGTGGGATCGAGCTCGGTCAATTTCTCATTTTCTCATGTGAGTTTAGTCCTTTTTGTTGTTGTTTGCTTTTTAGATAGAAATTTTACAGTAAATTCTGAGGTTAACTTACTTTATAAAAAACAAAAACAAAAGAGTAATGGGTTGGATCAAGCCATACACTATCCATTAACCGATAAGTCAATCTGGGCAGACTCATCAGATTTTCTAAGTGGATGACCAACCCTAATGGGTGATGGCCCAAACTAAAAATGATTTTACAAAATATTGAAATATATTTTCTTTTTTTTTGGAAAATAGATACGAGAGATGAGATGAACAATTATAAGGAGGGGCCAGATGGGAGATAAGGCAAATCCATCCCACGTGGTTTGATTTGGAGAGAAATCCTTTCACATTTTAGGAGTGTCATTGCATTTGTATTCCGACTAATTAAAATATAAGAATTTATCTTATTTTAATCCTACATAACAGATGAGTCCTCTAGAAAAATTCAAATTTTATGATTTTAGGAATGATGGAAGGGAATTTATTTTTTGTTTTTCTAAATTAAGAGGTTTATGTTTTTAAAAAATTATTAAATTTGAATTTTTTTAAACGACTCATATGCCATACTAAAATAAGATAAGTTGTTATATTTTTAATTAATTAGAGTAAAGATGAGATCGCACTTCCAAAATATGTAAGTAAGGGCATTACGTAATCTATTTATTAAATTAGTGACTTCAAGACTAGTCAGGATTACTCCTTCGTACTTTTAATGCTTGATATTTATTCTATAAAAATAATATTATCATTTAATACATAATATTTAAATAATATTTTTAATATAATATAAAATCTCAATCATTAAAGGGAAAATCCCATAAAGCTATTTAAAATAGAAAAAAAAAATAGGTTGGTAAATTCAACAAATCCTTAATTGAGTCATAATCCAATTTAAGATTTCAAAATGTGGGCAAAATGACTTTAATGCCCCCTCTCCTCTCATTAAAGAGTTTCATTTACTTTGTAACTTATATTTTTTTCAATATATATATGGGGTTTACACTTTTATGTTATTTGAAAGATAAGATTTTCACATACATTAAATGGTGGGACTCACATCTTTTTTATATTTAAAAAAAAAAAAAAAAAAAACTCAAGCGGAAATGGTGGGACCCACATCTTTTTTGTATCTATGACGTGAGGATATACTTCTCCTACAAATATGAAGTGTATTTATATATATATATATATATATATATATATATATATATATATATATATCGATATTTAAATTTAACAAAATAAAATATGACTCATCTATAGTATAAATACATTAACTATATTGTAAGAGAAAAACGTAGAATAAAGAGTTCATTTTATTCACGAATGATTTTTTTTAAAAAAAAATAATAATATAGGTCAATATATTTTTTTCCCCAAAGTTATATATTGCAATATGTAAATCATTTCATGAAATTTTAAGTACATTTAATATCTTTTTATCTAACATATCCTTAGAAGTATATCAAATTTACAGGCCTCTGATTAGAAAAAATAATAATTAATATTAATGATTTGTATTAAAGAATGAAAAAAGTTAAAACATTAAAATCTTAACTAAATTATTTTTGAAAAAACAAATGTGTTAGGGAAAATTATTCGGAGTTTGTTCAGATTAATGTTGGTAAAAGTCACTTTTATTTTAATTGATTTTTGCAAACTAATAGGTATATGTTATGCATTCCATTTTTTTTGTCGTCTCAACTTTTAAAAATAATTATATATATATATATATTGAAAAATATAAATTACAAAGTAAATGAAACTCTTTAATGAGAGGAGAGAAGAGATGAGAGGGCATTAAAGTCATTTAGCCCACATTTTGAAATATTAAATTGAATTAATGACTTAATTAGAGATTTGTTGAATTTATCAAACTGATTTAGAAATTTCCGATTTTAAGTGGTTTTAGATGGGATTTTCTCATCATTAAAAGTCAATCCAATAGTGAAGAAATCAAATAAAGACAGATTGTCTTTTACCAAAACAAAGTAGACCAAAATCTTTGTTTAGCCTCCAAAAAATGGATTCAAAATTTCAAATCTTGTGGTCTTGCTTCTCATTTAGAGATCTGGACTTAAAACAAAGCATGTACAGCTAAGTTCATGTGCATTTCTTTGGTCCCAACAAAGAACAAAGATTTGAAAACAACCTAGAGAGATACACTCACATGGTAAAGGTCCTACTACAAGTCCAACTAAAAAAAACACACAACAAATTTTCCCGCAATTCCCGCAATTGAATCCTCCAATAAATTAACCCAATCAATTCACCAAATTAAATTAAATCACCAAATACAACTTCCAAAACCAAACACCACCCAAACATGAACATTGCCCTCACCCCAATTTCTGCCTGCATTGCCGGATAACACCAGCAAAAACAACAAAACTATTTTCCTTTTTTTTCTTTTGCAAGTCCTTTTCTCTTTCAGAGATGGACTTAGAATCATCATCATCATTTCACCAGAAACGAATTAAAGCATCCCAAGCTGCTCCAATGGTGAACACTACAGGCAACACAAGAACATAACCTGATGAAGAGAGAGTGGAAGAAGCAGCTTTAATAGGAGAAGCTTGGGGTGGTGGGGGTACTTTTTCCACATGAACATGAATCTTCATTCCTCCAAAGCAGAATCCATTTCCACTCACAAAGTAGTAATCACGAGTTACATTCAGAGGAGCCACGTCTCTTCCAGCTCCTGTAGTATAGTTGTGAAGGGGATGGTCTGTGTTGCATGTCTCGTAGTTGGTCTTGTTCACCTCCAGTACGCTCTGCTGGTTCCTATCATACACAAAAACTGTAATATAACTGTGTTATCGTCTGATTTCACAGGACAAAATAATACAGTTTCAGTTATTTGATACAGCAAATGAAGTGAGATAAGCAAAATCTGAATTTAAATGAAGTTCAGATCATCCCAAGTCACATTAATAATGAGATAAGGGATTTGATTGTGAAAAAATCTGCTCTGAACAGATCTGACTGCAACAGCACCAACTTGATAATCTCAAGGACCACAAAATTGAAGCCAGTCACAGAACTTAAGTACTGAAAACTAGAACTAACAAGACAAAAGGGAATGATGAGCAGATTTCAGGAAGGGATCATAATTACAGTTGCAAAGAATGCATCAGCAGTGAGAAAATGAGAGGAGCATGAGTTTGCTCGAAAAGGAAACACCTCTGAGCAAGAAAAAGGGCAAAAAGTCCTGGATCTGGGTATCTAGAACAAGAAACTGAAAAGGTAAAATGGAATCTAAACTCTATTTTCCTGATCGGAGTCGCTCTAAGCTCAAAATGGCAAGAACATAGTCACAATTCTAAGGAAGTCAGCTGAACATACAAGCAGAAACAAGTAAAATTATCTCCGTTATTCTATTACGACGATCAATTTGTCTCTCTTTTCTCCTTTTTCCAGAAATGTTCTACGAACGCAAACTGGATTTACCATAAGGCTCAAAGACAGATAAAAGCAGAACAGAAGTAGCAAGATTAGCTAATTTGAACCTACTCGATACATAGAGACATGAAAAAAAGCTGGTAAATTAAATCTTTTAGCTCATCCTATGCATGAACAAGTACAGATCTGCACAACAGGGGGAAGCTACAGCTCATGCTAGACACAAAGAAAGAATCTCATATCCCACAAAACCACAAATTCAAGCTTAAATCAGTGAGACAAGAAGGTACTTACAGAGCCAGTCGCCATTGTAGAAGTGCTTGCCCTTAACCCAATTAGTGTAATTCACATTGGGGCTCCAACCCATATTGCCTCCGACAATAAACCTCGTCGCTGACGCCTCCGGCAACATCACAAGCACAGTGCACACCACAAGAAGCAACCCCAAATACTTCTTCAGATTCTCCATTGATTCTTCACTCTTCAGCACCTTCTCCAAGAGAAAGAAGCAGACTCTAGAATACCCTGTCTGTATCTACAAAGTTCTGTTTCTTTCAAGGCCTTTAATGAAGGCAAGGGGTTAGGAGTTAGTTTAGTTAATGTGCTAACATTTTTATTTATTCATTTATTTTGGTGTGGGGACAAGCCCTGTAAAGTTCATTTTGTTCTTTAAAATTTAAGGGAGATTGCATTTTAGATCTACAACTGCCACTGATTGTTTATCCCATGTTCGCTTGAAACACTCAATTTAATTCCTGTGTGACAAAAGAAGCATAAAATGGCAACGGATCCTCTCTAGCCAAATCTCCACTCTTGATGTAATCCCACGGTTGAGATCTTAAAAAGGATGTTAACCGTTGGATGAATATAGGGACAGTAACATAAAATCTGGTCCACATGTGGGATATGAATACATAGTAGTCTATTAGATATTAGTCCCTCTCCAACTTCTTCCTTATTTTCAGAATTCACGTTAAAGCCAACAAAGTTGACAAAGAGTTGTTTCAAAATCTATAATATTATGAGTTGAGATTCTTTTGCTTATATAAATATTTTGTTAATGGGAGATTTGTGATTATCTCTATAGATATTATCTGAATTAGAAGATTTATCCTCATCCTATTTAATGTTGCAATTTGTAAGTATTGACTCACATAATTGTAATCATGGGAGCACAAGTTCTCATACTTGTACGTGTCTGAGTTCACATTTACAGCTTATATTTGAACAACTTTCTTTTTTTCCAAGTCTAATTTTTCATTAAGTTAATCTGTCAGACATAAATATATATATATATATATATATCATTCCTTAATACCAATCATCACTAGCACTGGCATAGTTCTCTTGTGTTCTTGTTAGTTGCACAGGGCTGCTCTCCCCATCCCAAAAAGGAGCACAGAATAGCAAAAGGGGACGGATCTAGCCATGCCTTAATGGGCATAATTATTATGTTTACTAGGTTGATGGTTCTCGTGCAAAACCTTAAAATAATACAATGTATTTAAATTTAAAATTAATAACGAATTCGATAAGAAAATGAAGTAAATGTATATATGCTACTCATTCTTAATATAATTAATAAATGAAAGCTGTTTTATTTCACTCATATAACTATCTGATTTAGTTTATCAATCCGAATTTCGAATAAAAATAATGAAAAAAAATCAGGATATTTATTTCATTTTTTATACCCCTTTCCTATAAAATTTTTTAGGACACAATTCATTAATCTGGAGACTAATGAAGTTAAGTAAATTATTTAATTATAACACACGTTATCTGATATCTTTTAAATACTTACATGTATAATTAAATTATATACAAACTTATAAGTCATGCAATTTAGTTAGAGAAAAAGGATAATACAAATACATTAACATAATTTATTTAGCAACCTTAGTTTTTCCAAATTAGTCACTAAAATTAGTATAAAAAAAATATTCTTTTAATCATGATGTCACTCTTTTGCCAACAAATATGTGGTCTGTAATCATTTCAGTATTTTAAGATTTACAAAATGGTTGCACATAGTATATTGAAAGAAAAATATACGAGTTCTTGCATATTTTGATACATATTTCTAGATGGAAGATGATTATGAAGGTAGTTGTTTGACTATAGTAGGGACAGGTGAGGCGTTGAGTGGGCCAGGCATATATATTGCGTGGGACCAAAATTGTTGGTGAGATTGATGAATTTGCAATAATGGCTGTGTTTTTCCTAAGGAAAACGCTACCAGCATATGATCACATGAGGATTGGTGTGACCACTTTGACTGTTTTTTTTTAATACAAGAAAGTTTAGGTGTGGGTAAATCGGTATCCGATCGGGTGCGACGCGTCTGCGCTCAAAGTTAACGCTTATATGGTATTCTGAGATCACCCACCAATGAAGCCCTCACATCGACTAGCGAGTATCGAACCTCCTCCCTTTTAAGGTGAAGACTAACGCCTGACGCCTTAATCAATTGTGTCAATCCTCAATTCCACATTGGCGCTACTTTGACTGTTTGTTAACACGTAAATATACAAATTGGGTTACTTGTATCGTTTAACATGGTTAGGTGGCGCTGGTCTGAAAAAGAAACACAGTTAGCTGGCAGGACCAATATCAGTTTTATACTTGAGAATCCCAGTGTGAACATTCTTCTCATGGGCTATCCCTCTGTTATTTCGCTGTACCATCCCCCATAACCCATGTGCCCCCATCACTTTCTTTTTGCTGCTTCCTTCCTTGCTTTGTTTGGTATTAGTATTTTTTTAGATTAGTTTTTTAGAAATTACTATCGGTCTTAATTATAAGATATAATTGACTTTTCTAGAGAAATTAAGGAAGTTAATTAAATTACTTTAAAGTATTTTTATTTTTATTTTTTCTTCAAAGCAATTAGTTTGACTAATAAACTAATATATAATCTAAAGATACATAACATATAAAATAATTAAGTAACTTATTTAGTTCCCTTAATCTCTCCAAATAAAGTCAACTATGTCTTATAATTAAGGAGGTAGTAAGTTGTAATAAAAAAATAATTTAAGAAAATAAATTTTGAAAAATAGTTTTTGAAAAAACATTGGACCTGTTTCTGTTTTTTTTCACTTGTCCTCTTTATTCTTTGGGAAAATCATTTTGAGGGTCCTTTTTGGAGAAAAAATCCTAAAAAATGCCCTCATAATTCTGAAATCCCAGAAAAGGCCTTAGAGCTTTTTCTAGGATTTTCAGAATGCGTGAGTTTAATTGAGGCTGATATAGTTGTTAATTAACAACTAAATCATTTTCATTAACAATTATTTTCTAACAACTAAATCACCCCTCATTAACAACTATATCAATCATAGTTAACAACTATATCATCACGTTAACAACTCATGGAGATTCGAAAATCCCGAAAGGCTTTTCGGGATTTTAAAATTATGAGGGCCTTTTTAGGATTTTTTCTCCAAAAAGGCCCTCAAAATGATTGTCCCTTATTCTTTTTAGGAGTATTAATTGTTTATAGATTAAAAAAAGTACGAATCCCCGCACCTTTTTTTTTTTTGGTAAGACCCCGCACCTTTGATCTAGGGGAGAGTAGGATATGGATCTCCCATGTGACCTTAGCCACAGCCCATAAAACTCATGGACCACTCTCCGCCTTTTTTAAATTCGTGGGCTGGGCGACCCGATGGGTGGACCTAGTTCGGGTTATGTGTCGAGTTGACTGATTAAACTTGACAGAAACATTTATTTTTATATATATATACAAAAAAAACTAAAACTTGACAAAAACAAATAAATGTAAAGAGAGATTTTTAAATTTAATTAAATTACTTTAAATTATTTTATTTTTTTCAAACTAACATATTTAATTTATAAATTGATATATAATTTAATCATACACAATACAATTTATGATATGATTAAGAATTTATTTAACTTATTAAATCTTTTTTAAAAAAGTCAACTAGATCTTAATATTTAAGACAGGAGATAGTATATAATATACTCCTTCCGATCCTAATTATAGGACATATTTAACCGTTTTTAGACGGATTAAGAAAAGAAGTTAAATTAGGTAATTTTACTCATTTTTTTAAAATGCTCTTATATAAATTTAAAATGACATAAGTAAAAGTGAATCAATAACGTACCTCTCTAACATAGAATTTTTCTTTCCACACGCTTTCTAATTAAAATAAGGAAAATGACAATAAAATACCTTTTGAATTTGAAAAACCCCGAAGTCTTCCGAATTTGTAAAAAGGCGAGAGGTCTGAAAAGGGCACATGAGAGATATGCAAATTCGGGTGAAAATTACCCTTTTATCCTTAGTTTTAAAAAATAGAAGGAAAAAAAAAACCAAAAATCCTCCACCACCCCCACCACCACCGCCGGCGGTGGTGGGGGGTGGAGGGGTTTTGGTTTTTTGTTTTTTGTTTTGTTTTAAAATAAAGGCAAAAGGGTAATTTCATTCGAATTTTCATATCCCTCATAAGTCTTTTGTACCTCTCAGTCTTTTTACAAATTCGGAAGACTTATGGGGTTTTACAAATTCAAAAGGTATTTTATTGTCATTTTCCCTTAAAATAATGGTCTTGTTATATATACATATATGTGTACATATATCTATACACATATATATACATGCATACACAAAAACACAACACACACATATATAGACACACATACAGATAATATATATTGACAGACACACACATCTCTATATATATGTACAAGGTAGTTAAAATCGGGATTTTACGTGAAATTGGAAGAGGAATAAAAAATCGTAAAACGTAAAATCGTAATGTAAAAAAAATCGTTAAAAATCATAAAAACATAAAAGCGTTTGAAAAATTAGTAAAATCATTTTAATGAAAAATAAAATCGTAAAAACGTAAAATTGCAGCGATAAATCGAGATTTTGACTACCATGTATATGTATATACACACAGCGTGTGTGTGTGTGTGTCTTTATATATATTTGTGTGTATATACACACATATATATAGACATACAAGCGCACGAGCGCGCGCACACACACATATATAAGTGTGTGTCTATATATATATTTACAAAATAACGTCAACTAATCGATAAATAAATTAAAATCCAACAATTTAAAAATGTTACTGACTGGAAGAGTTTACGCACCCATATACATATACTCATTAAAAACCAAACACACTTAAGAGAATAAAATAGAGGTATTTTATCAAAAAATTGTCAAAAATTAAAATATTGTCATATAATTAGGACCAAAGCCAACTTCCAAATGTTATCTTATAATTAAGACCAGAGGGAGTAGATATTAAGCATCGCCATATTACTAAGGTTATTAAACACATACCATCTACTGAACTGATCGAGGTATTAGGTCAAGGGTCGGTAGATCATTTTGAAGTCAGATTAGAGCTAACTCGGTGAAGAAGTAAAGATTTCAATGTTATTTATATCAAATTTTGAATAAATTTTTTATAAAAAAAAGATGTTTTTTTATATATATATAAAAAAAAATCTCGACTCAAACCGACGGTCCTGCCCGGTTCTAATAACAATGCATGTTACTCAGCGTCAAGCCGTTGCCAGACCACTTGCTCTTCCCCTAAACTCATGAAACTTTCACCATTAACCCAAATCTAGCATTTCATGATTCATATATATAAAGTGTCGCAAAAGTGCCACGTCATGAGGGGCTCAAGCGGAACAAGAAGTGGCTTGTAACTTAACACGTCATCTAAAACGGGGTTGCTACGTCCAAAACGAAACCTGACGCGCCTATTTTCGCATCCTCCATGCCTCCAACTCTATCCACTTTTATTTGTCCAAAACAAAAAAACTCTATCCACTTTCCCATGCCTTTTACGTCCCATTTTATGTGTGGCTCTCATTCTTTCCCAACCACTTCTCTATTTATTTATTCCCTCTTTTCATTTCTTCCTCTCTCTCTCTCACACCCAAAACCCACTGTTAAACTTCTAACCGGAAACTCAAATCCATGGAAGCCTGTTTCCTCGTCTCCAATTCCTTCACCAAATCCCCCGATCAACCTCTCCACACTCTCAAATCCCATTCTCTTTCCTTCCCCAAAAGATCCTCTCTACAATTCCACTCCAGGAAAGTTGCTCTTCCATGTTAGTTCTTTCCCTTTCCCCTCTCAATCATTTTCCCGTTCAACCTGGATATTTTTATCTATCGTATGCGTTTTCCGTTTGTTTTGATTTGATCTGTACAACACGATAGTCATGCTGATTTGCACATTTCACGGCTAATTCACAGGTTGCTGCCATCTGTCAGCCTCCTCGCCGTTCAATGGCGATGGTGATAAGCCGTCTCTTAACGACGACTGGAGATCCTTCCGTGCAAAGCTGGTGACCGGAGAACAACTAAGAACGACGTCGGACGAGCCTTCCTCTTCTTCGGCCGCCGATCCGCCACCGGTCGGCCTTGGGGACAGATGGGCCCACATTATCCACGAACCCGAAAGGGGCTGCCTGCTCATCGCCACTGAGAAGCTGGATGGGGTCCACATATTCGAACGGACGGTGATCCTGCTCCTCTCCACCGGTCCCATAGGTCCATCGGGGATCATACTGAACCGACCGTCTTTAATGTCGATCAAGGAGACGAGATCGACGGCGATGGATATGGAGGGCATGTTTTCAAACAGGCCATTGTTTTTTGGTGGGCCGTTGGAGGCGGGCCTGTTTTTGTTGGGCCCGAAAGAGGAAGGCCTGGAAAAGAGTGCGGGTGGGGTATTGGATGAGGTAATGGAGGGATTGTACTATGGGACGAGGGAGAGTGTGGGTTGTGTAGCTGAGATGGTGAAGAGGAATATGGTTGGGGTTGGAGATTTGAGGTTCTTTGATGGGTATTGTGGGTGGGAGAAGGAGCAGTTGAGGGATGAGATTCGGGCCGGATATTGGACTGTGGCTGCTTGTAGCCCAAGTGTGATTGGGCTCGCAAGTGTCGGAAGTATTGGGCTCTGGGAGGATGTTCTTGGGCTTATGGGCAGGAGGAAGGTTTGGTGAGGCATGTCTTTGGGCTGAGCGGCCTAGTGTATGCTGTATAGAGAAGACTCGAGATTGATTGACTTCATAATGGAACTTTCCTTATATCAATAAAAAATAATGGAACTTCCTTGAAAGACTCTAACAACTTGTAGGTTTTCTATTTTTTTTTTTAAAAAATTGGGGTTTTATAATCCAAGGCCTTGTGTCATTCAATCTTATCCATACTCGTCGTCCATACAAGTTGTAAATTGTGAATTTTTTTAATTGCCTTCAAACTATTTAATGGGTTTTGTGGTTTACCTTAATCATTCCCTCGGTTCTTCATGTTCTTCAGCGGAGTTAACAACCTCAGATCATCCAACGGAAAAAGAAGAATAAAACAATTAAATTTGAGCATATGGGAGATTTTCATGTTTCAATTTTCAAATGAAAGTCAATCAGGGACTGTTGCATTGGGCTATGGTCAAAACATGGTGTAATCTTGTTATTGTAATATAGGCTTTATGCCATCTTTTATAGAAAAATAAAAAAATAAGTGTCAAAACACTAACATTGGGAATAAATGGAAAGAGTTTTGCTATTTCTTAACCATAATGATGTCAAGAGCTCTTTCCTCATGACTGTGAGCCTAATTCGCAGTGAATCCAGATTATTCAGAATCGAAAGTTCCTGTAAATCAGGTGGATAATAATAATAATAAAAAAAAAAAAACAGGTCAAAGCAACCTTCCATGTTTGGGGCAATTATGTGATATTTAGAATTATCCATTAACTCAAATTTAAGGATTACTGGGTTGGGAAAAAAATTAAATTTTTACAAACAATAAAGTTAAACAGATCTTCTTTATCCACTGGCCAAAAAACAGATCTTGTTAATGGCTACTTAACAGATTACACCTCCCTATTATTACGTATTTACATCAGAATGATTTAGTCATGTTTACCCACAACTCATCAATTCACACGAGTCAGGACTTACCACCCCCTTATCAAAATATCTTACATACCACTTCATGTTTTAAATATAAGAACTTGTTGATATTTTTAGAAAATTAATTAAATTATTTTAAAGTATTTATATTTATCGTTTCTTACCGAAAATAGATATATAATTTAATTATACATAATATATGATATAATTAATTGTTAAGGTGCAATTTTGTCCTTAAAATATCTTATTTCGAGAACAATTTTCTTTTCGAAGTTTAAAAAGCGTAAAGATGTTTCCCCTCGTTAAAAACCCTAACGTTGACCGTTATGGCGTAGTTAACGGATAAGAACATTCGTTACGTTTTTTTAAAAGAACATTACTACTCTGGCAAAAATGCTCCCTAAGACATACTTTAAAGGCAAAATTGCACCTTAACCCTATAATTAAATAACTTATTTAGCTTTTTTAATTTCCCTAAAAAAAGTCAACTAAGTCATATATTTAGGACCAAATGTGATATAAATATATTTGTTTTCTGGATTAATTATATGTTAAATATTTACTCCCCAATACAAGAAAGGGTAACATTATACTAATAAGTAGAAGAAGTAGATATGATATTATTAGATATTTATTGTTTAATTCATTCTTATTTATTTAATAATAAGTATAAATATAACAAGTGCTTGGATTATTAAAATAAATACCCCTCCCATCTTAAATTTAAAGTTTAATTTTCTCTTCTTCTATATTAATATTTTTTTCCATAATACCGTTATTTATTGGAATATTTCTACTCGTTGGCATTTATTTTGAATCATTAAATGGCATGGGTATTTTCTTAAAAGGAGTGAAAAAGTGTAGATGAAAAATGGCGTGTGAGAAGTTAATGATGTAAATGAGGCTATTGTGTTTTTCCCTAAAAAAGCCACTTTTACACACAATAATATTATCATTCATATCATTAATATAGCCGATTGCCTGGGTTTGGTGGCTCCATCAAAATATAAAGGGTAAATGTTTAAATTTACTTGAAGTTTTTGTTAAAAAGTAATGGCATCTCGAAGTTTTTTTAAATTTAAAATATTTGAAAGTGTTAAAATATAGTAGTATTGTCCTTTTCCATTAAAAAATTAATTATTAATATTAATTTTTTACCAGTGAATATTGAATTTTTAATGTAAAATTACTGCATGTTGAAGCTTTTGAGGGCATTGAACTTGAAAAAGAATTTAGGGTAACATTATTGTTAGTTAAAACTTCATGAACAAATTTATAAATTAAAACAAAAATAAAATAGTGGCGGGTATTGTGGCTCCATCAGAGGCGAAACAGGTAACATGCAAATTCCACGGTTCGATGCTGCTGCTTGAACTTATGAATATGGTAACTTTTTAATTAATTGAATTTGAATTATTGATGTTTCAGAAGAAAAATGCAGTAATTAGAGCGATCGCCGATCCCGTAACAAAAGCCTCGTTACGAGCCATCAATTCCGGTACCTTCTTCCTTTCTGAATTATAAAGCAGTTACTTGCAGAGCACACTCTCAAGTCTTTGCTCATCGAAGCCATGGAAGTAACCGCCCCGAAACTGAGTTCCAATTCTGATTTCGACCTCATAATCTTAGGTGCTTCGGGTTTCACTGGCAAATATGTTGTCAGAGAAGCTCTCAAATTCCTCAACACCCCTTCCTCCCCTCTCAAATCCATCGCCTTGGCAGGTCGCAACCCTACGAAACTCTTCGAAGCTCTTAAATGGGCCAGCCGTCCTGATTCCCCACCTTCGATCCCAATTTTAACCGCCGACACGACAGACCCCCCTTCTCTCCACAGACTCTGTGGCCAAACCAAGCTGATTCTCAACTGCGTTGGCCCCTTTCGTCTCTACGGCGAGCCTGTCGTTGCCGCTTGTGCTGAAACCGGGTGTGATTACTTGGATATATGTGGCGAGCCTGAGTTCATGGAAAGGATGGAGGCGAAGTACCATGAGAAGGCTATGGAGACGGGATCATTGGTGATATCGGCATGTGGATTTGACTCGATTCCTGCTGAAATGGGGCTGATGTTCAATTCGAGGCAGTGGGAGGCACCGTCGGTGCCGAACCGCGTCGAAGCGTACTTGAGCTTGGAGTCCGATAAAAGGATTGTGGGTAACTACGGGACCTATGAATCGGCTGTTTTGGGCGTGGCTAATGCGAAGAAGTTGCAGGAACTGAGACGATCGAGACCTCGAAAAGCTAGGCCAGTGGTAAGAGAATGTTAGACTTAAAAAAATGTTTAAGCCTTCGAGTCATTTTCTGAACTTAATTGCTTTCTGATCAGACATGTTGGTGAGCCTTGAGGGGCAAGTTTAACTGCAATTCTCTGCATTTTGAATATTGGTACGGTTCCTAATATGATATTTCACAGTCGTCTCGTTTAGTTGGTAGGAAATGCTCTTAAAGAAGTTGGAGGGCTATTTCATTGTAACTTTTCTATTTAGGTGGTTGAAAATCAATGGAAGCATAACAGATGGAGCCAGAGTGGTATATCCAATTATCCAATGCAGTTTTAGGAAAGCCAGTGCAGAAATAATTCTAGTTATTGATATATTATTGACATGAGAGAAATGAAAATGGTTGCATTCACATTACTATTACAGTATTGTTGCATACTTAAGCTGTCTCCGTCAGTACATGTGCAAGTGACAGTGGTTTACTGTGATAAAATTCAACATTCATTTGTATCCCCTTGATAGTATTTGTGGCGGAGGTTTAGTTGTTATAAATGTAATGGTAATAGTTGTTCCAAAGTACAAAGGTAGCAACTTATAATTTGTTATATGTGATGGCTCAGTTGTGATAATGTTATTCGTTTGCATTCTTGAAGTTGAATGAGCCAGATATATTGATAAAAAAACAGAGTCAGATGTATGTTTTTGGGACATTTAATTGTCATTCACAACTTTGGTACTGTTGCAATTTCAAAAATCTACATTTGGTCTTAGGACTTGCAATGGAATTAGATTTACTGGCCTAACATGAAGGAGATACTGATGTAGCGTTCCTAGTTTGATAGCTGATCGCATAACCAATATAATGTTTAATGCAATATGTCAAACATACAAGCAAATTGCACTTATATATATATATCACAAGAACTGATAAAAACACAGATAGCATGAGACACTGAAATATTTATATAAATAAACCTTGAAATGGAGTGTAAGGGATTAAATATAGGTTTCTAAGGTCCTGGTATCAGACTTCAGAGTGGGAAGCCTGTGCAATTGTGTGGGATGGAATTGAAAGAAGTTACCTGCCCTTTGCTAGGATGATTGCTGAGAAATGTAATATAAAAGGTAAAAATGGTTTTAGTCTAAAATTCAAATATAACATTTATACAATCATTTTATCCATTCAGTTTGGAGGATGAAGTGATAAATTGCTTGCTTTCTTTTCCTTCTTTTCTTGTTTTCTTTCCCCAAAAACTTGTTCTTCTCTTTTACCTTTCTACTTGGAGGGGAACAAAATGGCATTTAGGGGAATGGGAAGGGTGTATTTTTACTTATAAATCATCTTGAATGTCAGAAATTTTTACTTATTACTTTCCATGGATCATACTGTCTCAAATGTGATCTTGCTACTGTTGTCAATTGACCTTGCGCCCCCTTTCATTCACTCTTTTATATGGTTTAAAATACTATGTCATTACAACAACTTTTATATTAATGCTTGTAGATTCCTGGAGCTCCTCCCCCCAAAGAAGTTATTGAACACCAGAAGAAAATTGGACTTTGGGCAGTAAAGCTACCTTCAGCAGACTCGATTGTTGTGCGTAGAACACTAGCAGCTCTAACAGAGAACCCCCGCGGTCTCCCTGGAAGGAATGAGAGTACTGAGGCAATTGAGAAAAGAGGATCATACTGGTCAAATGTGAAGCCAGCTCATTTTGGTGTGAAAGTAGGCTCCAAGTCCTTGTTGGGGGTTTTTGGATTTGTTACCATCGGGGTTTTCTTTGGCCTCTTGGGGAGTTTTTCTTTTGGGAGGTGGCTTCTTTTGAAATTCCCTTCATTCTTTAGCCTTGGTGGGTTCAGGAAAGAAGGTCCCTCTGAAGAGGAGGTGGAAAGTGCTTCATTCAAGATGTGGTTTGTAGGGCATGGTTATAGTAATGAGAGTCTTGCGGCGCAGGGAAACACAAAACCTGACATGGAAATTATAACAAGAGTTATGGGACCTGAAATTGGATACATCACCACTCCAATCTCTCTTATTCAGTGTGCTCTGGTTCTTCTCAGCCAACGGGACAACCTACCAAAGGGAGGAGTTTACCCTCCAGGTATAGTGTTTGGTCATACTGATCTTCAGGAAAGACTCCAAAAAAATGGAATATCATTTGATTTCATTTCAAGGAGCGCTCTTTCCTCTTGATCGCTACTCTTTAATCCTTGGTCTGATGATACAAATTATCCTGATCGGCAGATAAACTCTCCTTTTCCTTTGTCTTTTTTACATTTTGCAAGGACACTATAGTTTTAATGAAGATTTGGCTTTTTCTGAATTTTAATAATCTCTTAACCAATAGTTTTGTTCAGTTACATTTTAGTTATATCTTTTAAGCTGATGCTGAGGAAAATAATAGATGCAAAGTAAGCAGCGTAATTTCTACTTGCCCCCTTTTATTTCGAGTAATTATATTACTATTATGGATTGATTGATCATTGTGTGTTAATCCCACATTTTGTCCAATAAATCTTATACCCTCGATATACAAAAGCCATTCTAAATTTCCACTGGCCCTTGCTCCTATATGATCTTCACCTCACTATAATAGTTAACTGATTCAGACAAATAACGATATACATGAGCTTTTTGTATTTTCCCAATGGTTGCTAGGATACATACTACTCCTCCCATTCAATGTTGACATCTCTAAATAATCTTCAGCTTGGAAAGATCTAAAAAATAGTAGTCCCAACGGGGCTACTACCACAGAGGTCTGCTTTCGAAGGAAGAATGGGAATCTTGTATATTTGATAAGAGCCAGAAAATGGGAAAAAGTATCCCCTGAACGTTGAGGGAATGAGAAAGGATGAGCTGGCTTGAGCCTTTAAGGAAAGCAAGTAAATCTGTCATCTGTGTGATGGAAGACGGAAAGTGAAGCCACTAAAATCATACTATAAAGAGGAACCAGTTTGTCCACGCGATTCATATTTAATTTTTTTATATCTGGTGATTTTTAAATGAAAACATCATTTTCAAAAAAAAAAAAAAATCAGTGAAAAGATTATCTTTGTTTTAAATTTTCCACCCATTAAAATATTTTTTTTAAAATACAAAGTAAAAAAATTAAATCTTAACACATAGATGAGTCAAGCTGTCCCAAGGATAGGCAAGACTAATTCCAAAATACAAGTTGGAGCTTTAAGTTGGTAAAAAAAAAAAAAATCAGGCAATACTCCCTACAATTTCGATCCAGAATATGCTCCTATCTACTCATTAAATAAATAACTATCATAAACAAAATAATCCTTTAATTTTTTCTAAGTCCCTTTTTGTTTTGCACATAAAAAAGAAGAGTAGGAACAGAAGAAAAACAAAAGGGTAGAATACAATAAAATAAAAAAAGGGATCCCTTTTTATTCTTTCTAATATCCATATTCATGAATTTATGTCATAATTCATAAGGTAATGTTGAATTTTTGTTCGTAATAAAAAATCAAGAGGTCCTTGGAACAGTGAAATGTGTGAAATATTTTGGAAATTGGTTTTGGTGAGTTCTATCCTCTGTAACGCTCTACTTCCTCTGTTTCTGTAATTTATCAGTATTCTGTATTTTGTCGATATTATCTTGCTTTCATCTTCTTCTGCCTATTGCCTATTTACCACCCTATTTAAAGTTATCAAGGTCCTTTTTCCTTCTGACATTCTTTTCCCAAATAGATATATCCAGCAATCTTCACCAAGAACTTTCCGCGAGAATTCTGGGCTTTTTCTCGGGAAGATCATTCCAGTAAAGAATCATAATAAAAATATAACGACATTATATATATATATATATATATATAAAGAGTATAACAAGGACAAAACCAATTTTTATTCATATTAATTTAACTTCAGCACAGTTGCTCTTTGTTTTTTTGACACATTCAAAAAATGATTCCACCCCTTCCTCGCTTTAGAATCGAAGAGACAAAATTTTATTGAGCAATAGAATCAGAAACCAAACACAAACATCGAGGACGAACACCATGTCTTTCTTTTTAATTTTAAGGAATTTAAATTTTCATTCAAGGTGGTCATGTGGCCTTATTGACATGAACATAGCAGCACACTGCAAGAGCCTGCGTTCAGTACTAATGCGTCCTCCACGTTCGATCACAGGAGTCACTGGACCTCTCGTCCTCTGCCTGTATCGCCGCCATGCCAGCTGTATGTTTACGGCAGCCCACGTTCTCCAATTCGACGAGTAATATCTCGCCGTTCTCTTCAGCCTCTCGTTGGCAAACTTGTATCTGAAGTGGTCCGTCACGTACTTGAGGTGACCTGCCTCCAACCCAAAAGCTTCTGCTGATTCCAGGCATAAGAACGTGGCGGAGGATGCCGGAAGTCGGTCAAGGAACGGCCGGCGAAGGCACCAGGAGAGAAGTTCATCCCCCAAAAATCCCCCAGCTTCGATGACGCTTGTGGCCACCATGCCTTTGCTTAGGTTTTGCATGCGTTTTATGCGCCCGCGAACTATGAATACCATTCTTGGCACTGGGTCCCCTTCCCTGATTATCTGTATAACAAAAGGCTTGTACATGTTATTCAAAATCATGGTCTTCCCTGCTATCACATATAGTAATATATATATATATATATATATCCAAGGCATCGAATATATTAATAGGATTATATAGCAACTGTCTTCTTAATGAGTACCTTTTCATCTTTAGAGAAGACTAGGGGTTTAACCCTATCACAGATGTTGTCAAGGATAAGATCATCCAAGTTGTGAAACAGAGGTACCTGCAAAACAGAGACCACGTAGTTCTATCATCATTTAATCCAAGTCTTATGTTATAGTGGCTTTATATAGATTAATGTCCAGAAAAAGCTATTTGTCTGGTCTCAATTCGTTGAAATAAGTTGCAGAGAATTGAGACCATTGATTGGGGCAATTTTTGTTACCTTTTTGATGAGGTCTAGGCAAAGATAACGCTTGATGTCTCTCCTCAATCCTTCAGGAAAGTCTCTGACCAATTCCATTTCGTCCTCTCCTCCCATGGCTGCCCATCTCTGGCGTTCAAACTGACGAACTCTCTGTCTTAAATGGGACGGAAGCTGCCTCCTCCTCATCCACCATTCCATGTCACGACATCTCAGCTGCATCTTTCTCTTTTTAGCCATTACTGCGTGTAAGAATACCTTCATGGGAACCACGAATATTCACGTTAGACATATCCTTTTGATGGAAATATTTTTCTTTTTTATAATTTCCCGAGTTTCATTTTGTGCGTATGTGTTTGTGTTTTGTTTATACCTGGATGTTACCAATCAACAGAGTGAAGAGCATTAGTCCGCTGAGTACCATGCATATGCTGAAAATCACTTCTAGCCAGTTACTCGTAGGCTCAAGATCATTGCCAAAAGTGCTGCATGATAAGCAGAATTGATAAAACTCATTGAAAGGTATAGAAATCAAGTCTTTTGTTATATTTCTATAAGAGGTAAAGAACAGAACGTTTAATCAAATACAGGTAAAATCCTAAAAAGTTGATCTGATCATAGGATGCATAACGAACTTGGAAGTGTTACGGATTTTCTTCTCCAGTAATTAATAAACAATACTAACTACCTCCAATCTTCAATACAAAACCTATTATGTAGTTCAATTTTTCTATTAAAGTGGATTGTATATTAAGGACTAGAGAGGGAGACCATCAAACACTTAGATCAACTAGCAAATAGTTGTTTTAGCTTAACCAAGGGTCTTTAAGACTTGGGAACGCAACAGTGTTAAAGCAGTGTTAGGTGATAGGTGTGCCACGGATCATGTCATATCTCGAATTGGATTATTCTAAGCCTGTGAAGTTTGGCCTGGGACACCGGGTGTATACGCAAAAACAAAAAAGAAGACCAAAGAAGGAGTAATAATCAAGAGTTTGCTTTACTTGGGAATATATCTATACCTGAGGGTCATCAAACCCCAAAATATGGGATAAAGAATCTTGACAGCCAAAGAGTTGCTGGAAATGACTGGGAGAGCCCATTGGTAGATCCCATATTTAAAAGGTCCGTGCGCATCTAAACACAATGGCTTTCTAGCCACAACTGTTGTGAGGTTTCCATTACATGAAGTTCCTTCTGTGCCTGTTGGTGACAGAAACTTGTAACACACTTCATCTGAACATGACAGAGGGAGATCACATCCATACCCTCTTTCACACTGCTGCCTCAGGCACGTCGCTACTCGTTGAATTGCAAGCACATACCAGCACCCTCCTGCTACCTGTAAATATATACATATAGGACATTCAATCGTCAGATTAACTTAAACTCGAAAGTGAGTTTGTGGGGTAGAAACAATAGAGGGGGCTGAAGGGTGTGACTAATTACGTGAGAAGCAATAAGGTAGGCTATGAGGTTGAGGCCAAAGCCCCACCAAATGGTGCCGAAGATATAGCCCGTGACTTTTTGCATCCTCCTCATCATGCAGATGCTGTGGTAAACCTTGGGCAGAAATTGAAACAAGAAGATCAATAGCATTATAGTCATTATGATTTTAATTTGCTCTTCTCTTATCAACTTTGGGAGTACCAGCCAAAACACAGCCTGCAAATAAAACGCAATAAACAGCAATTCAGAAGAGTAATACTTTCCTAGCCATAGTGATGTTAGGAAACTAGGATAGCCTAAAAAAAAATCATAGGAAACTAGTATATATAAATTAAGTTTGATTGATTTAACTTTTAATCATTTGACGTTGAATAAGAATCTAATAGTAAATTTAGTTATATATCATAGTTCTTTATTCATATTAATATATACCTTGTTGGTTAGGCAAAAAATAAACGTCCGAAACTGCTTACAAAAAGTCACATACGTTACGTTAAAATCTCGATTTATCATTTTAATTTAATTTTACTTTTTTACGATTTTTCTCCATTAAAACGATTTTACTAATTTTCCAAAATGTTTTATATTTTTTCGATTTTTTACGTTATGATTTTATGATTTTTTATCCTTCTTCCAATTTTAAGTAAAATCTCGATTTTAACTGCTTACGACATCAGATTTTTTACCGTGCCCAAAGAATTAAGCTAGCGAGGAAGGAGGAGTAAATTGGAGTTTCGACAAGACGTAGCAATCATTGAGGTAAGATCAACAACACATCACGTGGCAATGACGGTACGCTTGAAGATTCGAAGAAGTTTGGGAATGAATGAGAAAATTTGGTTACCTGAGGAACGGGAAGTATAACAAAGGCGTCGAACCAGAAGCCTCCGAAGGACCTCAGGTAATGCGCGGCGATGGTACGCGCGTCCCAAACCAGCTTCCCACAACCAACCACCATGGACTCCTTCGACACGTACGCCAACCTGAACTGCAACCACACGTGGAACACGTGAACCACATCCACCAACGTCTTCACCACCGTCACTATCGTCGCTAAACCGCCGTCCATGTACAGGCACGGCGTGCCGTCCCTCCCTATTGACAGAGCATAGAAGAACAATGGGTCCACCGCCAGCGCCAACCCTCGCGCCAGCAGCAGCGTCCTGTTCCACCTCTGCACGCGCTTGCTTCTCGGGTCCAACACTGACCCGAATGGCCCCGATTTGGGTCGTTGCCTCGGATTATTCTTCGCCGCGGTTTTGTTCTGAATAGGGATTAAGTAAGAGCCCGCGGAAGCCTCCCATTGCGGCGGATGATAGCTGTCGCAGCTGGTTGAGTGGAACACGGGGAGGCCCCCCTGAGTGCAGGCATAGCACTCGACGGACGAAGAATTGGCGTTTGGACTAGTAGTAGTGTCGTCGGCGACGACGACGTCGTGGCCACTGTCACCGCCACCGCTGCTACTCCGAGAATGAGTTCCCAAGCACCTAGGGAGAGAGAAGAGAGCGGGCATGATTGGTAATAGAGAGAAACCATGGGAGGGGAGTTGTAGATATTGAAGAGAGGTAAGGAACTGGGAGAGAAGAATGAACGTAACAAGAGTAAGAGAAGATTGATAGGCTAAGGACGGATGAAAACCATGAAAAGGGAGAGAGAGAGAGTGGGGAGGGAGAGGTGTGGCTGAGAGTGGTGTGTGTCAGTTAGAGCACATGAAATGAGCGAGTGAGGATCCTGATATTTGAGGCAAGGCAAGTGAAGGCCCTCACGGCTACGAAACTGAAAGTGGATGTTTGAGTTACGTTCAAAAAACGCAAGTTGACTAAACTTTTTTTATTTTTAAAAAAAAGGTTTTGGAATTAACACTAATCATTTGATGTGGTTGGCTTCAGGGTCATGCACACATGGCTCCCAAATTATACCAGTTATTACTCCTCTTGCCCATAAATATAAGTTTTAAATACTCTATTTATGATTTATTAAGAAGGCAGTTAAAATTAGTTTAAAAAATTAAATATATATTTTTAACGAAATCTGTATTTATAAAAAGGAAAAGTGAGAGACAAATAAAATCAAGGGATACAGTTGAAAAAAGTACAATAAATGATTTGACAAATCTAAAATAAAACTTATATTTTAGTTTTTTTCAATTCCGAGCCCTTTCTAAATAACTATTTCTCTAAAACTATTTCCCAAATGACATTTAAACTAGTTTCTCATAATGACTAAAGGATCGACTAAACCGGGGTCACGACCCAAGCTGATTTAATCTAATTTTTTTAAAACCCCTTTGTTTTGAGAAGCGTGAGAGGGGAGAGATCCCTTACGTGATCATTATCTAAACCGCCAACTCGAGCAAGCAACCAAGGTACCCATCGAGCTTCTTTCCCTCTAGTTTCTAAAGAACTGCTCTTCTCTCGGTCTCGTATACAGTAAATCAAATCATGTTTAAAAATGAGCTTTTTACAAGTGGGTATTTTTTACATATAACCCAAATTAACACTAATCATTTGGTGTGGTGGGGATGGCTTCAGGGTCATGCACACATGGCTCCCAAATTATACCAGTTATTACTCCTCTTGCCCATAAATATAAGTTTTAAATACTCTATTTATGATTTATTAAGACAGCAGTTAAAATTAGTTTAAAAAAATTAAATATATATTTTTAACGAAATCTTTATTTATAAAAGGAAAAAGTGAGAGACAATAAATGTAACAAATAAAATCAAGGGATAAAGTTGAAAAAAGTACAATAAATGATTTGACAAATCTAAAATAAAATTTATATTTTATGATTAACCTATTCCTAAATTTGAAACTTATATTTAAGGACGGATATAATATTATCTTTATTTTTTCCTAATAAAATTTTTCTATACTCCTTTCTGCCTCTAACTATTTCATTACAAATTAAACTACCCATATTAAATTTTAGTACTAAAGATTGTTCACTCATTAACTTTGTTTAAAATTAAATATTAATGTTACCCATATTTAATAGCATTAAAAAAATACTACAAGACAAGGCAAGTCTTCTCCTAATAAATTATAATGCTGTATAATATTTAAAAATTTGTATTAAGAATCCATCAAGTAACTTATATTATGGATGAAAAATTTCTTTTAAAAGACTTTATAAATTTGAAACGAGTTTGATTCTTAGTTTTGTATGTTTAAATTGAAGATAATACTTAGTTCAATTCAAGTTTCTTAAATTTTAAAATATTATTATTTAATTAAATATTTATATGAAATAAATATAACATGTGACCATTTGAAGTAATTTTTTCCTTAAATTGGTTGGATTCAAAAAAAATAATGGTGGGTGTGTGGGCCCTTTGGCTTTCATGCACTTACATATAGAACCAAACTAGAGTGTTCTGCTGTGGCGCCCCTCACCGTTTCCTGTTGGCGGGGACCACGATCCTGTAACATTATTTGTTTCTTTCTCTTCATTTCCTTTTCGCCTTTGTTCATCACTTTCATAATTAATAATATTCCATCAATCATTATGAGTCATTTGAATAATGTATCATTTAAAAATTAATACCATTTGTTAAAAAAATTATTCCCTCCATGTTTTATTCACAACACCCTCTTGATTGTTCCTTTTTGTTTAAGAGCGCGCTTTAGGAGCCTTTCATTCCTTAATTAAATTCAAATTAAACTGTGTGTTTAATTAAACTGATTGTATTAAAAGAAATTGGTGGTGAGTGTGTGGGCCCTCTGGTTGGATAACACCAATAAGTAATAACTCCATCAAATTAGCCCGGGTCACTGTTACACACAGTATACATATTAGATACTCCCTCTGATCCTAATTATAAGACTTAATTGATACACACACGTTGATTCAGGTTTTTCTGTCTAGGTTTAGCTAGAGTCGAACCGACTCTGATCTATATGAGATTTGGGTCAAATTCTTATTAAGTCGATCCCTAATTAACTACGTAGTACTACTTTTTCTTGCCAGCCCTAATTAACTGCTACTATTATTTAATCCATATTCTTTATATCCATTAAATACACACATATATACACGACATTTGAATTTTTGTTAGATAGTAAATTCATGGATGTAAATTTCAATATAATTGCAACGTTAGAGTTTTTTTTTTTTATTAAAAAACTGATAAAAAATATTTTCTTCAACTTCTTAAAAATTAAAAAAAAAAAATCTTCATATTAATATTACTAATATTATAATCTAAAAACCATGATAACATAATATATCAGCAACCATCATCGAAATAGAGAGGTGCACTGAGGTGTAATTAATTAATCATACAATGGCAGGGTTAAAACTTTTTTTTTTCATTATATGGTCGCATATAGGGCATTCTTATTAGAATTAGCAATGACTGTGCATGTGAATGCAGCTTATATATAATCTCCATCCTGGTCACAATTATAAGAAAGCAAAGTTTTAACTTTTATCGATTTTTTCCTATAATACCCCTATTTATACTTTCTCAATAATAATTAAAGACAATAATAATTTAATAATACACTTATATATTTTATAAAGTAAATAATATTTGCAACTCATTAATGTTATATACACCTCAATTATACTTTTTTCTTATAAAATAATTTTGAGCAATTTTTGTCATATTTTTTTTCCATATCACCCCTACTAATACTTCTTCCACAATAATTAATTTAACAATATGCTTATATTCTATCAAATGAGAGATTCTACTTTATTTTTTATTTTTAAATAAAATAATTTTAATATTCCTTTAATTAATTTCCGTACTGAAATGCACATTAATCAAGTCGCAGGCCTAGCTACTTATGAACTTTTTTTTTTTTGTGTTCAGGAGCTACTTATGAACTTCACAGTATATCGCTTCATCATTGTTACAGCATAGTGATATCATAACATATCGACTAATCAGAGTATCAATTGTGCGGGCATATAATTTTCAATTTTAATTATGGGTATTTTGGGAAAATAATTATAATTAACTAATTTAACTTCCTTCCTTAATCTCTTCAAATTCTAGTAAATAAATTTCTTATAATTAAGACCGGAGGGAGTATTAGTCAGGGGACCTTTATTAATTTTGTGCGGCAAAAATATTATTTGCACAAAGGAGAAACGACTAAGTCAATCAATCACAAGGGGCTGATATTTAATTATAACGTTGCAACGAAAATAAATAAGGGCAAAGATGTAAATTAACAACAAACTTATAGGTAAGGTACCTAACACCATAAATTTTTTTAAGGGAAAACAATACACGTAGAGTTTGAAATGAGGAACACTTGGAACCACATGCCGTTAAGTCTCATTTAGATTCCGCAAGGTAACTATTAATTAGGTTTCATAATGTTTCACATGTGCATTTTTATTATCCTCCTCTTAACTGATTAAGTCGGATGCTATTAAAAATGGACAGGCAAGGTAAGTGGTTGTGATGAGGTGCTTTACTCAATTGTCACAGTTGCCACCAGTTATTTAACCATCGCAGTAGTCATCGGTTACTCAACTATCACAGTCACCTATCTCACCTGTCCATTTTTAATGGCATCCAACTTGGTCAGTTAAGAGAAGGAGGACGAATGAGTGACTTGACCAATCAAATGTGGAATTAAAATCATGACATGTGTAGCATTGTAGATCCCAAATAACAATGAACTTCACAGAATTTGAAAGAGACTTAATGGCATAGTGCCAAGTGTACCTCATTTCAAATTTCATGTATATTTTTTCCCCTTTAAAAATTTTATGGTGCCAGATGTACCTTACTTATAAGTTTATTGTTAAATTTGCCAATAAATAACAATAACAATATGCAGAAAATAAATTAAAGCAAGTGATAGAGAAGGAATAAAAATGGAGTGGTGAGAGAAAGGTCTAGAAAGTAAAGAGTGACGGAGTGGCTTGAAAGTGAGGTACATTTATACAATTATACGCAATGTTTTAGAACCTTGGGACCGTCGGTTGACCGAAACCGGTTCGAGTTAAGGAAAACCGGGTTTTCGAGTTGACCCGGGTCAACTCGGCCTAACCCGGCCGAGTTGACCGTCACAATCTTTCTTTTTTTAAAAAAAAAAAAAAAGTCGACTAAAGAGAGGAGGAGGGGTCGACGTTTAAACAGAGATGGAGAGAGAGAATAGACGGCAATGTCGACGGAGGTGTAGATCCATCCATGGCGGCGAGTTTCGTTGGTGTTTGTCGACAACGGTGCCTGAGATTTGCTGAAAAAGATGAAGAACATGAGCATATGAGATTTGTTAGGGTTTTGTCGATTTGTGAACGAAATTTTTTACTGGTGGCGCAAAGGCAAAGATTTGTTTGGGTTGCCATTGTCATCTTTTAGCAGATCAAAGAAGAAGAAGAAGCAGATACGAGGGAGTAGAGGAAGTGGCATTTATGGTGGATGAAAGCGAGCAGAAAAGAAGAAAGCTGAGGTGAGGACTGGCGTTGGAGAGATATGAGGCATTGGAGAGATAAGAGACGTTGGGGCGGAGAATCAAGAATGGCTGATCTGACCTTGCCTTGGGTGGAGTTTGTCCATTAATTAGACGTGATGGGAGCAGTACT
The DNA here is from genome assembly GCA_019022615.1 of Acacia melanoxylon. Classification (NCBI taxonomy): domain Eukaryota; kingdom Viridiplantae; phylum Streptophyta; class Magnoliopsida; order Fabales; family Fabaceae; genus Acacia; species Acacia melanoxylon. The sequence goes on from JAFJYJ010000119.1 coordinate 970,389, forward strand.
TAATTGGCACAGTTTCCTTAGCTTTGTGAGCAACTAAGCATAAACCCTGAACCACAAATAAATGGAGATACTTTTCGCAAGCAAACGGTGATATCTTTTTTAAAATATTCAATATAATATCAAACAATTAAACATCCTCTCATTTTTATTTTTTACATAAAATATTTTGTATTATTAAAATATAAATATTTTTTCATATTTTAATGAAATTATATTTTTTAATTAATACCGGTTTGACTCCGTCCACCCATGACCCTTAACCCAAAGTCTCACGTAGGATTCGATAAAGAATCGGTTTTTTTTTTAACCTTGATTATAAGTACTGAAAAGAGTACAAAATAATTTGGTCCCGATCCCAACAATAGCTAGGTACTCCCTCCGGTCCTTATTATGAGGCATCAACCACTAACATTTATTGGTCCTTATTATAAGGCACCAACTTACTTTAACTAACTCATTTATTACTATTTTTCCATTATGCCCTCATTTTTAACTAACTCATTTAAACTTACATCATTAAAGTAGGGGTAAAGTTGGAAACATTTATTACTTTTGGACGCAATTAATGACTTAACTTTCATTCCTATCGCTTAAAACGAAATGGGTAGTTGGTGCCTTATAATAAGGACAAGAGGGAGTATCAAATACTATATAAAAACGGAATATACAGCCGAGGAGATGTTGAGACGCGTGCCACATGGCTGCTAATACTTCTTGGGAATATAAAGATAACGACGTCGTTTGTGCTGTCTTTATTTCTTGGGAAAATTACATTTAGACTTCATGGAATGGGAAAATATAACAAAATGATGGATTGAAACCTCATAATTACATTTAAATCGCATGAGACTGTTTGACAATAAATTTCAATTATCAAATGACTATAGACTTGTTGGGCAAAAAAAAATGATCATGGATTTGTCAATGGATGTCCATAGACTTATCACTGGACGTCCATAGACTTATCAGCAAAATCAAAATTTATTGGAAAAAAGTTTAGGAGACTTAAATATAATTTTAGAATTTTAAGGGATTATTTTATCGTATTTTCTTTTGTCAGTGACCTAAATGCAATTTTCCCTTATTCCCCCCCCCTCTGGTCAGAATTTTTGGGGCATCTCTTAGTATTATATTGTGAGGATCGATAGGTAGCTGAAGCATTATCTCCCGATTTTGTCTTGCACTGAAGAATGTTGCTCCAAGTTGATGAGAGATCATAGTCAATTGATTCTTCAATATTCGCTACAAATTAAATCCTGTTACCAAGTGATCGAACGAGAGTGATCATTGGCTGATAATAACAAGATATACAGAAAACACACATTTTCTTACAATTTTCAATTATGTAGTAGCTTCATATAATAAAATAAGCTAGAATTGAGGATGAGTCACGTACGCTAAAGTCACTGATATTCATTTGAGTGAACTCTGGTTACTATATATATGGTTGGCTCGTTTCATTTAGGCATCAGAATGATGATGATATTGGTGAAAGAATAGTAGAGAAATGAGACCGATTTCTCAAAAGTCAAACAAAATATCAGTTAATATATAGTATAAAATTTGAAAAGTTAACCACCAAACGCTTAGATCGGTTGGGAATGCAGCGTGGGTAGTAGAGCCTCAAAGAAAAGCCAACCTAATCTCGATCCGGATTGATGCGAGGCAATTGATGTCTTTTGAAAGATAGCGTGTCCAGGGGGATACAAGGTAATTAACATTCATTTGTTTTAGTGTTAATTATTTTGGGAGGAATCAGTCTACATCGCTGTGATAGCATGAAGATTCGATCCCTTCCTTTATATATCAGCGCCATAAATCCTATTGGGCGAAAATATGGTCACAATCAAAATATATTGAAGGTATACATATAATAAAAAAATTTGTGGACGTCCAGGAATTTGTTTTCAGTAATACTCTTCGAGGATAAACGCCGAATATCCAGGTTTTCAATTCCAGCACGACATCGGATTTCTCTCCTCTCTTTGTTTGTTTTGTTTTTTTTCCCAATTAATATTTGAGTTAAACTTTGGTCGTCTCAAAATATATAACAATAAATTAAGTTTGTGTATCTATCACTGGGCTAGTTAACACAACGTAACATTTTTGTTGCCCTTGTTTTTCTATTTCATGTTCTACATTATATATTCAAATTCTAAATTTAGAAGAAAAAAAAGGGGTGGATTGAATTTTTATATTCATGACCCAAACAAACCATTCAACTAACTTAAATGTCTATATATATTAACAACATGAAATAATATTTTAAAATAGGATTATTGTCTTTCTTCTCCTTTGCCACCAATTATTTTCATGAGCCCCGCATCGAGAAGTCTCACAAGTGTAGTGTGATTTATAAGTTTTAGGGGCTTTCCTCTTAGTAGGCTCGTCTTTTAGGATGTGCTTTCTATTTAGGCTTGTAATTATTAGATTGGTGTTTTCGTAGAGAGCCTGATGTTCACGAAAAAAGCTACCCATGAAGGGTTCTAACTGGTAGGGGCTGAGTGAAGTGTCGTGATATCTTAGTTGCCATTAACAACCGAGAACCACCATTACTGACGGCCAAAAACTATTTTGAAGCAATTGTTTTTAATTTGCATTTAAACATAATATTCAAAACAAAATAAATCGAAATAATGAAAGGGAAACATGCATGCATATAACTCACAGCAAAACACAAAAGTGCGTCATTGCTTTTAATTTGTTGTTACGAAAAGAAAAACAACACATAGTTGAAAGTAAATCAAAGCTTAATTGTTGTCCATTAGTGTTTGATTGTGATTGACGCTAATCATAGGTGAACTTAATTAATTACATGGTTTCGTGGCTTGTGTAAGTGTGTGTGTACACATTTTATCAACAAATCTTCCAAATTGTGTGTGTTTTGTTTTCGCCCGAACAAATAATTCATAGTTACATGTTCGTATTAAAGGTGAATTATTGACAATAATATCTATCGCTTTTTTGGACTTGGTCTTTAAATCATAAAGCTAATACTGGCAAAGTGCTCGTTGCTTCAATCTCAAGCCATGTCTAATAATTAAGTGGTCAAAATCAAAGGAAACTGAAAAACCAAGCATTATCTCTTCAATGGTTTTTTGTCCGCAATCAGAAATAATAGAAAATTCCACTAAATCAAAAGAAAAATCGGGGGAGATATTAATTATTTGATGTTAATGCGTGCACTCAAAGGATGCATATATATGATTAAGAACACGTACAGTTCATCGGCATTTAGCACGTTAGTAAATAAACAAAATTGTAAAAAAGATTTACTTTCATCTGAGGTCATTACTGGGATATTGTTCAATAAGTAGCAAAAGCAAAAAAAAAAAAGATTTTTTCTTTTGGTATAAAAAGTTTAGGTGGAAGTAGGCATCTAACCCATTCAGATGTCAGCAAGTATATCTCCATTTCAAAGAAAGACTTATAAATGTATTTATAGATCGCCCACCAACAAGGCCTTTATATCGATCGGCGGATATCGAACATCCTTCCTTTTGGGGTGAAGGCCGACACCTTAACCAATTGTGTCACTCCTCATTGACAAGAAAAGAGAAATTAATTGGGACCATTCCACCCCCAAGAACATAAATGCATGGACCAGCAATAATTGAAAAGAAAAATAATGAAACAATATAGTACTCTTTGTATTTGTTATTCCAAACAAGTGTGACAACTCAATTCTTATGATTTTTTTGGTTAAATACAATTTGGTTTATATAGTTTTTGAAGTCAATAATTTATAAGGATTGAGCTATATTTGGTCAAAATTAAAATATTGAATTAATGAGACACTAAATTGAAAATTGAGCCAGTCTTTAGGGAATAAAAAATTATGTTACACACGACTTCAATCATATGAGAATTGAAGCTAAACTTGAGATAAACCTAATTTAAAAAAGGACATAGATTACGTGATAATGAAGAATATACTTGGGGGAGTGAATGATTGATGTTAGGATTAGGAGGCACATGATGCAAGTAGAGACAAAAGGACAAGCCACAAGCCGACAACAGCGCCCAACTCTCTTTTGTTTCTTCTTTTATTAATGAAATCCAATAATTGAAACTCCACAACGCCCTTACCATTCTGGTCCTATTTATAAATCTCTTTTGATTAAATCACACATATGAAGGAGAGGTAGTTAACTCAATGATTATGAGGTGAGTTTTCAATTTTGCTCTTAGTTATGATTGAGTATATTTCAACTCTTTCTTTTCTTTATCTTCATTGGTACAATTAATATAAGCAAAGTTGTCACAATCTCATTTATTTGGTCAAAAAAGACTTATAAATAGGAACAAATTTTTTAGTCAAAAAGAGACTTATAAATAAGATCAGAGTGATATCTTTTTGTGGGTCCCTGAGATTCGTTTGTACCGTCACTTTCCCGCCTTCCGTACACTCATTTTCCTCACCCATTCACTTTTGAGTGAATTTCAAGCGACTTCCTCGCGTACGGTAGGTATCTGTTACTGTATCTATGTGTGTCCCTTGTCCCCCGACTCACTCTATTCTCACAAGTCACAACGTCACCAAACTGTAATTAACCGCCGCTGTACAAACTGCAAATTACTACTACCCCGCTTCTACGTAAACAATTTTTTTTTTTTTTTTTTTATAAAAAGATAGGAAAAACTTTAAAATTATAAAATATGAAATCAGATTTGTTATCAAGAGAGCTGATAAGAGAATGATGAAACTTTTAAGTAATTTGCAACTCATTTTTTAAAAGATATATGATTTAAAATTTCAAAATTCCAAAAATCTTTTCTATCTTTTCTCCCTTTATTTCTCCATTTTATATTATTTTAAATGAACTTTAGTTTGAAAAAAATATCAAACCATGATTGATGTAAATTGCCGTGTGTGATAGGAACTCTTGTAAGTACCTAAGCACATGACTGAGAGTAAGATGTCCATGGATCGACAGAGATCGGGTTGGGGTCAACCGGGAGTGCAGTCAAAGGAGGACACCTGACTGGACAATCCAACTCGAAGTGCGGGTCTAGTCATTTCATTGGATTTGGACTAGGCCGTCGTCAGCAGGACCAAATTTTTTTTTTTAAAAAATTATTTTCCCACTTCCAGAACAATAATTAAATCAATGAAACAACTGTGGGACAATAAATAAACATGCAAACATCTTAAATCCAATCCTAAACCCATAATAATCTTCAACAACATGTCATTGAACAAGAATACAATATAAAATAGAGGCATACTTTTATAAAGCCAAGTAAATTTTATAAGCCAAACCACAAATCAATCTTTTGGAGTGAAAGGAGTGAAGTCACAAATTTGGTAGGGTGCCGATGAGAGATTGATGCAATGGATTTTTTTTATAAAAAAAAAAAACACACACTTTCGGGCCGAGGCCGGACCGGTCCATAGGATCTAAACCCCTGGACCGAAGTCCGGTCCGGCCCCACTGAGACCAATCGTGCAGTGCTGCGTGAATGGTCTCGGGCCAGAAATTTGGTCGGACCATCTGGACTACCGGTTTTTTTGGACATCCCTAACTGAGATTTCAAATTCTATCCTTTGTGTTTGTAGTAACTCAATTGAGAGAAGCCAACTTTTCAAAATTAGAAGGATATGTGCTAATCATTTGAGGTTACAAGTGAGATTGAATCCATAACTTTTTACTTATAAAAAACCATTCATATCATTAGGTTACAAGGCTATTAGCCTGTTTCTTGTATTTGATAAAATATCAAATTGTGATAAGTATCAGAGGAGGAATTAGGGGGGGCTAGGGGTGGCCCCGCCCCCTTAAAATTACAGAATTCGACCAAAAAATATAGGAATTTGTATCTTCGCTTCATAAACATTTCAATATTTTCAGTTTAGTCCCACTAAAAGTTTTATGGAGGGACTAAACTGAAAATATTGACATATTTATGAGGCTAAAATATAATTTCCTATACTTGGGTCGAATTCTGTAATTTTTGCCCTCTAATTTCAAATCCTAACTCCACTACTACTCTGATCCTATTTATAAGTCCATTTTGACCAACAAAATTTAGTCCTATTTATAAGTTCAATTCCATGTAATAAATGAGATTGTGACAATTTTACCCATATTAATTTAGAGAGAGAAGAAAGAGTTAAATAATAGTCAATCATAAATGAGGGCAAAGTTGAAAATTTACTCCCATAATCATTATGTCAATTACCTCTCCTTAGTATGTGAGATTTGGTCAAAGTCGATTTATAAATAGAACCAGAGTAGTATGTTCTATTCTATAATTTTCGCCCCTTAATTTCAAATCATGGCTCCGCCCCGATAAGTATTGAGCAAGGTGATCAAAGGCAGAGGATGTCTTGGTAGTCCTTTGAATGTTGGGAGAGTTAGTTTAGTTAGCATATAATTTGTAATTTCTTTATAGAAATATTCCATGTAAATTATATGACTTAAGAGAAAATAAAATAGAAGTAATAAGGCCCCTAGCTCCCTCCCCGCTCCCTCCCTTTCTTTCTTAAGAATTTCTTTTCAAACTATTTATTATGTAAAGTAGAGACGGATTCAAGGGATGCTGGCCCTTCACCATTTGCCAAATATGTTATGCAGGCACCTTATACAATCCAACGGCCAAAAAATAAATTAATAATAATTTTTTTTAAAAAAAACATTTGGCTGGATGTGGGACGTGGCCACTATATAATTTACTACTAATGAATAGTAATGATTGTATCTGTGCCCAACACCCATTATAGACATAGTTCAACCGGGAATGTGCGCTCGCTTAGTTAATTAATTACTACCTCCGGTCCTAATTATATGAATACTTTTGTAGTGTAAATTACACTATAAAAGTGTTCCTATAATTAGAACCGAAGGGAGTAATATTTAGAGAGATTATGGAAGTTAAATAAGTTACTTAATCATTTCATATATTGTGTTTTTTTAGATTATATATTAGTTTATTATTCAAACTATTTAGTTTGAAGAAAAAAAATATTCTAAGCTAATTTAATTAGCTTCCTTAATCTCTCTAAAAAAGTCAATTAGGTCTTATAATTAAGATCGGAGAGAGTATCTAAATAGGGAACACACACATTTGATTGATTAAAATCCTTATTTTAATAACATTTTGATTTATGTGCAATTTAATTAATTATAAACTTATATATAATATAATATAATATTACGCATAGATATTTTGGCCTTTTGAAAGATAACATGCCATTTTTGTTTTAATAAATTAATTAATTAATTTCATTTTCTTAATATAACTAAAGTAGTTAGTTATTAGCGACCAAACACAGTAAAATCTGAATGCACGCGCAGAGACCCTACACCATAACCATTTATGCATCATCCATGTGATTGATGGAGGGCTTCTACCCATTTTTTGTTTACAATGGCTCTGTTTGGATTCAACGTTAAGGGAGCTTTTTCACCCTAAAAGCCCAGTAGCGTTGGCATTGAAAAAAAAGCTCATAAAAAGGTGTTTGGGAAAACGTTTTAGTTACTGGGCTTTTTTGAATAACGCCCATTAAGCTAAAGGCTATCAGACCAAGTTTTTTACACTGAACATGGCACAAACGTCGATATTGAGAGTGGGGCCCATTTTTCCTTGCTTTGTTATTTATTTCTGGGCTCTCCCTGTGCTTGCTGAAAGGATTTATTTTGTATTAATATTGAAAGTGTTTTTTTTTCATGAGGTGCGTTGGATAAAGGAAATGGCATTAAACTTAATTATATAATAATAATAATAATAATAATTATTAGTATTATTATTGATTATTATTATTTTATTTCCTAAACTTAATTAAAAATTTATATTTTAATTTGAAATCCCATAAATGATGTATGCCCTTTTTTATCTATTAATATATTTGTTTACATAACTTTAAATTTTTATCTTCAATTATCACAATATATACAACATATATCTTCAATAAGATTCATGCCCTTTTTAGTCATTTTTCATCTTAACGGACTTTTCAACCTCTAACCCAAACACGTCTCTGTTTGGAAAAAAATCACTTTTGTCAATATCAATCCAAACACAAATCATATTTACAACCTGACTTTTTTCCTACTGAACTTTTACAAAAGTCAGATAGCTTTTAAGCCACTGTTCCCACCGCCAACCCAAACAGGCACAATAACTACTTCAACGGCCCCACAGTGACTTCAATCATGGTGTGTGTGTGTGTGTGTGAGATTATATATATAGCGTCTACGTATATTATTAGTAGACCATCCACGTGTAACCTGCATGTTACTTTATATATATATGTGTCTCCCTGATTATGAATATGTCATCCCATCATGTTCTGTTTTGTATTCATACAAACACATATGTGCTGCCTATGTTACTCAGCCTCCATTCTTAAATCTTGAGTACTTATATAAAGCAGATCATATAGCGTGTAATTAAACACGCTTATAAGTTCCTAATTATAAGATATAGTTGACTTTTTTAGAAAAATTAAGGAAGCTAAATAAATTACTTTAGAACATTTTTATTTTTTAATAGTTTGACTAATAAACTAATATATAATCTAAACATATACAACATATAAAATGATTAAGTAACTTATTTAGCTTCCTTAATTTTTTCAAACAAAATCAATTATGTCTTATAATAAGGATCAAATGTAGTATAACAATAACAGCACATTCTCGAATTTAACTACAAGTTTTTAACTTTTACAAATTAAGTAGAACTCCAAATGTTTGCGAATGATTCAACATTCACGAAAACACAACCAGCCACGGATGGGAAAAATATCTAGATGGGAAAAAGAAAAACGTTCTTAAATTGGGTATAGACTTGATTATGTGGCCCAAAAAAGCCATAGACCTAATATGAGTTTGATCACTTTTTTTTTTTTTTTTCCTTTTTTAATTTTTAGTACAAGGACTCACTTAAACTGGGCCCAGCCCAATTTTATTTCATATTCTTGAATGAAGTCTAAGCCTGAACTCGAATTAAACTTTGTATCAACACCTCAAAATAAAATCTGAGAAGGAATTCAACCAACTGGATTGGTCCACCGAAGGAGCCAGTCCCTCAAACATGGCAAAGCAATGGTTGAATCTCACCGTTTACCTTTAGTGTCCAACAGTGTCTTAAGGACCTATTGGATGAGCTTTTAAAAAAATGTTTTTTTTAAAGTTCCAAATCGATGCTTTTAAAAAAAAGTAGAATTTTAGTTTTTTTGTGACTTTTTTTTTTTTTAAAGCTATCATCTAAATATATAAATTAATAAAAAAAAACACTTTTGTTGTTGAAAAAAAGTGTTTTTTTTTATATAAAAAAAATTCATCCAAACGGGATCTAAATAGAATTGCCTCCAATAAGAGGATATATATGCATGTTCGCACATCACCATTGTACTCTATTGAAAATAAGATATTTGGATAGATCATTAACCAAATGATCTCTATATAACTTTATTGGATGTTTGCTAATAAAAAATCCTGAACAAAAAAAAATCAGAGGATAATGACAAAAAAAGAAATAAAGATTAAAGAAAGAAAGAAATGGACAGGACGGGACGTTTTTTCTTTCCTGGACCAGACAAGATGTTTGATAATGTACAAGTGTCCAACAAGAGAAAGAAGCACCAAATTTTCAGGCCATGTAATAGTAAAACGAATTCTGGTGAAGTGTGTAACAGTTGAATAAATCGGGCATTGTCGGCCTTCTTGGCCCGAAAATATCTGAGCATTGGACAACAACGTCGTTATCGAGCGAGTAAAATCCCACGAAGCAGGCTGTGGCCGCCATTTGCTAGCGCTGGATCTGTGCCACCACGTTCCGTACAAATGCCGAAACCCAAACCAAAGTAAGCCAAGCCCTATCACTGCAATCATATTCCCTCGTGTTTCTGTTATTGCTCTTCGCTTCACTCTTCTCTGCTTCACTCGTTGACCCACCCTACATCCACCCTCCGAAGCTCGCGACTCGCAGTGCCAGATGGCTACATATCGGGGGTTTCCTTAGCGATTTTTCTCTCAAACGGTGATTAATCGCTTCCATTGTTGGGTAATGCTTGTTCTTCTTCTTCTTTGATTTCCCGCTACTTTTTTCATTTTGTGATTCATTGATTCCGAGGATCTTGTTCTTTTCTGCGGATTTGGATTCTCGAGAGGGATTGCAGTCGTTTTATCTTAGATCTCTCCCTGTCGTTCGACTGTTTTGATCTTTACGTTTAGAACTGTCTTCATTTTTTGTTTGGATCCAATTCGACTGTAGAATTCAAGTGATGGATGTATGTTATGTTTGCGAACCTAATATTTGACAAAATTTTAGAAGCAGCGGTTGCGATGTCGGTTGAACCTCGAAGGAAAAATGTTCTCTATTTGTTTATTTATTTCTTCCCTGGGCCCGAGGGTGGGAGTTCAAGTTTGAACCTCTTCTACTAAGTTCTTTTCATCTTTTATGCTTTGTTTGGTGCGCCTCAAGGCTAGATAAGACAACTAATAGAATCGAATTTTATTCATAATTCTCATTGCTAACCTAATTGAGACTTAGGCAGCTGTACTCCGTCAACTTGTTGTGTCATGCATGCTTCATAGTCGACATCTTGCTTTTAATCTTGATTTAGGGACTACCTCACACACAGTCCAACCGTTTCCTAGATTGTCTTTAAATTTTATATCATCACATTAAATGATTCCTGAATTCTAGTTTTTTTTTCTCCTGGATCCAACTACTTTTGTTATGCGGACAGAGCTAATGCTAGGGATATGATGTTATCCTAGTTAAATGTGTATACTGTATATCTGCAAACCCATAATGATCTATCAGCCATGTTTCATAGTTAATTATGATGCATCGGGCTTCATTATCAGAAGTTTCACATAAAATACTGTAGACTTTTTTCTTTTTTCCCCCGTGGTGGAACCATAAACAATTCTGTCTACACAATGCATTACATAACGGTATGAAGGTGAAGCTATTGTTTTGGTGAATGCCGTCACTCTTTGATTTTACGTGTAACTTAATATGCATCTGTCGCTATTGCAAATGTTTCAGGCTTGATGCTTTGGGATCTCTGTTGCCTATCATCAATGATGGGGTTGAGGTCTGAATAATGCTGTCTGCTTTCTTCTTTTACCTGCTGTGATTCAGAATGTGGAACATCGCATCAAGTTGTATTGCTGGGAGTGTGAAACTGAAAAACGATTCTCTAAAGCCAACTCACTCTGTTTCAGAATGCTCCGATGATGAGACTTCTTCTGTTGTGAGCAGAGAGGAAGGGCTTGAATGCCCAATATGCTGGGAATCTTTTAATATTGTTGAAAACGTGCCCTATGTTTTATGGTGTGGCCACACCCTTTGTAAAAACTGCATCCTAGGATTGCAATGGGCTGTTGTGAAGTTTCCAACGCTGCCCATTCAGCTTCCCCTTTTTATCTCATGCCCATGGTGCAACCTTTTATCTTTCCGTTTGGTTTACCGGGGAAATCTCAAATTTCCTCGCAAGAACTACTTCCTTCTTTGGATGGTTGAGAGCATGAATGGCGACAGAATGAAGTCACATTCAACTTTCTGTGGGGATCATCAATCACTCTGGCCAGTTAAAGATCATGTAACAGCAGGACAACTAAGCCATGGGAATCCTCGGAGGGGACAACTTGTTCGCCATCCAGAGCCATCAGGTTCTAATCGACATCAAAATAATGCTGGTAGTTTTCTCAGTGTGGAAAGGCTGCACACTTCTCTTCGGAAGTCACTGGTTTTCTTTGTACACTTGACTGCTAAGTTCCCGCTGATTGTCATATTTCTTCTTATCGTCTTGTATGCAATACCAGCCAGTGCAGCCATTTTGGCTCTGTATATACTTGTTACCATTCTGTTTGCTCTCCCATCATTTCTCATCCTGTACTTCGCATATCCTAGTTTGGATTGGCTTGTCAGGGAAATCTTCACATGAGATAACGAGGTGATACATCTGCAAATCGTCATGGATAGAAGTCGGCCTCACCTGATCCTGGATCTTCTGCTTTGTAATTAGCCGACTTTACCTTTATCAATCTGCTTCATTTCTCTGTATAGGCCCCACTCAATTTCGGGTGACTTTCAGAGTCTCTCGGAGCTCTTGTGGAGCTTCACTGGGTGTCGTCTATCCCCTTTTCGGCCTTAGAAGTATTGATGTTAATTCAAGGCCCTCGAGGGATTATGGGGATGAATAGATAATTGATTGATTGGACCTTTTCCTGGCTGTGCTTTAGCAAATTTTTAAATTAATATTTTACTGGAGAACACATCTGATATAACTCCTGTTATATGTACCCTTTTTGGACTATAGTTCCATTTTTTGAATATAGTTAAAAATAAGATACAATTTGATTTTTTTTTTAAAAAAAATGAGTCATTAACTAACTAGGATCAAAATAGTTTGAGTTGTTCTCTTATAAGTATTTCCCTTGTTAACCAAATATGAAGTAAACCATTTAAACCGAATTTGATCATATTAGTATAATTTATTAAACTAATAACCTAGTTATAGAGATCCCTAAAATCTTGGAATATGAATGTTATATTTTTATAAAATATAAGATAAAATTTGATTTTTTGCGGCCGATAAATGAGTCATTAACTAACTAGGATCAATTTAGTTTGAGTAAATGTTCTCTTAGATATAAGTATTTATTGGCGGGGACTAATAAAAAGTGGAGTCAGCGAATTATTGCAAAAGATCCGATTATGTGGTGCTTATATTTTATTGGGTAGCTTGATAAAATATTCCCAACTTGGTGGAAAGGACAAATTGTGATGGATAGGTAATCGGGAACCATGAGGTGTTGGAAGCAGATCCTCTTTTTATCCTTTTTTCTCTGTATCCCTCATCAGTCTATTTGGGTCGTTGATTGGGAAGATGAAGGAAAATTTAAAGTAGTATTGTGATTTCTCAGATTGATTGGACTGACATAATTTAAAGATTATGAGAGATGATGAAAAAATGATAATGAAATAAACTCAATCCTGAAATGTTATGTGAGGTAAGACAATATGCTTTTTTTTTTTTGGTCAAAGAGACAATATGCTTTTAAGGGAATGAAAAATGGGAGAAAAGTGATATAAAAAAGATTGCTGATGCAAATGCAAGAGAGAATATTTTTTTCAAATAATTAATGATGAGCTAAATTGCTGACTGATTTCCTATAAAATTATATCCACTCTCCAAAGGGTTGCAATGTAATGGTTTAAACTCAACTGAATAGTTAGTGGAACCTAATGTCTTTGTAGCAAACGTCATTTTCCTCCACTTACTTGCATAGTGAATGGATTCGATTATTGGAATCTAGTTGAATGGCGCACATTCTGATGCGCAGGAATTTTTGGAAAGAGAATTCCACTGTAGAGAGGACGTTGTCTCCTTCACTGGGCTGGCCAAAAAAATAAAAAATCAAACACACTCATTTAGCTTTCCACTTATTATATAGTCTGAATATGGGAAAGCTGAGCTTGTTCCATGGAAACACAAGTTGTGATTGTTTCACATCCCCTCTTTGAATTGTGAAGTTTCTGCCCTTTATCCTGCCGAATCATTTTGTTGTTGAATTCTGAATCCCAAAGATACTTCACTTTAGGGCTGATTCATCTACTTTTCTTCGATGTAGACAAGCAATTTTCCATTGTTGGATCGCCACCCTCCTTCACCATGTTCTCCCACCACCAACTCATGTTCCTTAACCCCTCGTTTTTGGGCTCAACTGGTAAAGAGATTGGACACTATCACCAAAGGGAGGGGATTCGATCTCGGAGTTGGTCAAGGTGCTGGGGGAGACATCTTAGTTCCTAGGTGTCTAGGTTAACACCTGAGGGTAATAGACGGCTCACCCTGCCCAACATCGGTATCACCTAGGAGGAAAGGAAATTTCGCCCTGCATGCTTTGAATCGTGGGTGAACCCAACCCATTTCTTAAAATTTTCATATCAAAAAAAAAAAAAACTCATATTCCTTAATTTCGCCTATTTCATAATTGTCATTTTCCACTCATATCATCATGCACCTCTATCAAATTTCCACACCGCCCCTCTGGTTTTTTCATATTAAAAACCCTCCAGTATTGAAAATGTAGGAATCTCACCAGAAACGCGGAAGCATATCGAACCGAGACGATGTAGAAAAAGATGAACCTTCATCGTTTTGATTACCTGGAAAGATGAGCGATCTAAAAGCTTCTTCTCGAACGGTCCAAGTCACGAACAGTCCAAGTCACGAACAGTCCAAGTCCGCTCTATGATCGATCTTCCAGACTATCTCTCGAGGGGGATGAGATGGTTGTGTGGGCAACCGTTCAGATGATGAACGTTTGCCTCTGGGGTTTTATTTCTGATGAGAGCCTCCTTGTGAATTAGGTTTCTCAATGGGTGAAAGTAGGTTTATATACTACTACACCAAGACCTAACCCTAAAACCTAAAGGGGCATAGGGCTCTTGGGCTGTGGTCTCACTTAAGCCCAATTGGGCTTAAGTGACCAATGAACATATATTCCAACAATCTCCCACTTGCTCTTTGAGATACAAAACTTGAGCTCGTAAACCCAAGACCATGTAGCCTTAAGCCATCATTATCGATAATTTACCCCGTCCCTTGTTTCGAGCTAGCCTTCGGGGATCTATCATTTGTCATTTATCGAGGCTCATGATAATCTTTGAAGATTATCTAGTTCGGTGCTACTCCACTAAAAGCCCGAATGTGAACTCCAAGATTAATGACAATTATAACACGAATATGCATTACCCCTTTATAAAATGTCTATAATTTGATTGATTAGTTTTATGTAACTCAATCAATTATTTATTCCCTTGACTATGATAGTTTCTCTAATGGATTACATGCACTGGCCAGTGTCTTCAATATCCAAGTACCGAAACATATCAAGTGGACATTTCCTATAAATTTCATGTTGTTTATCTCATAAACACCGATAACCAAAAAGTCTCAATCCCAAAATACCAAGTTATTGGCCGTCATATAGATCAAACCTCACCGTTGGTAAATCAAAGAATGAAAACTATTTGACTACCTATTTAAAATAAACTTAGGATTAAGAGCAACTACATGACTATAGTTATCCGGAGATTTGATTCCTTATGACGTAAAAAGAGCAACCTTAATCAAATTTCTCCTTGATCCATTCAATGTAAGTATTAACTCACACCAATATTTTATAATGATTCGGACAAAACCATTTCATAAAATATTGCGGCCTAAATAAAGTGCCCAACTTAATTTAATAGTTGTGAAGCTATTCATCAATTGTGAGTACCTATGACCATGTCCTCTATGAACGTATCCATATGATCATATACTCCACAATTGATCCGGACCTTTAAGTCTGTAAATAGTGTGCGAAATTTAAATGAAAAACACCTTATTTATACCATTCAAAAAAAATGCAATGTCATAATGTCTTGCTCATAAAGCACAAAATAACAAAATGAAATAACAACTATCTAAAGCTATAGCAAATCTGGAATCCTCTTAAGACCCATAGATGTAACATGCCTCTCGAACACACGTTCAGGCAAACTCTTAGTAAAAGGGTCAGCAAGGTTCTCTTCTGATGCTATCTTTGCTACAAAAGTATCTCCTCTTTCAACTATTTCTCGGATCAAGTGATACTTTCTTTGTATGTGTTTTTGTCTCTTGTGAAACCTTGGTTCCTTGGACTGTGCTACTGCCCCACTGTTGTCACAGTAAAGTGTGATAGGACAATCAACACATGGAATCACCTGAAGGTCCGTTAGGAACTTCTTTAACCATGCACTTCCTTTGCGGCCCGGGCGGCTACATACTCGGCCTCGTGGCGCGAGTCGAGCCACACATGATTGTTTTACACTTCTCCAACAAATAGCACCGCCATTAAGGGTGTACACATATCCCGAGGTGGATTTACTTGAGTCAATATCTCCTTGGAAATCTGAGTATGTATAACCAATGGTTTCAAGACTCCCACTAGAATAGACCAACATATAATCTCTCGTTCTCCGTAGGTACTTGAGTATATGTTTGACCGCTACCAGTGTTCCTCTCCAGGATTAGATTGGTACCGGCTTACTACTCCCATTTGCATAACGAGATATCCGGTCCGGTACAAAGCATAGCATACATGAGACTACCTATCTGCGGAAGCATAAGGTATCCTACTCATGCGTTCTCTCCGCTCGGGGAGTTTTAGGAGATTGCTCCTTAGAGAGATGAATCCTATGCCCGAAGGGTATCATTCCCCTCTTGGAATTCTCCATGCTAAACCCGGCAAGTATTTTGTCGATGTATTTAGCCTGGGATAATGCCAAAACCCTATTCTTCCGGTCTCGTAAGAGTTTAATACCAAGAATATAATTGGCTTCCCCTGTGTCCTTCATATCAAAATGCTTGCTCGGCCCGGTCTTTATGCCTAACAATACCTCTGTATCATTTCCGATAAGGAGTATATCATCCACATAAAGTACCAGAAAGGATACTGCGTCACCTTGGATCCTTTTATACACACACGGCTCATCAGGACTTTTCTCAAAACCATAAGACTTAATAGCTTGATCAAATATGATGTTCCATTATCTGGACGCTTGCTTAAGTCCATAAATGGACCTTTGCAACTTGCATACCATATGTTCTTGCCCTTTGGCTATAAACCCTTTTGGTTCTTTGCATATAGATCTCCTCTTCCAAATTTCCATTTAGAAAAGCGTTTTTGACATCCATTTGCCAAATCTCATAATCAAGATTTCTTCGCAATGTGCTAAGAGAATCTGGATGGATTTAAGCATGGCAATCGGCGAAAAAGTTTCTTCATAATCCACATGTTCTATTTGGGAGTACCCTTTTGCCACCAATCTAGCTTTGAAGGTTTCAACCTTCCCGTCCAATCCTCTCTTTCTCTTGTAAATCCACTTGCACCCAATGGGTCTTACTCCTTCAGGTGCATCTATAAGAGACCAAACTGAGTTGGAATACAAAGAATCCATTTCATGATTCATAGCCTCAAGCCATTCCTGAGCATCAACATCTCCTAGTGCCTCGTCATAGCTTGTGGGATCATCATCTTCATCAATGATGACATCGATTTGACTCACCCAACAAGAGAAATCTTGTAGGTTTACGAATCAATCTCCCACTACGACTTTGTCTCACTTGATGTTGGGCATCTACAAAGTGGGTCCATATTTTGTGGGTTAACAATTTCTTGATGAGGACCCTCATTAGGTGGATTAACCAATTCGTGATTTTGTTCTTCCATACGTTCATCATTATGCTGAACTTACGGTTCTATTTCTCGGTTCCCGTGTTTGTTCGGGTATGTTTTCCATATTTTCCCCTCTTTGAACAACCACAGGAATAAATGCTAGAACCGCCTGAGGATGTGGCGGTGAAACTTGATCTGAGACTAGCTCATCAAGAATAACCTTACTTCTTGGCTTATGATTTGCCATATAGTCCTCCTCTAAGAAAGTCGCGTGTGTGCTCACTATGACCTTCTTATCTTTTGGACTATAAAACAACCAACCTCTGGTTCCTTTAGGATAGCCTATAAACATGCATACTTCTAAAAGACGCGAGTCCATCTTATCGGTTTTTGTTGCAAGACATGTGCTTGGGAGCACCCCAAATCCGAATATGTTTCATGGTGGGCTTACACCCTTTCCACAATTCTATTGGTGTCTTTGAAACCGACTTGGACGGTGCTAAGTTAAATAGATACATAGCGATTTCTAAGGCATATCCCGAATGAATCGAAAGAGATGAATAAGCGAGCATAGATCTTGTCATTTCTAAAAGAGTTCTATTTCTCCTTTCGGCAACTCCATTCTCATTGGGGTGTCCTTGGAGAGGATAATTGTGAAACTATCCCTCTTTGATCAGGTAAGACCTGAACTCTCCAGATAGGTATTCTCCCCCTCGATCAGATCGAAGGGTCTTAATTTGAACACCAAGATGCTTTTCTGCCTCAGCCTTGAACTCTTGGAATTTTCCAAAAGCTTCAGACTTGTGACGATCAAGTACACATGTCCAAATCTAGAGTAATCATCGTAAATGTGATGAAATCGATACCCTCCTACGGCTTGGACATTTATTGGTCCACATACATCAGTATGTACCAATTCCAGCTGAAGTGTGACACGTTTTCCCTTGGCCTTGAAGGATCTCTTTGTCATTTTACCTTCTAAACAAGATTCACATACTGGTATCGGTTCAAAGTTCAGGGATTTTAAAATCCCACTTTTGACCAAACCTTGTATCCTGTTAGAGTTAATATGACCTAATCTCAAATGCCAAAGATAAGTTTCATTGGAAACTTTTCTTTTCTTTGATGAATTATTATGCTCAACATCTCTTAATTCAACATGATTAATTTCACAGGGAACATGATTAAGGAAATAAAGACTATTAATCATTACACAGAACAAATAAAAGAAGATTTGCTTCTTATTGGCGAGGAATTAAACTGAACTATCAAACCATGTTTTTCCAAACAACTAACGAAATTAAATTCCTCTTAAATTCCGGAATAAATAAACAGTCTTCTAAAACCAAAGTTCTGCAATTATCAAAAGATAAAATAACTTGTCCCATGCTAGTGCAGACACAAGCTCCCAGTTCCAAGCTTCAAAACTCTTTGTCCTTCACTTAAAAGCAAGCTATGTTTGAACCACGCATAGAGTAACAAACATGGTTAGTGGCTCCGAATCAACGATCCATTTTTCATCGTAATTCTCCACTAAACAAGCCTCAATCACATGTAAATTACTCATACCTGGTTGATTCATCCGTGGGCAATTTTTCTTCCAATGCCCTTTTGTCCGCACTTGAAGCACTTGCCTTTTGGCCGCTTCATTGCAACCAATTTTGGCAAGCTGGAATGCCCGATTTCTTCTTTTTCTTGTTCTTGTTCTTTCCTTGGGTTTCCCCTTAGGTTTCATAGAACTTTCACTAGCAAATAATGCACCGCCCGCTTGACTAGAGATTCAAAGACTCTCAAGCTCGTGCATCGGTTGAGTGAGGTCAAGATGCATCTTATTCATATTATAATTCATCTTGAATTGATTGAAGTATTCAGCAAAGTGATTGTAAGAGAAGGTCAACTTTTAAATCTTGTTCAAATTTGACACCATGGTCATCAGCCCTCTTAAAGTTTGCTATCATTGTTAGACAATGATCCCGCACACTTCCCCCGACATCACCGTCTTGGTGGTGAATTGGCGTATTTTGCCTATAGAGCTGCTAGACGTAGCAAACATGCCATCAAGAGTCCGGAGCATTGTTGCTCCACTCTCAATCATGCTTACTTGCTCCTAAAGGTGATCAAGCGAGGGGGCTTAAATATAGCAATAACCGCTACATTCGCCTTCTCCCATTTTTCCTTCTCTTGCTGAAATTTAGTCTGGATTGCCACAGACGCATCTGCAGCAGGCTGCACTGGCATAGGGGCAGTTAGAACAAAGTTGAGCTTTTCATATTGAAGAACAATATCCAAATTTGTTTTCCATTGTTTGTAGTTTGTACCATCCATAGGTTTTTGGCTCAAGATGGTAGCTAAAGGATTGAAAGACATTTTTCGAAAATAAGGAAAAATCACACTAATTACAAACTATATTTAACAACAAACAGATATTGCGCTAGTAGATTCTAATAACTACTATTCGTTTATTGTTTAACAATCCATTAGTTATCTCTACAAGGCTTACGATGGGCAAGATACTTGTAAAACTAATATTGTTATTTTGGGCCTTCAGTTCCATTGGCAGAGCCTCGATGGGAGGGTTAACAATTTTACCAAAGTTGAATGTATTTAACCATTGTTTACTTTCAAAATTATCTTTAGTGTCTAAGTGTTGCCGACGATGGGCCGTACAAAACTTTACTAAAATTTTGAAAATATTAGGGTTTAATCTAGCGAAATCCGATTATCCTTATCCGATGGGGCTTCGGCGATAACCATTTCACTAATAAACCCACAATTAGGCCCGTAGGTTTTAAAATTAATTGGTTAATTTAAAACCTTCACCCATTCAATATTTTTAAATTTAGAATTTTTAATTTCCAAAAATTGTTCAATTTAGAGTATTTTTTAAATCACTCTTAAATATACAATTCTCTTAGGAAATTTCCTGGATTATTTGTCTAGATTTTAATTCCACAATTAATTAATCTAGATTTTAATATAAAATCATAATAATTAATTTAGTGGATAACCTAAATAATCTTGCAAAATAACTATCATACAAGTCGAATCAAGACATAATAGCTACTATGCGAATAATGACATGTGATTATGCATCAAATATGACATCTTTCCTATTCTATATGACATGTTATTTCTAAAATCATGTTAATCGCACATTTAATTCATCAATTCAATAAAAGCATTTAAAAAATTAAACAAATAACTTTAATCCATGGCTTTCCTATTTTAAAAAATAAAATATAAAATTACAACTTTGGAATTTCTCTTTTGTCAACCCTCTTAGGATCTGGTCTCGGAGCCCCTTTAGGGTATTCATGGGCCGTAAAAAACCCAAAGACCCACTTTTGGCGAGAAAACCTAGGATGCAAAAGAGGAACCCTAGCCGTCGATCTTCACATGCAAATCGTAGAAGTCATCTCAAAGACGATGGGCAATTTTTCTTCTTTTTCTTGCAGTTTCTCGATCTTCAACTTTTACGAGAAATTTGGAAATTTACATAGAAATTGCGAAAAAACATAAGAACAAGCAAGGAGAAACCTAATCATATGGGATTAGCCTCCTTGTTACAAATCAAGAAATACACGAGAAAATCTAACCATGGATTAAAGCGATTAAAATTAAAACTATTATCAAATCTAAATTATAAAGAATAAAACTCATGAAATCAATAACAAATATAGAAATAGATGCCATATTTTTCAAAAAAAATAATATTTTGAAAAATCTGAGATTTGATCGCATAAACTAAATCAAAACTGGTTCTTTTCCTCATCGCGAACCGGCTCTGATGCCAATTGTAGGAATCTCACCAGAAACGCGGAAGCGTATCGAACCGAGACGATGTAGAAAAAGATGAACCTTCATTGTTTTGATTACCTGGAAAGATGAGCGATCTAAAAGCTTCTTCTCGAACGGTCCAAGTCACGCGAGCGGTCAAGTCCGCTCTATGATCGATCTTCCGGACTATCTCTCTGCGGGGGATGAGATGGTTGTGTGGCAACCGTTCGGATGATGAACGTTTGCCTGCAGGGTTTTATTTACGATGAGAGCCTCCTTGTGAATTAGGTTTTCAATGGGTGAAAGTAGGTTTATATACTACTACACCAAGACCTAACCCTAAAAACCTAAAGGACGTAGAACAACTTGGCGGCGTGTCTCACTTAAGCGATTCAACGCTTTAAGTGACCAAAAAGCATATATTCCAATAGAAAAGACCATCAATTCCCTTTTTTTTTTTTTTCCCCCTTTCAATCTCAAGAGCATTCTAGATCTTGTGCACATTGAGAAAGAATCCAATGAGAGATTAATCTTATATTTTATTTTTATAAAATCTGAAGTATTTTTTTCCCCTAGGCATAGAGGTTTCCTTCCGATGGAGGAAATTACGATGAACTGCATGTCTTGATGTTTGCAACATCCAATTGAGCTGCAACTATACCAGTAGTTATTAAGTGAACTGATTTTGCATAGCACCTTGCATGAAATCTGAAAAGTCGATTATGAGTATTATTTAGAAATATAAATAGTGTATAACTCATACTATAATTCATATTTAATGTTAATACTCGAAGCCTTTTGCTTGACTGACCTAAATCACCTCCTTAGATACATACTTCATTTCTCAATTTATGCGTGTTATCTTTACACAAAGGCTATGCTAATCGTCTCTGTATCGTTCCAACTTCCAATTTTATCCAATGCTTCATGAAGGGACAAAAACATGCTCCCTTTAAGGATTTGTTAGCGCTTAATTTCATTTTTTTTTGTTACAAGTATTTATAAAGAAGTATGTGCACTCCAAAGTTTTTTTTGGCTCAACATCTTCTTAAAAGTGTCAAACACATATTAAGACTTTTTTTGGCTGTCCAAGAAAAATGTGAAATTTAATATTAATATTATTATTATGCCAAAAATAACCTTGAATCTAGAATTCCTATATTGTGACTGATTTCGAGGTTGGTTTACCCCGAAAGCCAAAAGATGAAAGGAAGTTAGATTTGGGGGACAGGAATATTCTTTGAACCACTAAAAATGACAATTAGATCTAACAATCAATAAAAAAACGTTAACTGAGACAATCTTAAAAAATCAATCGCACAACCTCACGTGACCGACCCAATCTGAGTTTGCCTCGTTTTTTTTTTTGGTCAAGGAGTTTGCCTCGTTAATACTAAATTATTGACACTTGCTTCCGCTTGCATGAATATACTACTTCTTATTCTTTTTTTTACCAGCATATACTCTTTCTTATTCCCCCTCATCTTCTTCCTTAAAAATCCATGTAGGATAATTTCTTAAATATATTTCATACATAGGATTAAATTACTTTTAAAAACTGAAAAAAATAGTATTTGACATTTATTACTCCATCAAATCCTAACTATAAGATCAAGATAATTTTTTTTTGGAAAAATTAATAAAGCTAATTAAATTACTTTAGAATATTTATATTTGTATTTTTTTTTTCAAACTAATAAGTTTGACTAATAAACTAATATATAATATAAGGATACACAACATATGATATGATTAAGTAACTTATTTAGCTTCCTTAATTTCTCCAGAAAAAAGTCAACTCAATCTTATAATTAAGACCTGAAGTAGTATTTTTCATTCTACATAAACTGAACCGCAAGAACAAATAAATATAGATAATTATTTTTAATTATCAGAAGAAAATTTCATGATAATAATTCTTTTTGTAAATTAATTATGTTCCAGGAAAATGATTTTCATCCATTCCGAGTGGCCCAACCCCCAAAGTCCACTTGTCCAGATAGACTCCAGATGACCAAAATGGCAAAATAATCTGTTGAGAGAAAGTGTACTTACCCGTCCTCTATTGTCAAAGGAAGTTGACATAGATGATAAGAGATTTGTTCAAGTCTCAAAGGGATATGTGTTCGATCTCCGCTGTCATTTGGGGCTCGCTTTGGTAAGCGATCTTGTAAGTCACTCATTAAGTCTTTCCAAAGAAAGGCTCGAGGTAAAATCTTTGGCGCGAGTGGATGATCTTAACCCTCCAAAACTTTTATGTATCAAAAAAAAAAAGTCCTCGTGAGAAGGGAGAAAATAATATTGAGAGTTCTTCTCGACAACGGAACGAATCCAGATTAATTAAATATTAAAGTCCGGTGGGCAACCCAAAAAAATGACAAAATAATCAATTTTTCTTGACAAGAAAATAAAATTAGTAGTTTACGTAATAAATTAGAAATTACACTCCACTACGTCTTCCCTAAAAATTCTTCCAGTGGCGGTGGCGCCACTCGAACCTGTGCGCGGAAAAAAACAAACCAACGTGCTCTCTCACTTCGCCCCTCCCTTTGGATTCTGTCACAGAGGGCAGAGTTCGAATTCACTACAGCCACACCTAAAAAGGAAAAAAATAAACTGACAAAATACGGAGTTTGATTTGAAAGGGAAGCCGAGGGCGAAAAAACGAAAGAAGAAGAAGAAACTAGAAACAGTTGCTTTCGGTCTTTCACTTTCTCTTATGTGAGACCCAATCCTTCACAGAAAACCAAGTGGTTAAAAGTTGTGTTGTTCTGTTTCTTCCTCGCTTTCTGATTATACAGGCTTTCTACGAACTGTGACTATTATAAGGTAAGCTATTTTTACTCGTCGACAACCGAAATTAAAAACTTTGAAAACCATTTTCTCTGAAATTATTTCCTGCGATATTCAAATGGTTTGGCGGTAAACTGTAGTTTTACCTATCTTCTCCTTTTCGTTGGGTGGTCCGATTTTGCCGATGAGGCTGTCATATTCATTTGAGTTTCGTTTCTGTTGTACCGGTATGGTTTGTTGGGCGTGTTTCCTGGTTATCATCATATTCCTTGAGTTTCATTTCTCTTCCGTTTGTTTGTTTGATTGTTCGATTGATTGTTTGATTATTCGATTGTTTGTTTTTTCTTGGATTGAATTTGTCTTCTGAAATGGTTAGTACTTGATTATTACGCTTGTAGCTTATATTGTAATGTGGTTTTGTGCTGAACGATAGATTTCAAGCGATCTTTTGTTCGGAATACGAATTTCCATTATTGATTTTCTTATCATGGCATGGTACTTAATTCGTCTGCGTTCATCCTGATGTAATGAGTTTTTTCTACTCCCCTGTTTCCTCTAAATTTCATATTGTAAGTCAAATTTTGTCACATTTCTTCTTCATTGATTTCATCTAATTATTTATTACCTTATCTTTTGGATTCTTTGTGCCTTTATATCAAGGGTTGGTTAAAAAGATTAGAAAGAACAATCATGATGCATATTCTGTATTGCAGGCGTCTGCAAAGCAAAACGTTGTTTCTTATAGTATGTAACTATGAATGTGAAACTAGATAATTTAACGGATGGGGCGTTCTATATTATTCCTTTGGATGTTCCATGATATCATTCATTGTCTATTTTTGTGGTCCTATTACCTGTTCCTGTTTCATCAAAGCTTTCATGTGCGAATGATAATACCAGTTAGGAAGTGGAAGAAATTCTTGTGAAGTCATATTTCATATAAATGAAGGCCCTTTGGAGCTTCCTATAGTCATTGTCTCCACATTTTGTGCTGTTGAAGTGTTTAAGCTTTTCTGTTAGGAGGCGCCAATCTTAAGACTCAAACCAGGAGTGAAGAAAATTGATTATTATGTTCAATATTCGGAACTGTTTTGCCTTTACTGTTTGAATCCCTCGTTATGTAATTTTCTATCCTGTACCATTCCTTGGATTCATCTAAAATTAGCTCTGTTTTTGAGTTTCAGGATTGTTTGTCCTAAATCTTTTCCCTCCATCCGATGGCTGAGGAGAGTATTGATTTACCAGTAGCTCCAGAAGTAATTAATTCGTCTTCGGTTAAATTGAGAAGGAACTCCATGTCTAAAGCAAGCTCTGGAAATATTGAAGATGTAGTTGTTCCTCATTATCGCAGAGCTTCAATTGGTTCTTGTCATGATTTTTGTAAACATGGCGGGAAGCATGCTTTTGAAGTGAAGGGAAAACATTCGGTGGCCAGCAGAATTCGAATAAGTTCACTTAGTAAAATTTCTGAAGCGGATATCAATGGGGTAAAGGCTCATGTTGCCAACCGTAGAGCATCGACGGGTTCCAAGCCACCAAGGAAGGCATCAATGGCCAAGCTCAGAGAATCAGTTAACTCTAGGCCCCAGATTTCCAATATCAGTGATAAGGAAATGGCAACAAAATTAGCTGACAGCACAAAACAAGGAGGGTGTGAAGTTCCAGTAACAAAGAAGAAAACAACAGTGGTCAAGTTGAAAACAATTCATAAAAAATCCAATACAGCTGATCTTCCCAAAATTGTTAGACAAGGGAACTCATCAGTTTCTGCAAAGATGGTGGGAACTTCATTAAAACCAACTCCAAAGTTGGTGGGAACTTCATCAAAGCCAGCTTTGGTGCCGGTGAGAGATTCATCAGAATCAATTATGGATCCAGCGGGAATTCCCTCAATATCAATGGTGGAGCCAGTGGAGTGTTCATCAAAATCAACTCCACAGCCAGCGGAAACCTCATCAATATTAACAGTGGAGCCAGTGGTGACTTCTTCAGAATCAATTTTGTATTCAGTGGGAACTTCATCAATATCGATTGAGAAGATGGTTGGAAGTTCATCAAAATCATGTGAGGAGTGTGCAGAGGCTGCATCAAAACCAACTGCAGAGCCAGTGGAAGCTTTGTCAAAATCAATGGCTAAGAAGGAGGATGCGTCATCAAAATCAACTGTTAAGAAGGCGGGAGCTTTGTCAAGATCAACTCCAAAGAAGCTGGAAGCTTCACCAAAGTTACCCACCAAGAAGGTGGAAGCTTCACCAAAGTCAACTACTCCAAAGGGGCGAGTTTCATCTAAATCAACAGCTCAGAAGGCAGAAACTTCATCAAAGTCATCTGCTAAGAAGTTGGAAACTACATCAAAATCAACCGCTAAGAAAAAAATAACCGCTAAGAATGTGGAAACTACACCAAAAATAGCTGATAAGGAGAAGAAAATGTCAATGAAATCAACTGCTAAGAAGGTGGTAACGTCAACGAAATCAACTGCTAAGGTGGGAATTTCATCAAAATCAGTTGTCAAGAAGGTTGTGATTTCACCAAAATCAACTGTTAAGAATGTTGAAGCTTCATCAACATCAAATTCTATGGTACGAACTTCATCTAAACCTATCCCTCTAAAATCCAAACTAATGAAATCATCTGGAAAGCATGTGGCTCTTTTGAAGTCAAACTCTTTCACAGTGAATTCCATATCTTCTATGAATTCTTCTGAAGGTTCGAATGGCCAAAGCAATAGTAAGCTCAAGATGGAAAAACGAGCAGCCTCCTTGAAAGTAGCTGCAAGAACATTGATGACTCCTTCAAGAGCTTCATTGCCCTCCAAATCCTCTCTTAATAATAATGGAGTTGTAAGTATTAATGCCAGAAAGCACAAGAGCCTCAAAATTGCATCTCATCTTAGGAATCAATTGAAGACCAGAAAATATGAACATAAGGAACCTGGCAATGATGCGGTTAAGGAAAAGACTTTGTATGTCATCAAGGTGGAAAGTGGAAACAAAAGTTTTCAGACTGTTCGTGATGTTGAATTTTCCCCTCAATCATCATCACCCGCAAAATTTTCATCGTCATACCAAGAAAGTAGAGCGGAATCTGAATGTACAACCTGTGAAGGCAAGGAGGATTCTTTTTCAGTAAACCTTGAAGGTAAACTCATGAAAAATGGAGAGGCTTTGGAAGTGAAGGATATATGCGATCCTCGAAGGGTTGGGATTGCATCTTCTGAGGACAAGACTAGCCAAATGCCAACACTAAATATTAGAAGGGGAAATTTGGTTGACCTTCAATCTGAGACAACTACTCCTAGGAGGCTTAAATTTCGGAGGGCAACAGGATTTGGGGAGAATCCCATGGTCAAGGTGGAAAGCCTAAGGAGAAGTTTTAAAAGAAGACATGAGAGTGGTATTGACAGTGTGTGTTCTCCAACTGGTCCAGAGAAGTTTCTTTTGAGATGTCAAGGCTCTCACGGCAAGCGAGATGGGCACGGATTGTTCAATAATGTGATTGAAGAGACAGCAAATAAGCTGGCGGAAATTCGGAAGAGCAAGGTTAAAGCGTTGGTTGGTGCCTTTGAAACTATAATCTCTCTCCAAGAGAGAAAACCTGCTGTAAAGGTTATCAGTGGATTGTGACCAACAATTTCTAACTCATCATTTGTTATGTAAGGAAGTGAAAGGAAAATAAACCTGAGCTTGTGATAGCACATTTAACGGCTTTTCCCAGTGGTATGTGCCTTTGGTTTTGTATAGAAGCTCTAAATATAAAGATGATTCAGTTGCAGCTCATTTTAATCATCATATACTTTCTGGAGAAGATGCGTTGCTTCCTCCAAATGACCCTTTTTTTAAGGGAAAATCCATATGGGCCCTTTATGGAGAAAAAAATCTTAAAAAGGGCTCCAAGATTCTGAAAATCCCAGAAAGGGCCCTTCAATACTCGTTAACAACTAAATCAGTCGCATTAACAACAATATTTTAACAACTAAATCAGTCACATTAACAATAATATCAGTCCCGATTAACAACTATATCAGCCATATTAACAACTCATGCAGATTCTGAAAATCACAGAGAGGACCCTTGGGCCTTTTCTAAGATTTTCAGAATCTTGGGGCCCTTTTTGAGATTTTTTCTCCAAAAAGGGCCCTTAAATGCATTTTCCCTTTTTTTAATGCTCCATTTGTGTTTTCGTCTTTATTCCATACTATGATTATGTTTGACCAAAAAAAAAAAATACTATGATTATGATTTTTCCTTTCCCACCCCCCAAAAAATAATGAATTAAGAAAAAAAGGGCAATCCAGCCATTTAGAAGAGTGCTCACCAAAACTATCATTGAAAAAAGTCCGGTGATGCAAGTTAATACACACACGTTAGAGAATTCAGATAATTTGAATTTATGGAGTGCTAAGTTAATACACACACATGTTGTTTTATGTTAATTTTTATAAAGTTCTTTTTTAACCATCATTTAATCATTATTACAACTTTGAATATTACTGCAAAATATATTTTTTTGGTTGCCCACCCGATTCATCGGCCCGCCCGACCATCGGATCCGACTCGCGTTCAAGACGACTTTATGGTGGGAGAGTCTCCAATGGTTTTTTGCGATTCACAAGGCTCGAACCCGAGCTTGTTTAAGCGACATGCTCGCTACCACTGGGCCCAACCCCCGTTGGTTATTTATTACTGCAAAATATTAATTCTTCGTACTAATGTGCTTAAGTCTAAAATTCCCTATAGACATTAGCAGGCCTGTTGAATTTCCTTTTTCTTGGGCTAACGACAGGCCTATTGATTTTAGAAAAATTACGGTCGCAAGGACCAGAAATAAATACTGATTAGGCCCCTGAAATCACCAATTAAATACAAGTGTTCTTAGGGACTTTTTTGATATTATTTGTATTAACAATGACGAAATGTCATATTTACAACAACATTTAAACACCTGACCATTTACAACAGAAAAAACCATATTATAACAGAAAGTGTCATATTTACAACAACATTTAAACACCTGGATTTTGTTTCAAACTCAAGTTCCTAAATGTACAAAGGTCATTTACAACAGAAAAATGTTATATTTACAACAGGAAGAACTATATTTACAACAAAATTTAAAATCTGATCATTTACAACAGAAAAAGCCATATTTACAACACGAAGTACCATATTTACAACAAAATTTAAACTCTAAACGTACAGAGGTCATTTACAACAGAAAAATGTTATATTTACAACAAGAAGTGCTATAAACAAAATTTAAAATCTAGCCATTTACAAAAAATAAATAAATCATATTTACAACCGGAAGTGTCATATTTACAACAAAATTTAAAAACTTTGTTACGGATCTGACTCACGGCCCAATAAGGGCACGACCCAGCAAAGGCATACCCGGACCTCGGCCCAGCCAGTTGACGGCCCAGTAGTAGGATCCGAGTATCCCGGTTTCCCCCAATCGGGGGTAATCTATCATATCCATAATCCAGGGATATGATAGATAGGCAGTTAAGATACCACGCCACATCCTATAAATACCAGGGGGTAACACCAAGGTGCACACGTTCTAACTCAGCTCTTTATATTCAGTACTGCACAGCACGATCCCCACTAAACACATACCCCCTCCCCCCTTGGGCGAAAGGCCTTGTGTTTGGTGATTCCTTGCTCACCGGGATATCTCCACTCATAGATACTTCGGCAGAGGCAACCCAATCCAAAATCAAACCATCAGCCGCCTAGGCTGGACATCTGGTTCCACACCGAAACATTGGCGCCGACCGTGGGGACCGTAAATTTCGATCCCCGTGACCAACAATGGCCACTACTAGAAGCAGCAGTCGGAACCCTCACCGGGAGAGTCCGTCGCGTGCGCAAGCTGAGACAAGCCGGCAGCAGCAGACTCAAGGCCCCCGGCTTGAAGGTATCCCCACTAGCAACGATAGCAAGGACGGGAACAGTGTGTCAGACACAGCCTCGTCCTCCCCACAAGGAACTAAAGGTAACGGCATACCAAACCCAGACATCACCCTCCTCCATAAGACACAGGAATCAATTCTGAGGAGGGTGGAGAATATGGAGAAGCGACACGACCTCCAACGTCAAGAAGATCTCAGAGTAATGCAACAGATAATGGAAGACCACCGCCGGCAAGCTAAAACGTCGGAACACGAGCAAGACCTGGATAAGAAGAGAAAGAAAGTTACGATCTCCCCGGAACACAGAAGCCCTCGGCAGGTCAAAAGGTCAAAGCATGACCGATATGCAGAGAAAACAACCTCTCCAGAAACAGACTCTGAGCATGAGGAGACCCGAGACCATATATCGGCTCGGAAGAAACGCTCTCTAGGAAGAACCTCGGATGACGAAGATCGAGAGAGGCCGCCCCGGCCAAAGGGCTCGCCCCGGGAATATCACGTGAAATATATAGCGGGCCACAACAGTAGCCCTTTCTCGAAAGAAATCGAGAACGCTCCATACCCTAGCAAATTTGAGCTGGCCATTTTACCAAAGTATGATGGCGTGTCCGACCCGAGGGCCCACCTCGACGCCTTCGAACTACTCATGTTCGTAAGGCAGATCAAAGGGGCGGTCATTAGTCAGCTCTTCGCGGCTACATTGATCGGGCCGGCTCAAATCTGGCTCCACACGCTGCCGAGAAGGTCCATCCATGATTTTCAAGACCTCGGGCGAAAATTCGAATTGAATTTCGCAACGAGCCGGAAACAACCCAAATCTCAGTATACCCTGAGTAAGATAAAGCAACGACCGGGGGAGACGCTACAAAAATACCTGGACAGGTTTAAGGGAGTGGCCCTCCAGGTAAGATCCCTCCCGGAAAGCGTCCACGTACATTGCCTCGTCGACGGCTTGGACCCGTCTTCCCGGCTAGCAAATTCCATCTTCAAGAACCGGGTATACACCCTCACCGAGTTTAACACTCGGGCAAAGCAGTATTTGGAAGTAGAGCAGATGGAGATCGCCAATACTAATGGCGATGATAAACGAAGGAGCACACCACC
The DNA here is from genome assembly GCA_019022615.1 of Acacia melanoxylon. Classification (NCBI taxonomy): domain Eukaryota; kingdom Viridiplantae; phylum Streptophyta; class Magnoliopsida; order Fabales; family Fabaceae; genus Acacia; species Acacia melanoxylon. The sequence goes on from JAFJYJ010000119.1 coordinate 1,001,151, forward strand.
CCGGAATAAGAATCAGCCGAGTGGTCGTAGGGAAGACTCCCGTAGTCAGAATCGGGACAACATGCCAAAAACCGACAGGTCAGAGAAGAAGCCGAGGTATAAGAGATACACTCCGCTCAATGTTCCCCGAGGCCAGTTATGGAAAAAAGTGGCCTTCATAGAGATGAGAAAGGTAGACCGACCCTGGCCCCCACGTTCCCGACCCAACACGGATCACTCAAAGTTCTGTGATTTCCACGACGGACCGGGGCACACCACGGACCAATGCTTCGAACTCAGGGACGCAATTGAAAGATTCATCCGAGAGGGTAAATTGCGCCAATACCTGATAAAAACTCAGGTCGGAAGAACAACAAAAGGAAACAAGGAGATCGAAGTCCGAGTACAACCCCACTCAACCGGAAGGTCGATGGAATAGGACGAAAGTCGTCTTCCGATGACGAGCAGTTCCCGGAAATAGACACAAACCACAGGTGCAATGTAATTAGTGGAGGCATGGGCGGAGGAGGAGACACAGCAAGTCAAAGAAAGAAATACTTGAGGGAGGTACTATCAGTAAGAACCCCCCCAAGTTTAAAGATGACCATGGCCAACCGACCCCTCCATCATTACAGTTCACCTCGGAAGACCTAAAAGACGTTGTGCCGGGACACCAAGATGGATTGGTAATTACCGGGATCCTAACAAACTGCCTTGTGAAAAGGATTTTCGTCGACTCCGGCAGTTCAGCGGATATCATTATGTGGGACGCCTTTAAAAGGATGAACTTGGATAAAGAAGACCTGCATCCATGCAAGACGACACTGGTGGGCTTTAACGGCGAGCAATCCAGGCCAAAGGGGTACATCGACCTAAAGCTGATGTTGGGAACTAAAGAAGCCTTCAAAGCTGAGAGGGTAAGATTCATCGTGGCCGATTTCCCCTCTCCTTACAATATGATATTGGGCAGACCAACCATCCACAGCTGGGACATGATCGTATCTACCAAGCATCAAATGTTAAAGATGATTAGCCCCAAAGACCAGGTGATCACCGTAACCGGGGACCAAAAAAATCTCGGCAATGTTACTTTGAAACCATGCGTGAGAACAAAACCGAGAAAGAATCATCATCCCAGGGTCAAAATGTTGAAAGAACCTCGGGCGGGGGAAAAGGCCAACTGCAGGGCCGACCCGTCAGTGTGGTGGAGTTGGATATAAGAGACGAGGAACCCGAACATCCGAGGCCCGAGCCAGAAGGGGAGTTGGAAGATTTAATCCTAGGGGAAGACCCGACCCGGGTCACGAAGATAGGAGGCACAATGACGCCAGAGCTCAAAGAGACATTAAGCGAGTTCCTACAAGCGAACCGGGACTTATTTGCATGGAGTGCCTCGGAAGTACCCGGAATAGACCCCACCTTCTGTAGTCACAAGTTGACAATTAAACCGGGATCGACCCTGGTTTCGCAGAAGAGACGAAAGCAGGGGACCGACAGGCAGATCACCTTAGAAAAGCATGTGAAGGAACTACTAGAGGCCGGATTTATCCGGGAAATACAATACACCACATGGTGATCAAACACGGTCATGGTCCTAAAGCCTAACGGAAGTTGGAGGGTGTGTATAGATTACACCAACTTAAACAGAGCCTGCCCCAAAGACTCGTACCCGATGCCGAGCATCGACCAATTGGTCGACAACTCATCCGGATTTCAACTATTATCCTTTATGGATGCTTACTCCGGATACAATCAAATAGCGATGCACCCGGAAGATCAGAAACGGACGGCATTCATAACCGACAAGGCCATTTACTGCTACAATGTCATGCCGTTCGGATTGAAAAACGTCGGGGCCACCTATCAACGAATGATGAACAAAGTATTCGAAGACCAGCTCGGCCGAAATGTAGAGGTATACATTGATGACATAATCGTCAAGTTAATGAAACCGGGAGACCACATCCAAGACCTCAAATAGACGTTCGAAAAGTTACGCAAGCACCGAATAAAACTGAATCCGACAAAATGTGCATTTGGAGTCCCGGCAGGAAAGTTCCTCGGTTTTATGCTCACACACCGAGGAATTGAAGCAAACCCCGATAAGTGTAAAGCGGTGCTGGAAATGAAAGCACCAACCAACAAAAAAGAGGTACAACAGCTGACCGGGAGATTGGCGGCTATGACAAGATTCTTACCCAGGTCGGCCGAAAATGCCTTTCCTTTCTTCAAACTGCTAAAGAAGGAGACGAGAGGCGGATGGAACCCCGAATGCGAGTCCGCATTTGCCAAAATCAAACAATGCCTGGCTACCCCGCCGGTCCTATCCAGGCCCGACTCAGGCGAGACGGTTTTCCTGTATTTATCCGTCGGCCAAGAAGCCATAAGCGCCGCCCTGATTCGAGAAACCCAATCCGACCAGGTACCAATTTACTTTGTAAGCAAGGCACTTCAGACCTCGGAACTCAGATATCAGAAGTTGGAGAAGGTAGCGTTCGCTTTGTTAACGGCAGCAAGACGCCTACGCCCATACTTCCAGGGGCACAAAGTGGTGGTACGTACCAGCCAGCCAATCCGGCAGGTCCTACACAAGCCAGACTTGGCCGGGCGAATGACAAGCTGGGCCATAGAGTTATCTCGAATTCGACATTTCCTACGGCCCTAAGCATGCGATAAAGTCGCAAGCCTTGGCCGACTTCGTAAGGGAACTCACCCCAACCCACGCTGAAAAGGAGGTCGGCCTCAAAGAATGGACGGTGTACGTCGACGGATCCTCAAATTCAAAGGGGAGTGGAGCTGGAATAATAATTGAAAATCCAGACGGAATTGCCGTCGAACACTCTCTCCAGCTCAAGTTTTCGACATCCAACAACCAGGCAGAGTACGAGGCAGTACTGGCCGGCCTCGAACAAGCAAAGGAGCATGGGGCACAGAAAATCAGAATCCTGACCGACTCCTAGCTCGTAGCAGCTCAGATACAGGGCTCGTATCAAGCCAAAGGCCCGTTATTGGCAAAATACTTGAACAGAGCCAAGGACATGATAGCCGGGTTTGAAGAGGTAACAATCACTCACATCCCTCGGGAGGAAAACACCAGGGCCGACATACTATCAAAGCTGGCTAGCACCAAAGGTCCGGGGAATTACCGAACCGTGGTCCAACAAAATCTGGACGAACCGAGTTGCGTCATGTCCATATCATCAGCCTTGGACTGGAGAAAACCAATTGAGGACTACCTGGAAAGAGGAATTATACCCATTGACAAGACAGAAGCTAGAAAGTTGATCCGGCAAGCCGCCATGTACACCATGGTGGACGATCAATTATATAGGAAAGGGTTACACTCTCCCATGATGAGATGCATGAATGCGACCGAGGCCAGATACGTTCTCGCCGAGATACACGAAGGCATTAACGGTCAGCATATGGGAGGAAAATCCCTAGCCCGGAAAGCACTTAGAGCCGGGTATTTCTGGCCAACAATGGCGGCCGACTCCATGGAAACAGTGAGAAGGTGTGACAGTTGTCAGAAACATGCCAACATCCTTTGGCGCTCCCCGTCGGAGCTGAAAAGCATTACGGCCCCTTGGTCCTTCTACAAATGGGGGATGGATCTTCTCGGACCATTCAAAACAGCCCCAGGGCAGTTGAGATATCTCATTGTCGCCGTCGACTACTTCACCAAATGGATAGAAACCGAGCCGTTGACCACGATCACCTCGGCCCGCATTCAACGATTCTTTCAGCACAGCATCGTCTCTCGGTTCGGTATCCCGGCCGAGATAATTACCGATAACGGAACTCAATTCGTTGACAAAGGGTTTCAGAGTCTGGTATCGGACCTCGACATCATCCATCACTTTGCATCTGTCGAACACCCTCAATCCAATGGGCAGGCCGAGGCCGCCAACAAAGTTATTGTCGACGGATTAAGAAGACGTATGGAGGACGCCGACTCTTCTTGGGTCGAGCAACTTTACAGTGTTTTGTGGGGATACAGGACCAGCATCCAAACCTCCACTCAGGAAACTCCATTCCGATTAACATACGGATGCGAGGCTATGATCCCGGTCGAGATAGGCCAACCGACATGGAGGAAAATGAAAGCTAGCAGGGATGGAGAAGACTCGAACAGTGACGCCTTGATGACAGAGTTAGACCTCATTGACGAGGCACGAATCGTGGCACACTGCCGAGACCTAACTGCCAAGCAACTCATCGCAACGAAGTACAACCGAAAGGTGAACCCTCGCTCCTTCAACCGGGGCAACCTGGTGCTCCGGCCCGCCGACATCGGAAACAAGAACGCCAAAGATGGCAAGCTAGCGGAAAACTGGGAAGGCCCCTACCGCGTAAAGGAAAAACTGGAAAAGGGCGCCTACATCCTGGAGACCCTGAGCAGAAAGCCGGTCAAAAGGACTTGGAACGCCGACAAACTGAGAATCTACTACAGTTAGACCTCGGTCTACCTACTAAGATAGAACCGACGGGCGTATTTATGTTGCAGTTTTTTAATTGATTTAGTATTTTCAACTCCAGTTTTTATATTCTGCTGAAAGACAGCAATCATTGTTTCTTTCATTGATTCTTATTTAAAGACTCCTCAATGGAGGCACCAATTATGCATTACGGATTGGTTAAATAAGGTATCGCCGAGGCATAAGAAGCCCCGGTCAAGCAAAAATCCCAAAAGAAGGGATTACACCAGGGTTACCACACCCAGGTTGCGTATAGCCCGATTTGTGGCATTACCGATGACCCAATTTGCGGTACTACACCCGGCTACCACGCCCGGTTCGCGAGACGGTAAAAACACCATCTCTTTTAAAAAAGATGCATCGAATAATGCTCCTAAATAGGGAGGTGAATTGTCACGCAGCCCCGATCGGCCGACATGTACAAACCACGCGTTCGGACACCGCGATTGTGCATCCGACATTTTGCCCCTATTCGGATAAAACAACCCCGGACGGCCATATCCGAATCTCGGTAGCTCGGGTTACTCCCCTACCCCTTTTCCCGAAGTCAACCTATCGAAGAAACACTTAGCGAGATCATCGCGCATATAAAGGCCCTGGCCCGGCCATAAAAAATAAAGAGTGTTAACTAACAGTTGACAAGACAAACTGATTGGTTGAAATCAAGTTTTATAACTATTACAAGGTGAAATTAAGTTCTATAACTATTACAAGGTTACACAAAGGAACCCGGTACAAGCCACCGGTTCAAACCTACAAAGTTACAAAAAGGAACCCGGTACAAATGTCCGGTTCAAAATACAAAGCTGAAATAAATTATGCAGGGGATGGGTCATCCTCTGAAGCCACGGCCTCCGGAACAGCTGCCTCGACGCCCGGAGCACATTTGGAGCTCCCTTCTCCACCATCACCCCCGTCGGCACCCAGACCTTCCCCTTCCCCATCCAGCTCCTCCCCGGTAAAGGAGTCAGAGTCATCCTCGGGCAACGCAGGGGCAGGGTAGAAGACGTCATCCTTCACATAGGCCTGGTAATGATAGCCGTCCGTCCTAAGCTCTACCCCAGGGTTAAGGTGACGGATCCGGGCCAAGGCCATGTCGAAGCGATCGAAGCGGCCCCCTTGCATATGTCCCGGCATTCGATCCGGCTCGCTTCTCTTCCACAAGTGCCGCGTTGACATGTTCAAGTTCGAACATAGGTCGCCCGCCGGCTCTGAACGGTCTTGAGGGCATCCAGCCCTGCCGAATGTGCTTTCCGAAGAGCGGCCATGTCCGAGGTAGCCTTCTCTACAGCTTCCTTGCAAAGAATAAGCTCCTCGGACACCTTCCCGGCGCTCGCCCTCGCGACCTCGGCGTCTTCTTCAGCCTTAGCCTTGGACGCCTCCGCCGCGTCTTTTTCCTTCCTCAGCTGGCGAGCCTCGGCGAACTTTTTCACATACTTGCCCTTAAGGTGCATATACGCCTGGGCCAAACCAACACCCTGGCAGAGGCGAGCCTGGATATCGTGAACCACGGCCTCATCAATGTCGGCCGGTGGCGGGCGTTTGTAAATTGGCGAGGCGGCGGGGAAGGCAACTTCGAGCTCCTCGGCCAAAGGGCCTTTCTCCCAAGCGAGACCCGGACAATCTTGGGGAGAGACGGAGAGGCGACAGGAGATGACGGCCCCTCGGAAACCTCCTTACCCTTGGAAGGAGAAGCAGCTGACGTCCGGACAGCCTCACCTTCGGGTGACGAAGGCGTCCGGACAGGAGACGCGACTTTGGCCTTCTTAGCAACCCGGTCTTGTGCGACACTGGCGGGCTGCACTCTCCGGCTCGGAAGAAGGACGCTTCCGAGGATTCCTCTTCGGAGGAGCCTCCGGATCGGGAGTCACGACCGACAAGTACGGCGGAAGCTCCCTCATCGCCTCGCCTACAAAACACAAAGGAAAGTAAGGAAGTTAGTGAGGCAACAAAATAAACGAAAACAAACGCAGTAACAATAACTACAAGCCGCATACAAATTACGTATCCCGGCTCCGATCCGGGACCGGTGATGAAGAAGGCCACGCTCCTGGCACCATATGTTTTCACATACGAAACCAGGCGGTCAACGAATACGACCTCGCCCGGCGGGAAGGTCGTCGGACATCACTTGGTACGAGGCGGAAGCGAGCCTATGATGATCAAAAGTCCAAGAGGGAAACCTCCACTCCACATCACGGGCCTCGGCCCCTTCAAGAACCAAGGCCGCGGCCGGGTTTTGCCACCACTTTAAAGAAACCATTCTTAAAGTATTTGAAGGAGTCCGAAAAGGCGGTCGGCGGTTTTCGGTCGGGGTCACCCCGGAGAGAGGTGAGCCCCTTTAATTTCTCGTCCTCCTTACCAGAGCGAGGAGTGAAAGGGCCGAAGAAGAAAAAGAATAAGGTGGCGGTACAAGGAATAGGTACCGAGAAAGACTGACATAGCCGCTCGAAAGCAACTATGTAAGCCCACCCGTTGGGGTGGAGTTGAGAAGGGGCCAGATGGAGATGGCTGAGGCAGGACATTTGAAACTCGGTGAACGGAAAGCGAACACCGAGCCGGGTCATATAGGCCTTATAGAAGAAAAAGAAGTTGGTGAAATCTCCAACCCTCGGCACGTACGGGCTCATCCTCCCCCGGGGGGGAAAGTAACTGACCTTGCATAGCCGAGAGCTTCATCGCGGAGGGCCCGAACGGTGATCGGCGAATGGGTCGTCCCACATCCGGGTCACCCAATGAAGTGGTCCGCAAGAGCTTGAGGAGAGGCGGGGGAATCCGACCTCCCAAAGACCCGAGGGGGCATCACTTGGCGAAAGCGACCTTTCCATTTACCTATAAAAGCAAAAAACAAAAGTGCTAGAATCGGTAGATGCGAGGATACATCACGGAAGAAACGGATCGGTCGAAAAGAAGATATGGGCGAGCCGACAAAGATGACGACAAGAGCCTAAAATTGCGTCGGCCCTAAAATCTTCGCTCTAGCGACAAAGTAAGAACTTGACTCTACGCAATCCCAACAAGGGCCGCATACCCCTCCCATATGAGTAGACCTAGGGCGAACAAGAGGGTTATAAGGATTAACGGGTAAGGCCGACAGGACCGCGACCTCTCTCCGATCCTCTGGAAAAGATCTAACAGGGGCGAGACCCTCTAACGGCCCCCTACGCGTGCCACCCGAGCCGCCGCCCGGGGAAGGAGGCCGGCCTTTGCTCCTCGGACGGAGGAGTACCCAAGAACCGGTGGCTAGTTCGAGGGAAGCGGGCACTAAGGGCTTCCACCTCTTCGGGAGTCAAGTGACCAAGTCGAAGGTCGATTACTCCCACTCATTTTCACCCAAGGACGCAAACCTAAAGAGACGGGAAATGGCAATAAGGAAAAAGACGATAACTCCTCGGCAATGGAGGCGAAGGTTTGTAGACAAAGAGGAAGCAAAACCCAAATTAGCAACCTAAAACCTACCCGAAATCTCTACAAAACCACGGGCGTCGGTTTCACGACGGGATCGAGCAAACGAAGAAAAGAAACAAAAACCCAAAGAACGGGAGAAGTGGCTTACCGGGATAAGAAGGAAGAGGACAGTCACCGGAGGAAAAAAGCCTGAAACCGCCGGAAGGAAGCTCACACTTGGAGAGCCGCCGGAATCAAAAGACCCAAGTGGTAAAACTTGTCGAAGGCAGAGAAAAACTTCAGGGAAAAACTTCAGAAAATGTTCGAAAGTGGAAGAAAGAGAAGAGAAACAGGTTTAAAAACCTGTGAAACGCCAGGGGATACGAAAAGGCGCCAGCAGAATTAAGGGCAAACCCGTAAGTTCACCGGCAAAAACGAGGAGACGCACCCCCGGGAAGAACGTGCATTAATGGCGCACGGAAACCAAAGGCGGCGAGAGAATGACGGTTGCAAAACCTCTCCACTCCAAAGCCGCCCAAGTGGCGGGCGCCATGATGGCGAAGTCGAAGGGCTTTTCAACCCCGAAGCCTCGGGCGAGATCACCTCGGGCTCCTAGGGTCACCAACGGCCGACGCCGACCCTCGAGAAACAATCTCGGGTCCGAACATCCTGCAGGCACCCACTCGGACCCACGCGTCGGGACGAGTCCGCTAAGGTACCGGGACCGGGGCAAGGGCGCGTCCTAGCCCGGAGAACCAGAACACCCCGCAGCCTCAAAACCTTGAACTACCGAGCTGGGGGCAAGCGTTACGACCGACTCACGGCCCAATAAGGGCACGACCAAAGCAAGGGCATACCGGACCTCGGCCCCGGCCAGGTTGACGGCCCGAGTAGTAGGATCCCGAGTATCCGGTTTCCCCCGTTAATCGGGGGTAATCTATCATATCCATAATCCAGGGGATATGATAGATAAAAGCAGCTAAGATACCATGCCACATCCTATAAATACTGGGGGTAATACAAGCGTGCACACGTTCTAACTCATTCTTTATATTGATCGCACAAAGACGATCCCCACTAAACACATACCCCCTCCCCCGGCGGCGAAAGCGCTGTGTTTGGTGATTCCTCTTCAGCCGGGATATCTCCACTCATAGATCTTTCCGTGAGAGAACCCAATCCAAAATCAAACCATCACCCGCTAAAAATTTGGACATCCTGCTCCACACCGGAACAAACTTGTATTTTGTTTCTATACAAATAATATATAAAAAATTCTTAGGGACTTTGTGTAATTTAGTGATTTTAAGAGACCTAATTATATTTATTTCTGGTCCTTAAAACTTAAAACCTGCACTAATTTTCCCTTGATTTTAATCATATGGAAAATGGAGTCAGATCCAATCCCGCGTACGAAGTGACGAAAAGAATCATTTGCAGGAGCTTTTGATATTCCGACGCACAGGGAGATTTTTCATTTTTGAGTTTTCTAGGAATGATAAAAGCGATTGGCGACAGCTAAAGCTCATCGATTGCGTCATTTTACGAAAACGACCTTTCATTAAATCATGCCACGTCAGAGACAGCTCACCCACTAATCCTTCTCTGCGATGCCAGCTAGACATGTTTGACATTTGTTGTGATTTTATTTGACAGTGATATATGTGATTTGAACTCGTGTCACTCTATGCTTGCCTCCAAATTTATTACACTTCTTCCTCCTCCTTATCCCCTCTTCTGCATTCGCTGCAGCTGCTGATTTGAATGTTTTTCATTTCTTCTCAGCCGAATTGATCCTATCCAGAGGTGAATTTACCGATATTGCTTGCATGAAGTGCTTTTTCTTTTGTTTGTGTTTAATTTTTTTTTTTTTTTTTATTGATTTCGTGTTTGCGGAGTCCTTATTTGTGCTTCTCTGTTGGATGCAGAGTGGGGCTTTCTATAGGGTTTTTCCGACTATGCGGAAACTGGGATTTGCTAGCTGAGGGGGATATCGGATTTCTGGTCTCTGTCTGAGGCGAGGGTTTGTTTAGTGAAGTAATGTGTCAATTTGGGTTTGTCTCTTTATCAAGTGAATATGTCAACCTGCTGTGCGTTTTCTGATGATAGTGCCTAAGAAGGTCGTCTGCGCATTGTCCATCTGAAACTTTGGGAGTGGTTGACATGCACTAGGAATCTGGTGGTGCTGCAAATCGCTCATACTTCTGGATGGTTTGTTTTTATTTATTTATTATTGTCTTTTTACTATAACAATTTGTTTTGGTAATATCATTCTTGTGTGACATGGAGCTGGCCACATTATAAATGATTCGATGCTTTTGAGGAGTTTGGACTTGTATATGCTTGGATATGATTTTTTCCTTAAAAAAAAAAAAAAAATCTTGATTTCAATGCTTAGGGCCCGTTTGGTTCAAAGAAAATTGGGGGAAGGAAATGAAAAATAGGCATTTTCCATCGCCGGCGATGTTTGTAATCTAATCCTTGCCTGTTTGCTTAGGATTATAAGAATGCTGAAGTAACAGTTCAAGGAAAATTTAGTACTCCCGTCCTTATTATAAGCCACCAACTAGTAAATTCATTTGGTCCTTTTTATAAGGCACTTGCTTGTTCCCAAGAAGCATTAATTACTTTTTTCTATGTATGCCCATAATCAATAGGAGTAGTGGGTGAGAGTAATACTTAATATGATATTAAAGTTTAATGCAATTAGTAGGGGTAATATTGGAAGTTAGTTAAATTGTAGGTTTACTTTATTGATTTTACTGTTTTTATTGGTTTGTGAGAATAGTTAGTTGGTGCCTTATAATAAGAACTAGAGGGAGTACATGCCAATTTTATCAAATAGAAGAAAATATCTTTTCCCCCTTTTAAGCCAACTTCTGAGTACTTGTGTCTCGCTAAATGATAGTTTAATAGAAGCTACGAAATTGAAATCGTAAAAAACTTATAAATCAGTATGAAGTTGACGTTTCCATGACATCGTCTATTGGTTTTGGTTGTTGCTTGGTGTTTCATGCTTACAATGTACTGAACCATATTAGACATTTGTTGAATGTATTGATATCGTTATGCATGTCAGCAAAGAATTGTGATAAAATGGGCTTTTTCCTAATCGTATCAGGTGAAGAAAATGATTATAACGAAGCAGTACCGATGCATACACTCAGCTACCTGTCAATGCACTAAGGGCCACTTAAGTGAAGACGTGATATTCTTAGTGTTTCACCATTTAAATTGGAATCCCAAGCTAATTGCTACTCTTTCATGTGTTTGTAAATGGTTTGATGATTTTGCCAAGCGGATACTATGGAAGGAGTTTTGCCGAACAAGGGCTCCAAAAATGATGATTGATCTGCAATCTAGTGGGAGCCACAGTGTTGATGGGAACTGGAGGGCTCTAGGGAAGCTGCTTATTTACTGTTCAGGGTGCAAGAAAGGTGGCTTGTTTAATAACATTCAGATCCCTGGGCACTTTGTTTATAGAACTCGGTTTTCTAGAACATCAGGAAAGAGCTTTCTTTTGCCACCATGTAGAACTGATGTTTTATATGTGTCTGATCCTTGTGAGCATCTTCACCAAGGAGAAGAAGGGGATATAGGATTCTTCCGTGGACTTTTCAAATCATTCTCTACATCAAAAGTCAGGAAGATGCTCATTAGCAGAGGTGCCAAGCTCCATCCTACAGAAGTTTGCCCTTACTGCAAGGCAAAGTTATGGAGCATGCTGCAGGCCAAAATGATTCCACAAAGTGCTAGCTGCAGGCTGGGTTCCTATGAAGATTGTGTTGAGTACTATGTGTGCCTCAATGGTCACATGCTGGGGATCTGTACGCTGTTACCATTGTCTGATTCAGAAGATACATCTGAGTTCTAACCTATGCCTTAATGATTCTCAGGTACATGCCCACATCTGGAAACCATAACTTTGTCTCTTTCCATGCTTTGTTATGGGATTTCTATATGAGACGGATACTTATTGTGTCAAATGTCATGCTCTGTATGAAAATCTATGGGATGATTGGGGGCAATGGCATGCCCTGCATAGTATCTTGATCAAAGATTTTCCGTTCATTATGATGATTGTTTGATATTTGACCAAAGCTAATTCTATATTCCTAGGAGAAACTCAATTTAATCAAGGCTGAACGTTTATGCCTTAACTACTGTGTTCTGAGTTTTTAATAACATGACTTTCTTTTCCTTGGGCAGATTGCAGCCAGTTTCTGGATGGTGTTTGAATAAACACACTGCTGGTAAGCTCCTGCGTATTTTTCCTGTTTAGCTGCATCACGAGTACTCTACACAAGCAATTCAAATTGATGCTGCTGTTCTGATCCGTGGCAGTCGGTTAAGGATAGAAAATGCAACTGCATTTTTCTCATTGAACTATTATTTATATATAAGGTTAATTGGCCAAACAGAGAACTATTATACGTGAGGTTGATACAGTGAACTAACTGATACCTTGTATATTAATGTGCTGATATATGGCATTGGTGACAGGTCGGTAGTTGAATATTCCATTCAATATCAGTCAGACTCATTTGCATTTCTCATTATCTCCAAAAGATTTTAGTATCTCTTACCCATCCTATTCTGCTGTACGAAGAGACTTGATTTTATTTTCTCTGTTTTTTTTTTCTGATTGTTGTTGTTGGTTTGAAGAGTACTTTCCTTTTTGTTCACTAAATCCATCCCAAATTCTGAGGCGTAAAATTCTAGAATTGGCAACTCTGCAATGGATGAGTGAAACAAGTCACTCGATCTACTGCTATATTCTACATGTTTGGAGAACTGAGTGGAAATGGTGGTCCCTTCGGTGGGAATAAGTTGCTTATTAAAATAAGGTTTGGCTTTGGTCCAAAAACAAAAGGTACATTGTTTATAATTTTAAATTAATCTTTAAATTTGAAATATTTTTAGATTATCTTTTACAGCCTGTTTGGTACAAGGTATTTCAAGGGGAGGGGAGGGAGAATTTTTATGAGTTAGATTTAAATTTTTTTTTTTGGAAAAATGGAGTTATAAAATTTTAATAAAGAGAAGTTATAGGATTAAAGAGTAAGAAAAATTATTTGAAAACTTTTGATCCCTACTTTTCTATTTTTTTAAAATCCAACTCAATCTTTCTTCTATTCACTTTCCCTCCCCCCTCCTCGTTCCAATTTGAACACTAATTACTACTCGAACTCTAATTACTACATTGGATTAAGGTGCAGATTGACCAATAAAGCGTTACGCTCTAAGAACACCAAGTACAAAAACAATTGAGAGGACCATAAATACAAAAAAACAATTAAAAAGTGGCAACCATCACAACGCCGTTACAACTAGAGTAACGGCCGTTGGGTGCCAATTGAAGATGTCCACGCAGATGGTGAGAGAGTTGAAGGATAAGAATGTGAGTGTCAAACAAATACAGTACATAACGCTCGCGAGCTCAGAGACGAAGCAGAGAACTTCTACAAGAGAGCTTGACCGAACAAAAGGAGAAGGAGGAGATTATCTCCGGCCACCATCACTAACCTTTGCTTCCCTTTACATCGCCAGAAATCCGCTCAGATACTCTTTCATCACCGAGCCTCGACAAAGGAGACCGAGAACCAGAAGCTTGGGCTGTGTGGTCGTGAGCTTCGAAGACGAGAGGGCAGAGAACACAACCACCAACCATTAGTTTCAGCTACCACCTCCGTCAAACCAACACCGGAGTTGCATTCTCCGCCACCACTGTTCTTTGTTTTTGTTGTATCTCTTACTGTCACCAGAAAATCACAATTTCGATGACTTCTCCATCAACCACGCCAATATACGATCTCTCTCTCTACCACTAGCTTCGTTCTCTCTCTTCCATAATCACAATATTTTCCCTCTCTCCCATCGATGATGACAAAGATGTCACCATTGAAGCTAAACCCTCGTTTCCAGATCGCTTTTGCGTTTCGCCTTTACCTCCTCGATTGCGTATTCCACTGTTGCAGCGGAGCTCTCCGGTGACGTTGAGAAAGTGAAGGAATAGAGGTGGTGGTAGTATGGTTATGGGAGAATCTAACCAGCGGTGATGAAGGTGAAGGTGTCGTCGGCGAGGAAGGAGAGAGGCGAAGGTAGAGGTATGGAGGATTAATGGATTCTCAGCATGCCAATCCGCGACGCTCTTATGTGGTCTCCTAGACAAAAGCTCAGACCCACTTTAGTTCTTTTTTCCTTTTTCCTGCTGACACGTGTATGCCACATCTTCCTTTCTACTGCGCCACGTCAACAATTTCAGTCAAAGTCTTCCCCTACTAATTATTTAAATGGCCGTTACTTTAGTTGTAATGGCATTATGATAGTTGCCACATTTTAATTAGTTTTTTGTACTTTTGGTCCCCTCAATTGTTTTTCGTGTTGTGTACTCCTAGCTTAACACTTTATTGGTCAATCTATACCTTAACCCTGAAAGACGGAATATTACCTAAGAGGGGGGTGCATTGGGTGATTTAAAAATTTTAACGAAATACCCTGAAACACACTCTTTAAAATAGAGCTAAACAGAGAGATAGAGAAAAAGATTGACACAAGAGATTTATACTGGTTCGGTACAAATCCTTAACCTACGTCCAGTCTTCAGACACTCTGAGATTTCCACTATCTCAAAGCTTGATTACACACTCTGTAACTCTAAAGTAATCCTCTCACTAGGACTTGCTCCCCCTTACAAGTTGTAATCAACTAACCCAATCTCAAGGGTTCTACAACCTTGAGATTCTTACAACAATGAATAAGTTTAAACTCTCTTACAGAGTAGATATTGATAAACACTGATGAACAGCGAAGATATTTTACACAACAAAGAATGAAATAATGAATGAAATAACTTTGCTTATATCGTGTAAGTTTCCGGTAGTTGAACCGTAACGAATACTTCTCCTTAAATACGTAGAAGGCATTTAATGACCGTTGAGAAGATTCAATGAACCGTTGATAATCATTTATATAGTCGTTAGACTTGAGCGTTGATTTTTCATTAGTGCGCAGACATTCCTTAATGACATCCACATTCCATTTGTCCGTTGAGAGACAACATGAATGAAGAATGGAATGGTCATCTGACCTTTCATGTGCCCAGAGAAACTTTGTTGTTTTCGCGCAATGCTTTGTAGAGCATTAAATGCATCTTTGACACATAATTGCTTTAATGCAATTTGGTGTTAATCCATATCAAAATCATCTAAAACTCATTAACAAACTGATTAAACATAGTTAGGAATAATAATGAGTGATGATATGAAGTAGGTAAATCTAGGGGTGTTCATGATGCCCAACGCCTTGTCCGCCCGCCCGCGCCCACTGAAACAGAGATAGATTGACTCAAATCAAGCTTTCCAGGCTCGAGTCGAGTTCATCTTCTTTTGATAAAAACAAGTTTGAAAATGATAGATGAAGTTTCCGTAAGGCATAGGCTTGAGTCATTGAAACTCAACTCTAGTTCAGGGCTAAACTCGAGTTGCCTATTCCAAACTCGAGTTCATTTTCTTTGGAAAATAACTTTGAAGAATATAAAAGATGTCTCAATGAAACTCTAACTCGAGTCACAGAGGCTTAGCTCGAGTTCAGGGTGAAACTCGAGTCACATATTGCTAGCTCGAGTCAAGGACCATTTTCACAAAAGGTTATCGAGAGAGGCTCTTGAAAATGGTTTGAAAAACACTTCTGACTCGATGACTCGAGTTAACAAAATATATCTAAATATAACGTTTAAAATTCAGGCTCGAGTCACAGATCTTAAACTCGACTCTTTTAACTTTGTATTTTTAAAAAGACTTTAAGTTCTCAAAGCTTGACTGGAGTCACCAAGCATTGGCTCGAGTTCTCATCATAACTTGAGTTACCAAGGTGTGGCTCGAGTCAAGAAACCATTCTCACTCAAGTCACACAGGGCTTGGCTCGAGTTTGACAACTTAAATTCGAGTCAATCTAACAGCAAATGTGATAACATGTTATGATCCAAGATTGAACAAGTTAAAATCATCTTGGCTTGAAAATAAAATTCACTTTGTTTACAATGGTCAATTATCATCAAAACACATAGAGAACTAACAAACCCTACTACATTCATACAAAGTGCTTAAATGTTGGTTTTAAAACTTGAAAGAATAATTGAAAATAATAAATGAAATACTAATAACACTTTAAAACCTTACATGCATTGTTGTCAAACTCATAAAGATATGGAAGCTTTGGAATGCTTTGGCTACTTTGAATTTTTCTTTCATTAAGTAAACCCATATGGTTCTTGTGTGATCATATATGAAAGTAACAAATCATTTAGTATTAGTAAGGGCTTTTATTCTTGTGGACCCTAAATATCACTATGGATTAGTATGAATGGTGCAGAAGGTCGTATTGCTATTTAGGATACGAGGATCGAGTTTGTTTTGCAAGTTGGCAAGTTTCACAATGAAAAGGAACATAAATTTTATTAAATAAACTTAGAAACACATGTTTCATATAATCAAAACTAGGGTGGCTTAAACAACAATGCCACAGAAAGACATCAATGTTTTGAGAGTTGGAGCTAACCAATGCCTTATTTACCTTCCATGTATCTTTAATTTTCACGTTTGATCCTTCAAGGTAGAACAGTCCATCTCATTCTCTAGAAGTCCCAATCGTCCTCCTCGATTTTAAATCCTAAAAAGCACAAAGATCATCATCAAAAATTACTCGACATCTTCAACCTTTAGTCAACTTGCTTACAAATATTAGATTACAGGTGAGTGCAGGCTCAAACAAGACATTGTGTATTTTTAAGTGATTAGAAAGTGTGACAGTGCCGATTCCTTCAAGAATACACCATTAGTTACTTTGACTTTGAGTTGTTCATGATAAAATTTAAGGTTATTAAAAAAAGTTTTGTTACCAGTCATGTGATCCATAGCTCTTGAGTCGACAATCCAAGTATCGTCATTAGTCATCACAACATTGAGAGCTATAAAGGAATTACTTGATTACACCAGATTAAGAATAGGAACTGAGTTTGATTTATTTTGTTTGTCAAGTATCCTTTGAAGCACCTGCAATTATTCCTGGCTCAAATGGTTATCAGCCTCAATTTTCTATTCAGCTGTGGTGAGGTGACTTTGGAAGTTTTGTTTTCCATTTGATGGCCTTCCATGTAGCTTTCAACATTCTTATTTGATATGGCCCTTCTTCTTGCAATAGTTGCATCATTTGTTATTCCTTCGTTCACGTTGTGGTCCTCTCATATCATTTGTTGAGCTCTCAATTTGACTTGGACCACTTTGATTAAGGATTTTTCTGCTTTTTTCGAATTGCACAAAGTTGACAACATCAAATAGATGTCGTAAATGTTTTAGTCCAATAATTTTACCCTTTACCTCCTCAAAAGGGTCATCTAAGCCTAGGAGAAAGTCATGTATTCTTGTACATTTGAGCATCCTCGATGTGTTTCTATAGATGAACCTCAAACAAATCCTGTTGCTACCATAATTTTAACAAAAGATTATAATATTCAGTTATCAACATGTTACCTTGTCTCAGATCACAAATTCGTCATTTTAAATGGATCAAGGCAAGGGTGTTGTCAAGGGAGGAGTATGTTCTCCTAGCTGCATCCCAGATTTCTATTGTCGTGGTTGCAAGAAGGTAGCCCTCACTAATATCCAGAGTCATCGAGTTACATAACCAACTCATCACTTGGTTATTCTCAACAAACCAAGTGTTGAAATTTGGATTGTTGTTGGTTGGTTGAGGAGCTTCTTCGTTAATATACTTCTCCTTTCTCTTTCCACGTAGATATCTCAACACACTCTAGATCTATTGGAGGTAGTTCTTTTCATGAAGTTTATGGTTAATGACCATAATTTGGTTTTCTAAGAATTCTGGAGCCATCTATGAAACCTTCGGAGGTGCTGTAGATGAGAAAGAAGAAACAATGTTGCTTTGAGTTTGAGAATCAGTACCTGACATAAAAGTCATGGGATTGACTTTGAAATTTGTCAAATTGTTAGGAAAAGTACCGAATAAAGGAGGTAAGTAGAAGAATCCATGCTCTAGGTGAAAAACAGAGCAACGTGTGGAGAACAACGACGAGGCTTGGATTCACGCACTGGAGCAGAGGTAGCGTGTGAGGGTCACACGCTGCCTGAAACTTTGTCGGACCTTCAGGGTTTGTCGATCGGCGCCTTTTGGTTCTAGCAGTGGTGGTGGTATCGTGTAACGCTGTCGTTTGAAAACCCTAGACGTCATCATTCTCTTTTTCTCTCTGTCTCTCGTGTTTCTCTCGACCTCTCTCACACTTATTGTTTCTTTCGCCCCTCTTGAGTTCTGATCGAACTCTCTAGCTTTGGTACCATGTTTAAACCAGAGGTGAAAAGATAATACTCTCTTATTGATTATTCAAATATAAAGGGTACAATATATAGATTCTAGAGAGAGTGATTAGTGGAGAAAATAAAGGGATTGCAATAAGGAATTATATTCAAAAATGAAAGCACTCAATCAGGGATTACAATCAATGAGATAATCATGGGATTCTCTATTTTAAAATTTTAAAATTTAAATAGATTTCTACTACACCTAAAATAGTTTAGGCCAAAAATAAGTTTAAAATTGGGGGAAACTCGTACAGGTTAAGAACGACTTTAGTCTCTTTCCTATCACATCACTTTATCCTATTTGACACTTATATATTTTAATAAAAAAAGGGTTAAATGCCTAATTTGCCCGGAAGTTTTGCTAAGGGGGCGCTCAGCACCCGGAAGTTTTTTTGGTACCAAATTTGCCCCGGAAGTATTAAAAAGGTATCAAATTTACCCAAAAGTTACGGAAGTCCACGTAGATCGTTGCCACCTCATCACACGTGGCATGCCACCTTATCAATCAAAAGTATCATTTTTGCCCTGGAAGTTTTCATTGAGGAGCAATTTTGCCCCGGAAGTTTACAAAAGTAGCAATTTTGCCTTCTTTCTCCAAATATTAAATTTGACTATTAAATCGCAAAAAATCACACATGTCATGCCTTGAAAAGGTTGAACTTGGAGTCAGAGAATGAGATCCTTGAGATGTTGAGCTCAAGACGGCCAGAATTTGTAAAGCCGAACTGGTCACAGGAACTAGAGCTAGGAATTAGGGCCGGGCCGGCCCGACATGGCCTGGGCCCAACAGGGCCGGCCCTATAGGGCTTGGAGTAAGGAAAACATATGTTTTTCAAAGCGTACCGATAGTACCGGGCCGGGGCCTGAATAATTATACTTATTTTACACCAAATATATTTATAATTTATTACTTATATAATATTGTAATACCAAAGTATGTGTTTATTTAATATGAAAGCATCCCTTCTTTAAAAACTAATTATGTGTTTTAATACGAATAATAATAAACATAAAAAAGGGTTCTAGTTTAAACTAAAAAATCTAAGTAATTACAAATAAACACATTCATTAAGTGGAAGTCTAAGTAATTAAATTTTTTTTTTTTTTAAAAAAAAGCTACAGTTAAACGGGCCTGCAGGGCCAATTTCAAATTTTTGGCATATTTTTCAAGCCCGAGCCCTACGGGGCGGGGCTTAAACGGGTCGGCTCGGGACGGGCTCGCCCGATTTTCCCATTCTAACAGGATCGAAAGGTCCGTCGCAAAACCCGGAGGAAGCATCACTTATAATCTAAGCAAATGAAACGCAAAACGAGAAATGAATTGTTCAAAAAATTGGTTCAAGTATAACAAATCAATAGTGATAATATTTACGTTTGTATAGACGATCATTTGCTTAGATCATAAGTGATGCTTCTGTGACTGGTCGGCTTCACAAATTCTCGCGCGCTTGAACTCAACATCTCAAGGATCTCCTTCTCTCGACTCTAAGTTCGACCTTTTCAAGCGTACGTATGTGTGGTCT
The DNA here is from genome assembly GCA_019022615.1 of Acacia melanoxylon. NCBI lineage: Eukaryota > Viridiplantae > Streptophyta > Magnoliopsida > Fabales > Fabaceae > Acacia > Acacia melanoxylon. The sequence continues at coordinate 1,020,894 of JAFJYJ010000119.1, forward strand.
TTGATCGATTTAATAGTCAAATTTATTATTGGGAGAAAGAAGGGCAAAATTGCTACTTTTGTAAACTTAGGCAAAATTGCTCCTTAATGAAAACTTTCGGGGCAAAATTGCTCCTCAATGAAAACTTCCAGGAAAGCAAAAATGATACTTAACTCTTATGGGTTGATGAGGTGGCATGCCACGCGTGTACACTCGTTAAACTTAACGGAGGCAAATTTGCTACCTTTTTCATACTTCCAGGGCAAATTTGGTACCTTTTTCATACTTCCGGGGCAAATTTGCAGAAAAAACTTCCGGTCTTTGCGCCCTAAAGAAAAAACTTCCGGGGCAAATTAGACATTTAACCCCAAAAAAAAAAAAAAAGCAAAAATTTCATCATATGTACTCCACAACCTAATATATTCTTTCTCTCCTTTCGTATTCTCCTTTCTCATTCTTCACCTTCATCATCTCCAATCTTCTTCATTCATTAATATTTCTAGACTTTCTATCAGGACCATATACAAGACTTTTGGTAAGGTAGTCAAGTGATGATAGATTGATAGTGAAATGGATTTAAAGGTGGTGAAAATGAGAAGAGAGGAGAGGAGAGATAACATGTCAGGTTGTGGAGTACACAAGGTGAAATCGTTCACCTTTAGAACGATAAATATAAATATCATATAGGAAAAAAATAGTGAGTTGTCTAAAATGAGTTTCTCACCATTTTAAACTCGTTTTTTGCCCAAGTAACTTTAAGTGTAATATTTTGGTAAATACTTTTCACCTTGCAGGATTTTGGTAATTTTTTAACTGTTCATGTTAGTAAAAACTAATTCCATCTTATGACAAATGAAGTAAGAACTGTTTTTTTTTTTTACTAAATTAGATCAACATGCAGCCAGGTACTAATGCTTGAGGTTACAACTAGAAGGGCAAATTGTTTCGAAGCCTCTGGGTAACCCAGCCTGCACAATGCACATATATTTTATCCTCAGGAGCGCCTAACACCAAATGTTTTTTTAGGTGCAAAACTACACATGAACTTTCGAAATTAGGGCAAAAATGCCATCAACGTTAATCTGGCTTAACTCTGTTAATTTTTCAGTGGGCCCCACATTATTAAAACAAAGAAAAATGCCTAAATTTTTAAATTTACTTTACTGCCCTCTTCCCTATCATCCCTGTCAGTCGCTCACCTTTGGTCCCTGAGGCGGTACCGGCAGCGACAACCTTTGGGTCCCTGAGGCAGTACCGACGGCAGCATATAAGTGAAGACACTTCTTTGGGTGGGAAAAAGAAGGAGCATCGAAGCAATTCACAAATATCCGGTTGCAACATTCATAGCTTTGAGTTTTTTCAGTGTGTCCATGGCGGCGGCGCCAAAGAAGCTGAAGGAGGACCAGAAGAGTACTTAAAAGTCATTGATGTTTCCACTAATTCTAGTTTAGTCTGAGCATTACTCCAAAGAATTGCAAAATAATGGATCACCCACCAGGGGACGCGCATAACACTGGATTTAAAACGGCCCATCGATAAATAAAAAATTCAAAGTCGGTGAATTTGAGACTAACCAACGACATCTTGGCCGTCATAGATACCGCGATGAACGGTGCCGAAAATACCACGAGCGATAACACTCTTGATGATTAGCTTGGAAGGGTCAATCTCCCACTCCTGTCTTAGCCTCTTGAAGATTCCGCCACCACTGCTTAGACTTTTAATGGAAGTAACGCTGATATTAGTCGCCATCAGCACATCTTCATCTTTAGTCTTGTGCTTCTCCAAAGTCAATGCCTTGTTCAGATGCCTCTCCAGCTGTTCATCTATGCTCTTCAGATCAATCTGATCCGCCCTCACAAATCCATGACTCACCTCCTTCCTCTTTGCTTAGTTCAGATCAAGCTTGGAGAGGGGGGTCAAATTGAGGTTGAAGCAGGGCTTTTTTTTATTATTATTAGGGGCATTTTAGTATTTTCATGAAAATAGTATGGGCCACCCCCAAAATTAACACCGTTAAGCGAGATTTAGCGGTGCTGTGACTTTTGCACATATTTTTTAACCACATGTGTATTTTTGCCTCTAAAAAAAGCACTTGGCGTTGGACGCTCCTGAGGACAAAGCACATATGTATTTTTGCACCTTTACCCTTTTTTTTAAACCAGCACTCACCGTTTTTGAAGGCCAACACTTGTCCATCTCTTAAATGATGCACGATCTAACTCATTTACATTCTTAAAATTACTGTTAAAAAAACGCTACAAAAAACTACTACCGTTGCGAGCAACCAAAATGCGTCCAAATTAAAATATTAATCTCTTGGAAACAAAAACATAGGTGTCCTACTCAGTTTCTGAATCCTCTGCTCCACAGTCTAATCCGGAGATCGTCATCCGTCCAATGTTAACTACATAAAAAATAATCAATAAGAGTTAGAAAAAGTAAATAGAAGCAATTTGATCATATCATCAAAACTGTAACATCAGTCACTTACGGAACAGGTCCAAAATGCAGATGATGAAATATATAATATGAGAGTTAACGATTTAGCGAGTTCATCTCTTGCTTCTGATAATGCAATCATATGTACCTCACGCAACTAAAATAGAAGCTAAGCGCAAAGCAGTCACCAGTGAACAAAGTTTTCCAAAATATAAACTTCTCAGTAGGAATTAGTAGATTAACCGTTCAGAAGAACATAAAGATTCAGTCAAAACATGGTCATATTAACGAAAAGAATAAAAAAAATCAGGAAGTATTTGTAAGTTTATGTGCATGGCAAAGTTTTACAAAATAGCTAGAAATCAAGCATACTTGCATCTAAAGTAAATGAATTACAATATTTTTCTCTATTAAACACAAGTGACTTCTTGTATAAAGTCAAAAAAGCAAACTTTGCCTGGGATTAGATGCATCACATGAACAAATTTAATGTGAACAGGAACATTTTTTTGGGCGAAGTAGTCCCACATACCAACAGCATTCAGCCCAGCTAATTTTGGCATGAACCTCCTGATGTGATCTTCTGCTTCTTTATCAGCTTTCAGCGTTTCACACTCAAATGTAACCAATATTTTGCTCTTTGCATCCTTTTGATCGACCATTCCCATGACTTCTTCCTCCCAGCTGTTGCAATTAAACGTTAATAAGAAATGTGAACTATCATTTGTGTCATGGTCATCACCAAGGTGAATAGTGTAGATGATATTACAACTTCAATCTCAAAGGAGAGATGTCCCTGAGATGAAATAAGAGACTTAAATATGAGCTTTTCTAGAGGCAACATACCCAACATATGTTTAATAAAGAACGTGGATAAAAATAAATAACATTTGAATAATGCTAAATAATCAGTAGGCCCATGAATTTTTCCTATCTGTATTTAGGTTGCCTTCTCTGTTAGGATGCTAAATTGCAAGAATTCAAGTTGGAATATTTCCAATTAATGGCTGCAAGAGAATCTAATGACAGTGCCAACATTTTTTAGCCACTAGGATGATCTATAATTAATTTCAAAAACTAAAAGTGATGTACATGTGAGTGTACATAAGTAAACATTTGAATCACTTGGTTACTCCCCTCATTAGGCGGTTTTAACCTTTAACCTTTGGTTAAAATAATTAAAATTTATATTCTTCATGACAATACGCAATTTGACTTTTTTTTTTTAGTTACATACTTACGTGTTTGTCCCACTAAATACCAAGATCTAGATTCCAAAAATAAAATTTCTAAGTCACTAGCCTTACCCATGAGCATGTTCAATGCTATGGAACCGAGCAGCATCGTGGCCTTTGCACTCTACAACAACAGCTCGTTCTTTCCTCCTCTTTTACATCAAAGTATAAAATCAATGAGGCAATGAGGAATAAGGAAAAGAGGATGCAAGCAAAAGAGAATAAACCTAGAAGTAATTCAGTTCCTACAATGAAATCTGTAATTGTCAGTTTGATAAGACGGTAGTCCTCGCCCCTACTGCACTCCCTTTCACATGCCAACTCTTTAACCATGAAAAAGAATTTTAAAAGGCAAATCATAAGTACTATTTCATGGAAATAAAAAAGCTTTCAACAACAAACGAAGATTTCCATATAAGAACTGGCTAACACAGGAATGCTCAACAAAAAGATAAGTCAATTAGATATGAACAGATGCAGCAGCCGTTAGAGCCTACCCTTGCAAGCTGCAAGTGACAACTATAATCCCTCGTGGAAAGGCAACTAAAATTTGTGACTGCATATATAGTTAAACCAAATTATAAAATAGCAAGTTTCTTCTGGAACCATAAGTATTTATAAAACTAAATGGCAATAGCTAAAGCTCTTAAACTTTGATCTCATCATCTGTGAGAGAATCTCTAGAACAAGCAACCAGAGTACTCTGGAAAAATAAGACTCTTGTTAATTGAAATTTGTGGTGTAAAATTGTAAGATGACACATGAGTGAACCTTATTCAGAAGAATGTTGAATTTTAACTAGGAAGAAATTATTGACCCCAATAATATAATGGGAGAGAAACTTTCACAGTGAACAGGACTCCCCAACAGGTAATGCCAAAAAAAAACCCGCATTTTAAAACCTAGCTATCCTGAACGATTTGTTGCAAGTCCAATTCCAAATCTTATGAAAGTGCCAATCGTATAAGAATTACCAGAGCCATGAAGACCATAGCAGACAGAATCGGGAAGCTTGATGAAGTGTCCTGAGACAGAACCTTCTGGTAACAATGCTATTGATGCTATTCCTTCCATCATCTCCTCCACCTTCCGTGTCGTCGACACCTCCTGTGTCTCCGCAATAAAATTTTCGAGGAGGAGAAGCAGAAAAAAATGTTTTAAGAAAAATAACCAAAGTTTGATTTTTCTACGGTGTTGATTCAGTGGCATTCATCGATCAACTCAGATTGCGAATGTTCCCAGACACCCAGTACAAAAGATATTTAGGCATTAGGCAACATATCCTTCGCTTCTTCCAAGGACTCGGTTCCTTTCCTTCTAGGCTTCCACCTATTCCTCCCCTCCCTGGCGTCGTTTTGTGAAACAGGGTCGTTTACGTTTTCGCCTTCAGGTTGTCGTTTTGTCATCTTCAGTTTCCATCTAGTTATTTAATTGAAAAGTAGGTCAAGAGTTTACTCATACACACACAAAGGTATCTGATATCTAGTGAAAAATTCGAACAGATGTTTCATTTTTAAGCAGCCAGAATCTCTTCGCCAAAACCAACGTTTGATGGTTAAGATTTTACTTTAATCTTGGAAATAATTTTATATTTCATATTCGTAGCCATCCAATTTTTTCTGTTTCATGAAGTATTTAACACTTAATTAAGCTCCCAAAAATTCGTTTTCTTTTATTAGACCAAGCAAGTTCTCTATCAATATTTAGACGTGTTTTTTTATAAATAAATAAATAAATAAGAACCTTACAAGACAAGAAAAGTGAAAACTGATTTTTATAAAACATCACTTTATATGTTTAGCATTTCTGTTGGATAAGACACGGCATTTTAAATTACTAGGAGAATTTCAAATTTTATCAATGTCTATACTTGTAGTAAGCCTAGATAAGCAAGCCTTTCAAATAAGATTCCTGCATAGTCAAGGATACGAGGGAGGAAATTGAAGGTACAAGCTAGAAGGGAGGGATTACTTTAATCCGATACCTTCAAATGCTACTTATCTTAACGCAAGATTCACCACAGAACAGCGACCAATATGATTGTTGCCCGTGGAAATCAATACTTGGATCAAGCAATCAGTTACTTGTGATATGAGCATTATTACAAGAACAATTTATTTGGTCATGTTATTGGTTTGAGCAAAACAAATTCGAGCAGTGATAAATAAAAAACGATCTTATACCAATTTTCAAAAGAGGCATGTGGTACATTATCATTTATAATCGTCTAGGCCACTCCACGACATCTGAATAATTTACTTGGGGGATTAGACGCATGATATACACAGTAGGAAGGGTCGCATTTTCAAAAAATTGAGTGAAAAGGCGATCAGAGAGGCTGGGGGAAGGCTTCTCGGCTGTCATCAGTAGTTGATTCTGAATCAGCTTCAAGTCTTTTAAAGACTAACTTTTGCTGGGGAAGTTGACCATTAGCAAATGCTGTGACTTCTGTGTCTACTAAAATCGAGTCCTCCTCCTTAAATTCTCCTCTTAAGATACCCTTGGCGAGTTCATTCTCCACATGCTGTTGAATCACTCGCTTCACCGGTCTAGCACCGTAGTTGGGGTCATACCCCAAACTTCCAAGAAGTTGGACAGCAGCGTCTGTCACCTTGATTCTCATCTTCCGATCCGCGATTCTCTTCTGCACACGCTCCAACTATAACACACAAACATGCCGTGAGATGAGCGGTTTAAAATGCCACGAGATTGACAAATTTCTTACCACTAGCAACTAACTACTAGTCAGAGCAGCAGGCACAAAGTTTTACATTGGTTTCTAACAAATACAAGTTGGCCCATCCGTTTCAAATACTTCAACAAGTGGGAAAATGCTAGCTATTGTCAATAATGGGGTTCGAACCCATGCCCTTTCAGACCAGTACCTGAACTGTTGAATGTAATGGGGGAGAGAGAAGTACGTTACCTGTAACCTGACAATGCTGCTGATTTGGTCGCGGTCCAGAGGCTGGAACACAATATATTCATCAACTCTATTCATGAATTCAGGGCGAAAGATGGACCTTGCAGCATCCATTACCCGCTGCTTTATGGCCTCATAAGCTAGCTCTTTTGGAGTCTCTTCGTCAACATTGAGGATGTACTGGGATCCTACATTTGATGTCATAATAATAACAGTGTTGGTAAAACTCACTGTTCGACCCTGTGAGTCAGTCACTCTACCATCATCCAAAATCTGAAGGAAAACATTGAAAACATCTGAGTGTGCCTTCTCGATTTCATCAAACAAGATAACTGCATAAGGTCTGCGGCGGACTGTCTCAGTTAGTTGCCCTCCCTCTTCATACCCTACATATCCAGGTGGAGCTCCAATCAATCTTGAAACTGCATGCTTTTCCATATACTCACTCATATCAATTCGTACAAGTGCTTCTTCAGTATTAAACAAATAGGAAGCCAGGGCCTTTGCTAGCTCTGTCTTGCCAACACCAGTAGGTCCCATAAACATGAAACTCGCAATAGGGCGGTGAGGATCTGAAAGGCCTGCTCTTGAACGTTGGATAGCCTCAGCTACTGCCCGAACAGCAGGATCTTGACCAACAACACGCTTATGGAGCTCTTCCTCTAAATGCAACAACTTTTCCCTTTCTGTCTGCTGAAGCTTTGAAACAGGGATACCAGTCCACTTGCTTACAATCTCAGCAATATCACTTCCTGTAACTTCTTCTCTCAGCATAGACTTCCCAGATTTAATATATTCATCTAACTCCTTCTCAGCATTTTCAAGTTGCCGCTGCAATGAGTTTAGACTGCCATACTTCAGCTCAGCAGCACGATTAAGATCATACTCCCGCTCAGCTTGTTGGATCTCAAGATTTACTCTGTCAATCTGCACATATAAATGCAAAAGTGGTGAAAAACTGATTTTCATCTTCTGATTATTATTATGCCATCTTGTTAAGCAGATTTCTAATTTCACACATAAAGTACTAAATCAACTGCATATGGGATGCAAGTTACTTGTGATGGTTACTCCGCATTAATTTTTTTTTAAAAAAAAATAAATCTTGCAATCTTTTAAAATCCACCCCAAAAAAATAAAATAAAAAATAGAACAAGTAATTCTTTTATGCCCCGATTGGTACCATGGAAGTGGGAAGAGGGAATTGGAAGTGGAAGTGGAACTCAACCTTTTGTATGTTTAGTGCAATGGAAGTCACTTCCTAGTGGAACCCACTTCCACAAAAAACGTTGGAAGTGAGTTCCATCCCTCACCCTATGGAAGTGGGTTCCTGTTCCACTTCCATGACTCGCTTTCCCCTTTTGCCCTTATACACTTTCTCCTCTCTCTTCTGGCAACCAGATCCTCCACAGCGACGGTCCTCTACCAACAACGTTTTCTTCTGATTGAATCTGGTGTGAACAGAGCAAGTTCGTGGTGACGACAAGATCTGGGTCCAGAACACGAAGATCAAATAACCGAGGGTTCATTCTTAGATTTTAGATTGTTGTGAAATGAGCAATCTTTGACGGGTACACACCCTTAAAAGAAGAGACACAGCTACAAGATTTGAAATTGAGCAACAATAGATTAAGAAATCAAGGGTTTGTTCTTAGATTTGATTTCATACTTAAAATTGTTTTTGGGTTATTGTTGATGGCTAGTGGCTGTGCTCCCTCTTCAATGACAATGGCTCCAAAGCCCCCTCTATCCAAGAATCTTTTTCAATTTATGATTTGTTTTTGGATTAATCTGTTCAGTTAGCAAAATTTTATTTCTTTGTTCATGAATTTGTTTTGTTTTTATGAATTTTAGCTAGGTTTATTTTGTAGTTTGGATTCTTGATGAATTTTTTCATGGCGGAAGTTCAGTTTCTGAAGGTGGGAGGCACGACAAAGATGAATGAGAGGAAGAGGATGATTCGATTTTTCAGCTGGGGTTATTCTAGTATTTTAGTTTTTTTGCACGACAAAGATGAATGAGAGGAAGAGGATGATTCGATTTTTCAGCTGGGGTTATTCTAGTATTTTAGTTTTTTTAATATATATTTCAATTAAAATTTATATCTCACTTCCATAGTCATACCAAACACACTTTAAACTTCACTTCCTCTTCTATTTCCACTTCCAATTCCATAAAAACTCTTCCCAAGTACCAAACGGGGCATTAAGGTTTCTTAATTTGAATAAAACAGAAATAGAACCATTAACTATAATTATAAGAATCCAACCACATACCTCTTCTTTAATTGACTGGATACGAGTCATTACAGACTTTTCATGTTCCCACTGCTCAGTCAGCTCAGCTTGTTTCTCTTTTAGGAGAGAGAGCTCAGCCTCAAGACGATTTAACCTATCCCTAGAAGCTCTGTCGGTATCATTTGTGAGAGAAAGTCTCTCCATCTCTAGTTTCAAGACTGATCGATTGATCTCATCAAGTGCAGTTGGTTTAGAAGTAATTTCCATTTTCAGTTTAGCAGCTGCCTCATCAACCAGATCAATGGCTGCAATTTAATAGTAGTAAACAGTAAGTGCTTAAAGAAAAGCATCATTTCTAACCCATAAAGGGAAATAAAATCAGTAGGAAGTAAAACACAAATATGTTATCAAAAGGTCACAAGTGCTACAGCTTTGAAGATATTTACAAATCAGTATCAGCTGACAGCTGATGCTGTATCATTTCCACCTCGAAGATGACATACTGTTCTCTTACGGTTAGCATTCTAATGGTTTTGGGATCAATTGTTAGCATAATAACCTTAACTACCACCCATTAGCCCTTGACTAAATGATGCGTCTACATTTCCGAAAAACAAGCTTAAGGCAGATAGAAGATGTTCATTAATAGAAATCAGATTGCTTCCTCATATTGGTTGCAAGAATACAAGTCAAAAGTTCTCAGCATCACACATGTATGCATGAATCTTCTATAAGCAAATCATCTTCTATGATATTGCCACATTTATTATTACCTTTGTCAGGCAAAAATCGCCCGCTGATGTAACGATCTGAAAGAATTGCAGCTTCCACAAGTGCACTGTCAGAAATGCGAACTCCATGATGCAGCTCATATCTTTCCCGAAGTCCTCTCAGTATAGAAACAGTATCTTCAACTGAAGGTTGGTCAACATAAACTTGCTGGAAACGACGCTCTAGTGCTGGGTCCTTCTCGATATATTTCCGATACTCATCCAATGTTGTTGCACCAATACATCGCAACTCACCCCGACCAAGCATAGGCTTTAAGAGATTACCGGCATCCATAGCACCATTCGTAGCACCTAATATAATAGAGATTAGGTTGCAATCAAATATAACATTCTCATTTCAATTTATATTCAACATTTTCAGGCAAATAGGTTGCCAGCTATTTTTAGGTAAAAAAAAAATCCATCAAAATATATAATCTTATTCCATAAGAAAATCTTCCTCTCTAAGAAAAATCGCTGTTGTTCTTTGAATCATGGGAGAGAGCACAGAAAAGAAACAAAGAATGACTGCACAGAAACTGCAGACCCTTTAACTAGAATTTAGATTACTAGAAGATCATTTGCCTAAAACTAGATAGTTTTGAAGCTTGATACCTGCCCCAACAACGGTATGAATCTCATCAATGAAAAGGACAGTCTGGCCTTCAGATTCTGTCACTTCTTTAAGAACAGCTTTCAATCTATCCTCAAATTCTCCACGATACTTTGCTCCAGCAATAAGTGCACCCATGTCAAGAGATATAAGCTGTAAAGCAATAAGCAAACCAGATCAGTTCTCTAGCATTGAGCTGACACATACCCCAAATGTTTTTTACTCCATGAGCCCATTCTTGCCCCCTTTTCCTTCCATAATCAGCCCTAATAAGTGTAGCCTATATATTTGAATAAAGAACGTACCTTACGATTCATTAAAGCTTGAGGAACATCTCCTTGAACAATTCTCTGTGCAAGTCTGTTTAATAGGAAGAGTAAGGTTAGTATACAAAGGCATAGTAATGAACAAGAATGAAATTAGACAAATAAGGTACAAGCAAGACCAATTTATATGATGATTTGATCAGCTATTTTTCCTCACAAACTTATGAAATATCATCACATATTAAGAATGAACACATTGTTGAATTACTTCTCTGCCATGAGAAAATTTGTAGAATAAGTTGCACAAGGAATTAGGGCCCACAGATATTACTAGCAGCAAGCTGAATTCAGCACATGAATATATTTCAGATAGAGTAGAAGTTCAAAAATAATAAAACAAGACTAGGACAAAGACCTTAGTGCTTACCCTTCAGAAATTGCAGTCTTCCCAACACCAGGCTCACCAATTAGCACAGGATTATTCTTTGTTCTTCTAGAGAGAATCTGAATGCACCTACGTATTTCATCATCTCTTCCAATGACTGGGTCAAGTTTGCCAGCTCTGGCCATTGCTGTCAAATCCTTCCCATATTTTTCCAAAGCTTCGTATTTCCCTTCAGGATCTACAATATATTTAACATAGAACATATAAAGTTCAGCTCCTAATAGTCATAACCAAGTGAAGGGCAACCTAAAACCATTGGTCTACCACTATCTAGAAGTAGCAAGATCATTGACCGCTTAATGGAACATAAACTACTCTAACTAATTCTACCCAAGATGGAAGGGGAAAAAAGAGGACAGCACAGGTAACTATATTTATAAAAAGAATTCAAATGGAAATGTCATTACCTTGGTCAATAACTGACTGACGTCCCCTTATGGACTCTATCGCAGATTTTAGAGCTTGCAGAGAAATTTGAAAATCTTTAAACAATTGCTTTCCAAATCGTTGGTCTTGGGTGAAACCAAGAACCAAGTGTTCAACTGACACAAATGAATCTCCATACTCTTTCTTGAAATCCCTGGATCTCTGAATCAATGCTTCCAAATCACGCCCCAACATTGAACCAGCTGATTCCCCCAGAACCTAGTACAAACGAACATGAGCAAGATATCAGTTAGGGTCATTTTTTATCAATGATATTGATATATATTTTTCAAGCTTCATTTTGATTAATGCCTTTTCAATTCCACTTCCACCGTCAATATGCAGTCTCGCACTTTATCAATTTAGGAACAAGGAAAATGTAAAGGCTCCAAAATGGATTCCAACAGAAAAAGAATTAAACTTTAAACTAACACTAATAAAATCCCAAACTAGTTAGAACAGATTACTCACCTTGGGTTGCCGTTGGATGTACTTATCAGTGGCCTCTAGTAACCGAGTATTCTCAACCCCAACCTTGGAAAAGATCCGGCGAGCGAGCCCATTCTTCTGCTCCAGCAAAGCTTTCATCAAGTGCTCCGTCTCCACAATCTGATGCTTGTTCTCTTTTGCAACTTCCGGCGATGAAACAATCGCTTGCCACGCCATTTCTGTGAACTCTTGCTGCGTAATCTGCTAGTCCATCAAAATTCAGCGTCAACCACTCCATCTCCAAAGCACCAAACTAAACCAACAATCAACTACAAATGAGCTGAAACCAAATATATTAAATTGACAACTGTTTAGAGCGAGTTTGACATTGAAGCAAGATTGAATTTCCACAGAACGTTTTACTAGTTGCCATGATCACTACCGAAGCTTGAAAAGAAATCAAAAGTAATTCGCAAAATCCACGGTACCCTTCCACTTGAAGCTTCACAGCGGACAGAGAACTGTTTAGAGTTTCTTCGAATTCTTGGAAATCCATTAGTCAAATAAGCCGTTCTATTCAATGGCAGGGATTTTAAGGCTTTAAGAGACGCGTGTTTCGACTTCGAAGGAAAACTTAGGAAGAGCTGTGGTTGAGCAAATCGAGCATCGTTTCTATTACAGCAAATGGGAACTGAATGATGAGGGCTGAGCCCAGAAAACGCCGTCGTAGAGGACATGACTAGTCCCCAGAAACTCCAGTGAGCTTATCTGGTTAACAATTGGGAAACGAGCGAGGTTCAGAAATAAAGATTGCGACTTTGCGGGGGAATGGGGAAAAGGCTAAAAATAAAAAGAGTTGTGACTTGTGAGTGTAGAGAATTCGGGCAGGTTCGAAGAGGTAGTAGAAGCCTTCACAGATTGTTTGCGTACGCCCAATGCCCGATGTGCCGCCTCCACCAGGTTCATACACGTGGGCCAATTTAGAGATATGATAGGCGCGGCGACGTATACTATATATAATTCCTTTTTTTTTCTTGGCAGGGAATTTTTATATTGCTTGAGGCTAATGTTTCTCCTGGGCACTGTACCTAATTACTTCCTCTAGTCTTAATTATAAAAACATTTTTATAGTGCAGATTGTACTATAAAAGTATTCCTATAATTAGGACCGGAGATAGTACCTTACAAAGTCTAAAAATTTATACCCAGTTTGGGGTCATGCATTTTGCTAGAGTTTAGAATGAATGATATTATTTATAAATCATCAATAATATGATTTTCTGTAATTTTTTATAAACATATAAATTTTATACATTGATGGTATTGGCGTTAATTTATAGGAGATCGTATTATTTACAAATTATGACATGTTATGGCTAGTATAGTTCCTTTTTTCCCATCTAAGAGATAACTAGTAGAATTCATTTCAGGCAATGCGTAAACAGTCCCATTAATATAGACATAATGCAGACACATGAACCATCATAGCATTCACTGGTGTTAAAAAATGGAGTAGTAATGGAAGAAAAGGATTCTATTCCAATTTGGGACTTGTAAAGAACAGTCCAAAATAGAGACTTGCCACTGAGATTGTTCATGGATGAATGTGGATGTAAACATGTCAACGTTTCTTAGGAACATTGTGAAAGTTAAGTAGTTTGAAGTACAGCTTGGCATAAAAACTCTTTGATGTTGTATGTTTGATTCCACTTACAAACTCATACAGTTAGTGCAAGCTCTCTTAATTAAAAAAGTGATACTTGAAATATGTAATACACCCATGGGCTGAGCAACACAGGGTCTCTACTTGCTCAAATACAAGTTCAACAATCAATCAGTGAACAGTGATTAGGGCTCTGTTAGTTTCTCATGGACTTCATCAGCAGATCACATATATTAACAATATACTTTTTTTTTGGTCAATTTTTTTTTTTTATACAAGGCGATAGGGGAGGGGGATCAAACCTAGGACCTAGGGGGAAATTAATCCCAATACAACTACACTACTAGTAGTGCTGTTTTTTTTTTTGGTCAAAATATATTAACAATATACGGCTGCTCCATTGGAGTCAAACTTTTTTTTGGCTAATATCTTCAACTTTTTTGGGCCTATCAAAAAAAAATGTGGTGGAAAAGAGGAAAACAAGTTGTCATTTTCTTACCCCTCGTCTTTGGGCTGGCGGCGTGGGGTCGGGCCTTCCTCACCTCGGGGGGGGGTTCGATCCCGTTGCGTTGGTCAAAACGGGGGAGATCCTCGCCTGTGAAGAAGCAGTGGTAACGTACTTATTTGGTAGAGGTGGAGACGCGTGTGTTTCTCACAAGATCCTCATGATGGGCCCAGCCGCTTTGGATCAGAAAGTGAAATTTCAACCTCTTTCCTAAAATTTTATTATAAAAAAAAAAAGTTGTCATTTTCTTTTATTTTAAATAATTTCGTATGACACGGGCATTGGCCCAAAAAAGTTGAAGATATTAGCCAATAAATAAATAAATAAAAAATAAGAAGCAATACATTATGCAAAGCCATGGAAATATGGGTAATACTAATAATATGAAATTAGTGTTGTACAAATAACTTTTTCTCGTAGTCATTCATCAATGAAAAGGAGCCCAAGTTTACAACAAAGTTCATTATAAATTAACGATGCTAGTGAGGAATCAAAACTATCATCTCAATTTATACACGAGAAATACTGCCTCAAATTTGCCGCACATACGACCAAGGGTAAAGGAGTTTCTTTTCCCCCTTATGAGAACTATTAGATCATTTCAGCGAAAAGATAAGTTTCAAAATGGCCTCTAAAAAATTTATAGGGATTAAATCATTTCATGAAACCATTTTAAATTTTTTATATTTAGTGGTCCTATATGTATTTCGCACATTTCCATTGGGTCGTAATGGTACAAAACGAATATCAACATATATCCTACTAAAAGTTCCCAAATTCAATGCATCTGTGCCAAAGCAATCTCAAGAACGACGCCTACAATTTATCATATCATATCAAAATTTAAAAGGATGGGGTGTAAAAATGTGGTACTAATAAAAATAAAACAACTAAAAAATGAGGGGTAAATCGCTGTACTAGTGGCGAAATTTCATAGTATAACTGTCTCAATTCTGATCCTTGCCACAACTAAAATGACGACTTGGCGTGTATCTTCCATCTTCAGCGTTTAGTTTATTTTCTGAAGTTCTTCACTAAGCAATCCTCAATACAGGCGCCCGAAGTGAAGACCAAAACTATTTCATCCTTTCATCAAGCACAAATACAGGATCAGTTTTTCTGTCACAAGACTGAAAAGTGATTCTCAAGGCCATTCCAGGATGATACAAATTTGCAAAAATATAGGGGATGGCAGCAAATCCATTATCCACCCACAGTTTTATATCGTTTTGCCCTGTCAACAAAACCTCTATTTGACTTCTCAAATTCATCTTTAAGAAAATCTCAAGCCAAAAAAATTTAGATGAAACCTTTTTAACTTGTCTCTTTGGTGTATGCAGTTGTTCAAACCAACAACACTCTTCTTGTAAACTGACTATGGTTCCACGATATGACAGTTCCTGACAAAATCATTTGAATAATTGACATACTTGGTCCAAAATGGCCGAAGATGTTCAAAGCCAATTTCCAACCAGGGTTTCGACTGCCCATTGTAGTGGATAACTGCAGCCTTCTTTACACTCTCAATATTTGTTTTATTCTGATATCCCAAGCCAAGCATGTGCCAGGAGGGATCAATTGGGTGAACATGACCTTTGAATGCAATTAAAGCAGGCGGTAAGGTTCCAAGCTTCCACATTGTCAGGTTAGACTTCAGATTCTGCAACAGAGGAGTCGTCAACATTATCCTCTTTCAGAAAGGGGGAAAATAGGACATAAAAATAGATAGAAAATTGAGGTCCACATGTCTTCCCACACCACTGCCTTACAAATTAACATGTGAAAAGGTTTTAGCCACTCAATCCGTTGTTGTAAAATAGCACCAAATTAACAAGCAGGATAAATTTACTCAGTAATTAAAAAAATTAGAATATTGTTGATTATATTCTACTTGCATTTTTACCTCTTTAAGCCAGGAATGGTATGTATCTTTTATGTCTGTTTTTCTCCATGCCCGCAGATCAAAGATATTCATCCCATAAGCCCATGCACACTCATTGGGGTCCAAATTCTTTGCAATACGAGGGTGGGAAAAATTAAAGTAATTTCTAAAACGCTTAGACATAACCCATTCATCTTCACCTCTGCAAGTTTCCACAGCTCCATTAACTTTTCCTTCTAGATCAATTTCCCAAAGTTGAGACAGGTCACGCTGAATTACCACATCATCATCTAGAAAGACAACCTTGTCAAGGTTTGGGAAAAGCTGTTTGGCACACACAATGAAAATTTAATCAGCAAAAATTGTTTCATCACCACCCATTTTACTTCTGAAACAAGAGAAGGAAAGAAGTGCGGCAGGAGTTATAAAAAAAATGGAACAGAGAGTTTTTGCTAATAAAATGGCAATCTCAACATCAGTAACATTGATACAACCCCCCCACCAAAAATAAAAAAAAAAAAAAAAATCTCTGAGCCTTTTCATGGCTTGCCATAGTAACAAGTTTTGCTCCTTTGTATTCTATAAACATAACCCAAAGATTTGATATAATCAATCTATGTAAGCTGATGCCATTTTATGACATAATTTTACGACATCTCTTATCTGTTCAATTACTATGATATGAAAGAAATTCTTTTCAATACCCTAAGCTATATATGCTACTAAAATTTCAGTTCAATAAAACTTTGATAGCTTCATGAAGCACAATTTTGCAGAAATATAATCACCTCATGATGAACCAGACTATTGGTCACGTTCTAAGGTTGATTGTTTTACTACTTTTAGATTCCTTCCCATAAATATAAGATTCATGAGTGGGAAGAGAAAGAAGGACAAAAAGATAGGGGCATAAGCAACTTGTCTACGAGAAAATCCTAGATGAGAGGAGTTGACAAATCTAACTTGCCTCTGGTAAGTATATTCGGAGATGGTTGAGTAATGATATGTACTTTGGACTTCTAGACATCAATTTTGAAGCAAAAGTGCGTGGAGTTGTATCACTGAGATTGGCTCCTGCAACATGATTCCCATGGTAGTAATTTCTGATCCCGTTTTGATTTTCCACTGCTTCAAGTACTGGAACATTTTCTCTAGTTAACCAGTCAAACTGGTGAATACCTTTGACTTCAACTATAGCAGGGTAGGCAGGATTAAGCGCAAACCATGAGTGCATGCCTGCATACGTTTTTTTGTCTGTTATGACATGGAAGACTATCTTGTCAGGGTTCACTGATGACTGGACAGTAGAAGTAACAACTACTGAGGCAGCTAAAATGTTATCGGTTGACACAATAAAATGGTGGTAGGAGTTGTCAGACAGCAGAGGAAGTAACTCTGGAGGTGGCAGTTGTTTGCGTGCATGAGCACTTGAGGAGTATTCATCAGTCAAACGCAAAGATAGACAATGAATCCCTTTAGGGATTGAACTTGCTGCAATGTGTTTGTTCATTAGCTCTGCAAACTTGGACTCTCTGATATCTCTTTCAAATTTCTCCATCTGCATAAAGAAGCATCACATCATAACAAAGACAAACAAATACACCCTTTTTTAACACATAAAATATTGCCTGGGGCTGGGATGAGCAAATGCAATCAAGGCGTTTAAGGGTAGAGCAGTTATATGAAAGGCAGGCAAATGCATCCACACTACCCACATCATGAAGAAAGTAAATATCTCTTAATAAACTAACTCTATAACAAGAAAGGGAGCTGGAAATGGGGAAGAAGTACTGTAAAGTAATGTAGTGCTCTTAAAATGAAGCCATAAAAGAACAAGTAAATCTTCTATATTATGCAGTATCCCCAAACAAAGTTATTCTTGTTGTATTAGGTCATTAGAAAAAGCAATCAACTAAATGGTCTTGGAAAAGTTTGGCTTAAAGGCCTCCGTTTGAGAAATTTGGAATTCTGCAAGGTATTAGAGAAGAAATTTCTATAATCAGGTGATAACAGTCATAAGCAACTACCCAGAGTAGATCTCCAAGAGCAGAAGACCACGGCCTTTGGACCCTCTACATTCACGCATTCGTGTATTCAGAGAGAGTAGCACAAGAAAATGTTATGTATGGGGCCCACATCTCATATAACATTAATCCACTTTTTCTCTCTCTATCTCCTTCTGAATGCACCTTCTACATTCATTTTGTGAATGAAGGGTATCTGGGCCAAAGAACAAGTTGCTATACTTGAGCCACGGAATAGTAGGATCAAGAGGGAAGGACACAAGGAACCACAAACTGCTAAAAGTAATTACTTTAACAAATACAAAAGGAATGAATGATTGATAAATAATCATAAAAAAGTATGTGATGTCAGATTCCACATCATAATTAAAACACGGTTTAGTTTTCCACATATTAGACTACATAAACACAAAATATTCTCAAATTCCTAAAAGATATGATAAACATATGACAATGATTTATCAGTGTTGGGGCACGTAAAACAAATTGAAGGTGAAGATAACGGTGAGGGTAATTTAATCCTGACAATGTATTTCTTGCTAAAAGAATCTAGCTAAGAATCTAATAAATAGAAATTTAGGGTTAAGTAGCTGTGATGATACATTGATGAAATGGAAAGATGCTTCGAACCAAGATACACCACTGAAGAGAAGAATACAAATCCTTAAAAAGGAAAAAACAAAGACTGAGCGGGCTCATATATTGGAGGAAAATCAGAAAAGTATAAAACTCTTGAATCTTTTGTAGATACCAACTCTCAAATGCAAAGGGTTTTAAGGAATTTTCATTGATTCGTAAAAGTATAAAAAAATCTCAACTAATTTGGAATATACTATCTGAAAACTAATATGTGTGTTCATGCAAGTCCTTAGACAAAAGAACAACAAAAGACAGCTGACTTCAGTTTCAGAAAACCATTTCCCTTTTCAACCTCAATTAACCAAGAAGCAAATAACAATTCAAATAAATCTCACAGGCAACTTACCATTCCTCTTAACAAAAATGCAAACGTCTTAGCGTCATATTGGTTATTCTTCATATCAGAAACCAGTTGTTCAAATGAATCAGGCAGCTTTAAACCATTTGGGATTTCCCCACTCCTGACTTTCTCAAGGATCTTATAAAAATCTCTAACCAATTTCTCCTGCATCATAATTATCATCACAAGGGTTCAGATAAAAACTAAAAATCCAAAATTTTTGCCGGATATCTCTTTGAAGCTGACAGAATAATGAAATAAAGCAATATTTACCCCCGAGTCATCAGCCCTACCAAGAAGCCTGGGTCCTAACCGCCTGCCCAAACAGCCTGGAGCACCAAAATAAATACAAGTACGCAGTCAAGGATCTAAAAAGAATGAAGGCATGAAAGAAACAATGATGTTTCAGGATCTAACCTAACTAACATAAAGAAAGCAACTGACTGCAACAAGATAAATTTAATAAGTGATAAAATCAGGTAAAGCAAAAAATTTATTAACTGGCTCATAGCAGTAGAAGCCTTCTATGTTTAAACAGGGACCTCAAAAAACAATTTTTATCACCCAAGAATTTATAATCAAATGATAAGTGAAGATAGTTCCGATTATAAAACACATTGATTTGTAACATGAAATAATGAACAGCGAGCCTAGTAGAGCAATGTTTGTTTCCATGCGATAGGAACCTCTTGATAAATAATTTTGAGTTCAAGCGCAATCATATTATGCAAATTAGGCAGTTAAACAATCCAGCCACTTCGGATCCTTATATGCGTAGTCACGCTAGGAATAACACTTTTATTATCAAATTAAAATATGCAAACGAAATCACCTAAATTGCCAGAAAAAATATCAATGTAAATTTATAATCCCTCTAAATTCAGGGTTACATTTGTTAGAAGGGGGTGGGGAAAGAGAAAAGAAAATCAGAGAAGCGTGGACATGACAATATTAACCCAATGTTGAAGCCAAGATCTATGTCAACAAATCAACGAACTGATAGATAGTATCAATAGGATCAGAATACTAAGAATTTAAAGGTCAAGATGATAAGTTTATATTAGAGTACCAAATGAGGAGCACTTGTTGACACCTTCAAGGGTAACAACAGCAGTGAGAATGAAAACAAACGGCAACAAGAACGCAAGGATGAGGATGGTGTGGAAGAGGGTTCGATAAGAAATGTGGCGAGCTGCGACCTTGACCTTCATCAAGTCAATAAAGCCATTTTGCTCGATATCGTGATGCTTCGCATGCTAGGCGAGAAGCGAAGCTGCATCGTCGTATATGCAGCCCCAGGTCGTTGCCGTCCACAACAACCCTAGCAGAGTCGCCGCAACTTACTATATCTATCGCCAGCCATAGTATCAACACACACACCATCAGATCCAATTCCACATGCCCCAACAAACCACAGGCAATGCCCCAGCGATTGAGTCCGGGATTGCAAGTAAAATTTAGATCTATTAATCTGAGTTCCGCTCGAATCTGTGCCTTTATGTGGCCTTTTGAAAGACCGCATTTGGCGTAAAGCAAACCGGTATCGCAGAATCAATCAAATACTTCCAATTTCTGGGTTACAATGAAGTTCCTCTCCCACGGATCAAGAGGGGAAGCGCAGAGAGGGCCAGGGACGGGGAATCGAGGGGAGAGAAAAATCGAACCTGTTGCTGTTGGATGTTTTTGTGTAACAATAATCTTCCGTGGTTTATGCCGAACTATCTAATTGGTCCAACCTATACTTTCCTTTTTCCGGAAAATCATAAAAAATTAAAAATAATAATAATAAGCCTTCAAAGAGTCAAAAGAAAAGCGTGCAGATTACAGGTTTGTGTTTGACCTTGCGGTTAGGAGGAAAGGAGGTGATTTTGGTGCTAAATTTACTAATTTAGAGACTTCCTATGTTTATGGGCAAGTCTTTAAAGCAGCATAAAGCAAATTGTGGTTAATTTTAGTTTAACTCTTTTTATCTTTTGTGGTAAGTGTGAGGCTGAGTAATAAGGTGGGAAGAGGCAATGGTGGGAAAAGGTTTGGTAAGATGTGAAGGGTGAAAAGATGGAATGTTATTTTTAAAACAAATACTCCTCTATTGTTCGGTGCCATGTGAAACTAGTAGTGTTATACATACATACCACGAAGGAATGGTAGCATTTAAGACGATCAAGGTATACCATAAAAAATCAAATGGGCTTGATTAGCTTAAGTACTATAATTGGCATGAGTGTAAAAAAATTATATCTAAATTGATGGTATGAGAAATCGATTCTCTTTCTGTTTCTGGTATTTTGAAATCACATGGTTTCTATGTGGCTGAAAACAAAAAAATTCCTCGCATCTTAACCTGCATAAGCTGCTCCTTAGCTCACTTTTAGAGAACTTGGTGTTATAATTTACTAATTGTATCTAAATTACGTCTTATAAAAATTGAGGAGCCCTTGAAAAATTAATTTATACATACACATATAAGCAGATCTATGATCAAGCATCGAAGCACTTCTCGGATCACCATTCATTTATAACATCCTTTAACTAATGCATGAATCTCTTCCCAACTATTCATTCTTCAAATAACCACGATCAGGTAATACGGAGACCATTATGGCACAATCATTCATAACCTTCTCTTTGAACTAATGCATGAATCTCTCGTCCCAACTCCACATTCTTCAAATAACCACAATCAGGAAACACGGAAACCATTATTGCACAGTCAGACTCCACATCTCTATTCTCCATCTTCTTGTTATAAAACCATCAAAGCCTCATCTATACAGGAATTTCGAAAATACCCATTAATCATGGCATTCCAAAACACCACAGTCCGTTCCTGCATTGAGTCAAAAGCCAGTTGTGCCGCTTCTTTTCTCCCCACAATTAATATGCATTAACATCAGATTGTTCTGGACAAACATGTCCAAATCAAAGCCAGTTTCCAAAGTCCACCCATGAACTCCAATACCCATGTGTCAATCAACGACACGTCACCACACGTCTTGATGGCAAATGGATACGTAAAGTTGTCGAGCTGACTCTGACCTGAAGTAAGCATATCAACAAACAGTTTCAGTGCCACCATCCAGACAATACATCTTGATCATTACATTGCATGAGAACAAGCTTCGATGGGGCAATTTAGCAAACAGACCGTGCGCAATGAGGCATGATTGCATCGTGCATAGGTCGTGGCTATAATTGAGCAAAGCTGGGAGGATGAATAGGAAAAAAGACCAAAATCAGATGAAGCAAAAAAATTATTAACTGACTCATAGAAGTAGAAGCCGGCTGTGTTAAACAGGGACCTTGAAACGCAACATTTACCGACCCCAAGAATTCAATAACTGATGATAGCTGAAAGGGTGTTTCAAGCTGGTCGGTTGTTCACCACCATTTTGGAAAGTACAAGATAAAGCGCATGCTGTTCTTCTTTCCTTCACGCCAATAGTAGCAAGCAAAGCATTGTACAAGTGAACAAGTCAATAATCACGACACACGATTAATTTTGACACTCGACCAACAAATTTTGATACACATTAGCATGCACAAGTTTCAGAATGTTATCTTCTAGACTAGTCAATGAGAGCGAACATTGTTCAGTGAAATTGCCACACCAAGAATTTTGCACCATTAGTAATAACTGAATGAAAACAAATGACTTAGATTCAAACAGGAGGTGAGTTCGAGTAACAAGTTAAGTGATACAATCAAAATCAACTTGCAGAACCATGATTCCCTAGAGAAGGAAGGGAGCTCTGTCAATCTGAAATCCATACAAATACTGCTAACAAGTTACAATCCAATTGTGCAAACACAATCTAAAGTCAATGCACCACTACAAAATTACAGACAGATGCCTACAGTTTTAACGTCTATCAAATCAAAATTCTTCCACCCTTACTCTTCGCCAGATCATTTCTAGTTTCCATCTTTAAAGGCAATGGGGCAGAAAATATAACCTTCCCTTCATTTCTACAATCATTCTTGAGATGCCTTTTGAAGTTTCTTTCACCATCACTGCTCTGTGCTGATCCCTCATTGTCCAGTATGACTTCCTCATCAACTTCAGCACCATGAGAAGAATCCAGAACATCTTCAACTTCATTTCTAATATTCTCCAAAATCTCTTCCTGTTCATCGCTAGACGAAATTCCATCCAAACAAATCGCATCTTCACTCAGAGCTGTTTCATAAGTGTTGCTGTAGATCTTGGAGACATTTCCACTCTCTGCAAAGCTTACAATTTTCTTCACTTTAGGTTGATGCTGAACCTCTTGCCTGTGAACAAAAACCCCATTGTTAGTTGGGGCTACTCCCTTTCTTCTTCTAATTACTATACTGGGATCCGCATCATCATCATCATTGTCATCCATGAAATGAAGAATGCCCTCAGATTTTACGTCCTCCTCCTCATTTGCGGAAAGCTTACATAATCGGCTAATCCTCTCAACTCTTCCCCTGAGGTTCTCCACCAGTTTTCTCTGATCATGACCTAAATCCCCATGTTTAGAGTGTAAAACTCTGGATTTGTCAATGTTTTGACCAAGCCTCACATTCTTCGTTGCTTTGACTAGCCGCAAATGCTTTTTCACAGCAACCCCTTCAATGGAGTCCAAAAATTGTCCTATATCTCTGCTAATGGACTTCTTCCCATCCCTGATCATCGGATCGCAGCACTAGAAACATCACAGAAAAAAGTTGGAAAAAGAAAAAAAGGACACTAAAAAAATGAAAAAGGAAGAGCTAAGATTAAAAAAGTTCTAGTGATCAGATTACTTCGATAGAATCAAGCTGGAGAAGCAACTCCATGGCCTCACGGGAGAGAGCTGCATAATCAATGTGGGCATCGTTGGAAAGCCGCGATCTGAGAGCATTAAATCTCGACTTGATAGAGCCTAGCTCCTTAAGCTGCCTGAGGGTTCTCGATCTACGAACAAGGAAGGCGCGGAAGTGTGTTTGAATAACACGAGCCGCCGTGTCCCGTAGGGAATAACTCGGAGACGGATGATAGCCACGCAGAGAAGAAGGAAAATGGTGGAGAGACGATTCAAGGGCTTCAATTCGGCAGAGAAGGGAGGCGATAGCGGAGAGGGATTGTTGTTCGTGTTGGCGCAGGCGATTTTTAGAGGGATATTTATGGTACTGGTTCTGATTAAGAAACCTGTAGGCCTCAGATTGGTCGCATTGAGTGTAAAGATGTGGCGGCAGAGGATCACGCTGACCAAGAAGTGAAGCAATGGCTTGGAGCAACTGGTCTGTTGATGGGGGAGGTGGAGGTGGCGGTGGAGGGCAACAATTGGGAGAAGGGTTACAGTAGCAGTGAGCGGCGGCGGTCGGGAGTGGCGGATATTGGTGATGGCAGGGATGGGAGTGGTGGTTTGGGCAGCGAGAGGCCATTCAGTATGGCGTCTGAAACCTGGGAGATCGTGGGAGTATCAGCGCAGAGAACGAAGGAGGAGGATTTTGGGGTGGGGTTCAGGGGGTGCGGGTCCACTGATTACCGGCGAAAATAGGAGTCGACGACACGTCGGATCCGATGGAGCGATGTAAAAGTTGGAGTCTACTTTTACGACAACACGGTGTGGAGGGCTGCTATGTCCACGTGACACCAAGCATGTGAGAGTGTGAGACACTGAGACTACGACCAAGGTGATAGATATTCGTTGGCAACGGTTTGAAGCCTGGCATTGTGGATGGTGGATACTTTCTTATAATGGAGTGTTTAGTGATTACGATAGCACAGTAGTTTCAGGAAAAAAAAAATTATAGGATAAAATTCATCTCACATATTTAACTTATAAATCTTAAAAATTATTTTCGTAAAAAATAATCTAAACATGCACTTTTTAGGAGGCCGTGGGTTACCCTTGTAATTTGAATAGTTAGTCCGTTGACAAAAAATATAATACTCCCTCTAACAATGGTGGAGCTAGGAATTGTAGTTTATGTCTGCACAATTAGTAGGAGGGATTCGGAAGCTGCCCCCGATTTTTTTTTAAAGGAATTTTTAAATGTATTAAAAAAAATAAAAGAATATAACCAACGTTAAAATTAAAAGAGAGCGAGGCAGACTTGTTAATAAACAAATGTGCTTTAGCAAAAATGGAAGTGGAGACTCTGAGACTCAAAATTTTGATATTCTTAACTCAGAAGCATTAGAATCCATAACTCATAAGCATTAGAATCATGCGGATTTGCAACTACTCCTGATCTTCCTGCAACTGCTGTAGGTGCAGCATTCAAATCGGTCAGTTGAAGCAACCATTGGAGTGACAGGAAGTGGGTTCATTTATTTTTAAAAAAATTGAAAGAAACGCGCCTGTAGGATTCAAACTGGTAACATGCGCCTTTGATATAACACGCCTCATCCACTGAGCTATTGGCTTTTCTGTGAAAAAAATTGCAATGTAACCAATATTTATGTTTGCACTTGCAGACACATGTACCAACGTTCCGCCTTAACGCTTTTTTATACTAAATATAAGATAAAGTTGACTTTTTTTAAAAGGCTAAAGAAACTAAATAAATTACCTAATCCTATCATATATTGTGTCTCATTATATTATATATAAGTTTATAAGTTAAACAAATTAGTCGGGAGATAAAATAAAAATATATATACTTTAAAATAATTTAATTAGATTCTATAATTTCTCTAAAAAAGTCATCTAGGTGTTATATTTATATCCGATATAATAAATGATAATATCAATACAATATATTTATATCCAATGGAGTAAATGATAATATCAATACAAGTTCTTCTCATGTCGAGTTCTCCATGGAGGAATTTCCACTGAACACATTTCCTTACCTATCCTTTGTATAAGCAAGGTGTGCTCAGCCTATATGGATCGTCCATATTTATTTATTTTTATTTGGTTATTTTTAAATAAAAAATTATTAAAAAAAAAACATTATTTAAGAGATTATTTTTATTTTTGATTATGTACCCATTAAAAAAAATTAAAAATAAAAAGTACAAAAAATAAAATCTAAATGGCTCAAATGGGCTAAGCGCCCCTTACCAATCCAAAAGATAAGATAGGTAGAGAAACGGATTCCAAATTTCCATAGAGAAACGACAGCTAGTGAGGAAAGTGTCAGTAAAAAGAAAATACCTTGCATGTCGTTACTGATTTATGAGATTGTTTGATACGTGTGGATTAATATTGATAGCCCTAATTAATTTAGTTCTTTTCAATTCTGATTTCCCGGCATGATTGAAGCAAAAAACATGATAAACATGAAGGCACGAGAAGTGCAAGAATCAATGGTTGGCCATAGTTTAAAGCGTTGAATCTCATAGTGTTGCGGAGGGCAACAGAGCTGGATCAAATGAAACAGTCCATGGATATATTTACCAGCTAATGGAGTCCACCAATTAGGGGATTTAAAACGCAAAGGATCTTTAGCTGTAATGGTGAATTTTTTACTACTTTTCATGTCCTTAATATAAGACATATTTAAAAAGTTGATTTTGGTTATAAATATAAAACGTTTTTTTAATATATATATTTGTCAATTATTTTCTAATTTAATTACCCCATTGATAAATCTTCAACAATAATCAATGAGAGAGAATGAAAAAATTTAAAAAGATGACTACGAGGTTTTAAAAAAAGGATGAGATAGTGTCACTACTAATTTTACGTCACTACTAAGTCAGATACCATTTTTTTACCGTTAGATTAGAATCTCATCTACCTTTATCATTTCACTTTAGCTCCTATTGAGATTCTGATCTAACGGTGAAAAAGTGGTACTGACATAAAATTGGTAATGACAATATCATATCCCTTTAAGAAATACATATAATGTTGACTAACTTAACTAACTTTATTAATTTAATTTAATTAAATTAATATGCCTTATATTAAGTAGCTGAGGGAATAATATATGGTTTTCATCGCTGGAAGATAATGTTTTGGTTCGAATGCGGATGGTTCCATCAATTAGGGGCCCGGATTTTAAAAGCACATGATCTTTAGTTGTAATAGTAACTTTTCAACTATCTGGGTTTCACCACTAGAAGACTTTGTTCGTTCAAATGATGGTTCGATCGGGAAATAGAGATATGTATGCTACATGGGGAGGCTTGATTATAAACGCAAATGGATAATGGGATCCTAAAGGAAACTAGGGTTTCTCCCAACATCATTTGTTGAGTTACTTGCTCTTCTCACTGCTCTTAGAGTATGTAAGAAGCATGGGTTTAACAAGATCCTTGCTTATATTGATTCTTTAAAAGTCTTTCATTTGATGATGAATATATATAAAGGACCTTATCATCTGATCGATGAGATTAGAAATAAACGAAATAAGAAATATGATCCACACATATAGAGATATTGATTTTTTTAAAAAAAAAAAATTGTGAAAGAGAGGCATCAGGGCTTATATATTAATGTAATAAAAAAGGGGATTGAGTCACATACTATTATTTATAAGCACTGTCTTCATTCTTTCCAGACAAACATTCAAAACAGAGGATTTTGTTGGTGTAATATTCTCAAAATAAGATTTTCTTAAAAAAAAAAGTAAAAAGTAAATGTAAATAATTATAGGGTTAAGGTGCGCACTTTGCCAACGAACTATTACCCAAGGAGCGTCTGACACAAAAAACAATTGAGGGTACCAAATTGGCAAATGAACTATTAAAAAGTGAAAAAAAAAGTACCAAATAACACTATTAAAAAAAGGGTAAAGGAGCGAAAATGCGCGTACGCTTTTCTCAGGAGCGCCAAAGACCACGCGTGGTTTTTTTGGGCAAAAAATACACGTGGTTAGCATTTTGGAGCAAAAGTCACACCAAGCCGTTAATTCAACAAACGCCGTTATGTGTTATGTCCCCGCGCCGTGTTCGATTTTTACTGCTAACGGCTTCATGCATTCATTGGAAAACATTCCCGGCTTCCATTTACGCTCGAAGGCGATCTCTTTCTCTAAGCCAGTCAAAGCATCTTTGAGAAACAAAATCTCTTGCTTCATCATAAGAAATGCCATCTAGATGATAATTAAAATCGCCTAATTAAAATCACACAAAAATGAGCCTCCAAACAGTTCATTACCTGTAGCTTCTTAACGAGGCTCGCATTCCTCGTATGAACAGCAAGAAACAAAACCGTGACGTCGGTCTTGAACTCTTCAAACTCGACGCGAACTTCGCTAGCAGATTCCTCACGTAGAACCAGCTCGGCCTTTCTGATCTTCAAGCTCACTGCACCAACGAAGTTGATGTCCATGAATGGATCGGCAATGCACTCTAAAGCCAAGCTCTGATCCCCAGGGTGACAAGCTTCGAGGAGGCGCCGCGACACCTCGCCTCGTAGTCCACGGAAACACTTTGTTTGCGGGAAAATACCGTCATTGTACGCGAACAACTAGTGGAGTCGCGCCTTTGCCGCAACAGAATCGGGCAAATCGCGCCTTCGAATCCCAGAACTGGTAGTTTAAATACTTACCTAACTAGCTTTTCGGATATGCCATGGCTCACTGTTACTCCACGCCGGATTCGCCTCTGTTTTTGGCTTCATAAAACAGAGCAAAAGAAACTGTATAACACCCTCTCTCTCACTCTCTCTCGGTTTCCCACTCTCGGCTTCCTCTCTTTCTCAGTCTCGGACTCACTTGGCTAGAGGAAGTGAAGCATGAATCACACAAAAATGAGCCTCCGAACAGTTCATTACCAGTAGCTTCTTAACGAGGTTCGCATTCCTCGTATGAACAGCAAGAAACAAAGCTGTGACGTCGGTCTTGAACTCTTAGAACCAGCTCGGCATTTCTTATGATAAAGCAAGAGATTTTGTTTCTCAAAGATGTTTTGATTGGCTTAGAGAAAGGGATCAGCTTCGAGTAGAGAACACGGCACAGGGACATAACACATAACGGCGTTTGTTGAATTAACGGCTTGGTGTCACTTTTGCTCCAAAATGCTAACCACGTGTGTATTTTTGCTCCCAAAAAAACCACGTGGTCTTTGGCGGCGCATTTCTGGAGGAAAAGCCCATGTGTATTTTCGCTCCTTTACCCTAAAAAAAACAATTATCACAATTACGTTAAATATGAGGTATTGGTGTAGGATGGTGGCGGAAACACTGGAGAAAAGAGCGGTTGAGCCTTCTTATTGGATAAGGCAAACACCAACAGAGATGGGACCCATGCGAGCAGGCGTTGTGGCAGCGGCGGTTGCTGCTTGTGGCATTGGAGGGATGCAACCAAGGTGCGGCGCGTCGGTCGAAAGCGTGGATTTCTTTGGATGAGTTTAAGAGGGTGAGTGGAACACCCAAAGATAAAGCTTTGGAGACGTCGACATCGCCGACGTTGTGACGATCAATGGAAGACGGAGACACCAAAACAGTGATGGGGTAATAGTTTGTTGGCGAATCTGCACCAAATTGTGTTTTTTTCACTTTTTAATAATTCGTTGGCCAATTTGATACCCTCAATTGTTTTTTGTGTCAGACGCTCCTCGAGTAATAGTTCAGTGGCAAATTTGCACCTTAACCCATAATTATATGTGGAACTCACCCCGTCATTATTTATTTTTCAGACAAAAATCCAAGCGCTAATACTAAGGGGGAGAAGGCATCCGAGACTTGATATAAGTTATCAATATTGTATGTCTCTTTTCATTACATGAGCATAATCTAATATATATTGCCGAACTTTAGAGCCTTTTTGACATGTTGCATATTTTGATCATTCTGCTGCAAATTGAAAACTTATAATTATGAACAGAGCCTATTGATATAATGTTTAATGTGTAATGATTTATTTTGACCGGCCTATAAAATAGTTATTTAAATGGTAATTTTGGAAGGATGTTACAGTTAGTCCCTTCTTTGCCAAAGCGTTCTGTGCAGGAGCAACATACTGCATCTTCACCTCCCAGTTCCTGATAAGCATGTTTCTGATCTGCAGGAATACCATACTGCTAGTTGAATCATCCCTGCCATGCAGAAGCTTATCAATTACCGTTTTTGAATCTGATTCAAGAAGGACCTTCTTAAATCCTTCTTCCCAAGCTAATCTCAATCCCATCAAAACAGCTCATTCCTCAGCTTCATATACCCCATACTGTCCCAGTAAATGAGTAAAACCTGATATCTACTCTCCTCTGTGATTTCTAATAGGGGTTTAAACTTCTCATATTGCATGAGAAGGAGAAGATTTCTATACACACATGAAATGGTGGGACCCACACATATATATATAATGTTAATTATATGTATATGTGGGTCTCACTATTTCATGTGTGTGTGACATGAGAATACACTTCTCCTACAACATGAGAAATGTTTTTCCCTTTCTAATAACACCTCCATATCATATGCATTGCTTGAAATTAAAGCTATTAAGTGTGCTAGTATGTAGAAGACTATCAACCAAACGAGGACATCCCAATTATGCACAACCCCCATCCCAACTGTCGTGATAGATGATCTCGTTCAATGGATTTTTTTTTTTTTTTTTGCTTTTGAGTTTATTTGTTTTATAGTTTTCAAGTCTTAATTACTTGCCATTGTGTCATAAAAAACAAATACATATTATAAATAAAAGAGGAAGTTACATTGGTATCTCGTGGAAATATTTAAATTTTTAAAGAAGTGTTGCAAAATGTACAAATAATTCCAAAATCTCATGAGTTTTTAAATTGAACATTATAACTTATTTACCATTAAAGTTCACGAAACTTCAGAGTTGGTTGTACATTTCGAGATTTCCCCCCAAATTATAATCTTCATGTGAAATCTCATTGTAATTTTCTTGTAATTCCCAACTTATATTGGAATGGTCATAGTAAAATAAGTTACCTTGAAGTTTGATTTCTTCTCCTTTATATATAATAAATTAATAATGCTTACTAATTGGACCGAGAGTAGGATTCATTCGCTTGGCAATGGCATCATGATGACCAGAACCTGTGGATTCATTTTCATTGGAACCATGCAGCCCAAAAAAAAAAAAAAAGGAGTTTTGCGATATTAATTATTATCTTCATTCATTACCAAAAAAAAAAAAGAATTATTATCTTCATTCAGTGTAGTAAGAAGAGTATTAAAAAATTGTTCGGCAACCCAAAAAAAAAAAAGAATATAAAAGGTTAATATAATATTTAGTCTCTCAAATTTATCTTTATTTTAGTGTTGGTCTCTAAATTTTGAAGCCATATATATTTTGGTCATTTTATGAACAAAACGATCCAAATTTTTATTAAATTATAGAGACTTATGATTTAATTAAAATGAAACTTGACAAGACTTAAAAGATCAAGACCAAATATTACATTAACCTAATATAAAAAATTCCTCTGTAACAATCTAACATACTACAAACCAAAAGGCCATCTTATTAGCACCACGATTTGCAATCTCAATTTATGTAATGCATGTCACAGAAATTACCAGAATCCTGTTTTCCCGTGTACAAAAAATTACTAGAAACCAAATATGGTGCAGACAAGCATCTATAGGAAAAATGTAGGGAAAATCTCAGATAAGGTTATCTCAAATGAATAAATTCTAAATCAGGTTGTTAAATTTAACAAATCTCAGATTAAGTTATTGACCCAATTTAGAATTTTAAAATAAGATTAAAATGACTTTATTGCACTCCCCTGGTCTCCTCTATCCTCTCTCCTTTTAAAAATGTTTTATTGTTCAATAACTAAGTTTTTCAACAAGTGAATGTATATATATATATATATTAACATTAATAAAATAAAACATGATTTTCCTAAATAGGAAATTTTGTGTTATGAAAGAATCATAAAGAATAATTCAAGCCAAAAAATAAAAAGAAAAGCATAACTCCAATATCAATTAAATGATTTTTATCTAAATATTGTCAATAAAAATTTTATTTTTGGAAGATCTGGACTTAAATTTGTGTTGTTAATAAAAAGAAAATAAAACTTCATCAATCCTAGGATTCTGACTGGGGTGACATATAGTTTGGTTTTTTACGTCAATGAGACTCTCTTTTTTAATTCCATTACTGAAAATCTTTGATATATAGTTTGATATATCATACAAGTTAGATTTTTTTTTAAATGATTAACATAGCTTCATTTTCTTCTCTTCGAAAAAATTCAAATCAAAAATAACATTTTCTATTCTCAATATTCAATAAATATCATTTAATTATTTTTGAGGTTTTGATTTTCTTTTTTAGGTTAAATTATTCTTGATGATCCTTCCAAACCACAAAAAAAAATCTTTGATTCAAGCTAATCATATTATATATATATATATATAGACACACTTATTGAAAAACTAAATTACAGAACAATAAAACTCTTTTAAGAGGAAAGAAGAGATGAGGAGAGGACAATAAAGTTATTTAACTTACATTTTAAAATCATAAATTGGGCGATAACTTAATTAGAGATTTATTAAATTTATCAACCTAATTTAAAAATTTCCTATTTTGGATAACTTTATAGGGGATTTTCCCAAAAATGTATTTAATATTCTGGCAAAAGAAGAAAAAATGTACTTAATAGTATAAAATATTGTGATTAAGACATGCAATTTGCAATCACAAGACATTAATTGGAATTGAAACCATATAATGTCATGTGCTCTAATATGCGCGCACAAGTAGATTTTTAGATTTTTATCTGTAATATTATATACCACTTTGGTTCTATTTATAAGTCTAGTTTTATCAAAAAAAAATTGGTTCTATTTATAAATCCAGTTTCATGTAATAAATGAGATTGTGACAATTTTACCCATAAAGAGAGAGAGAGAGAAGAAACAGTTGAAAAATACCCAATCATAAATGAGGGCAAAAATGAAAATTTACCCACGTAATAATTGTGTCAACTACATTTTTGGTATGTGAGATTTGGTCAAAATAGACTTATAAATAGGATGGTAAGACGGAAAATGAATTTTATTTGTATTTCTTTTTTTCTTTTCTTTTTTTAATACAAATCGCCAACTTAACCTACTATCCACCTGTCTGAGCAGCAGGCGCCATGTCCTTCCTCAAGCCCATAGTTCGTTTCTCATATGACTCCAAACAGCCCTTAGAAATAAGATCAACAGCAATACTAGAGTCCGTTTCCAGAATAACGTTATGGAACCCTCTGTCCCAAGCTAGTTTTAGATCAAGGCAACAAGCCCAAAGTTCAGCAGAAAGGCAATCACCGTGAGGGAGACGGTGCATTAAACCAGCCTTAATTACATAAACCATCTGAACCTCGAATGATGCCACCACATCCTGCAGCGCTGGAGACATCTGAGAAAGCTCCGCCTCCGTCCACATTCACTTTAAACCATCCCTGTTCTGGAGCAACCCACCTCCTTGGCAAGACAATATGTCAATATTCGAGGATTACTGCACTCTCGTACCCTGGAGCTTGAAGCTGGACTCTTGAATAGTTGATAAGATGACCATACCATTGCCATAGATTTCATCATTACGCATCTCCTTTTGCCCAAAGACACGCATATTTCGCTTATGCCAGAGTAACCAACAGGAGACTTCAAAAAAGCTTGGCCAATGAGTTTTTTGAAACCCACTCCCACACGCCTAGCCTGAAAAACTGTTGTTCAAATTTGCTAGGAACGACTTGGGATCAATAATGACGTGCCGCATCACTGTCCCTGAGCACATGCGAACAATTCTCCACCAATCATTGTACATGTCACAGCAATCATTCGGTGTAATATTTCTCCTCTTTCTTGCCTCATTAGTAAGAACTAAGTAGCCTGTTATGATAAAGAAGCCAGCTGATAAAAGTTTTACACCTCTGTGGCACTGCTAACTTCCAAATTCCCCACGTTCTATCATGATCATTTGAGTTATTAATCAGGCTTCGGTAGGCTGATTTGACATTAAAGGAACCATCCTTAGTGCCTTTTCACCTCACATATGAGTTCTGTGAGCTACGGACCAGATTCGCTTCAAAAGCATCCCATGAAGCATTAGGGCCCGTTTGGTTCACTGAAAATCAGAGGAGAAAAATGAAAAATCAAATTTTCCAGCCAACATCAACGTTTGGTTCACCAATTTTCTCAGGAAATATATTTTCCGGTGGCGGTAAATTTTCCTTTAAACATAGGAAAATTGCATCCCATCTATTTTGTTGGAAATCCGTTTTCCAGCAAACTCAGAAATTGTTGAAGACAAATTTACCCCCCTCACCTTTTAGCCAATGAAGACAAATGGGATGAGAACAAAAATACCATGAGAAATGTCTGAAATTCTCCTTCCATCACACTATTCGCTCTCATCGAGGAACACTTTGTGGCCATGGTGATTGAGGGCGGACTAAAGGAGTGAATCGAGAGTGAGGCTGAAGATGAGGGAGCCATCGTTTGAAACAAAGCGGTGTAGATGGAAGAGAGTCAACGACGAATGTGGATTTGGCGGTGTCGTTGGAGGCAACGACGTAGTGGATGAAAGTTTTGATGAAGAAGGGAGGAAGAGAAGCGACAGATGAGGAGGAGGACTCAAGGATAAACGGTAAATTTGAATTTTGGGAGACGAATGTTTAGTGCAAGAAGAACTATAACTTGAGTGTTATTTTTTATGCACTCGAGTGCTGATGAATTATGTGCTTGGTAGAATACTGTTGAACTTACAAATGTCATGCATTGAACTTACGAGCGTTTACCTTGTACTCGAGTGTAAGTATGTTCACTTGAGTGTCCACCTTGATACTTTTAGAAGGAATGCGATTGTCGGGAAAAATCTCTGCGAGTATTAGACCAACACTCAAGTGTATCCATTATCACTCAAGTGTTCTTGCACAGAGGTCAATTTCCAGTAAGCATAACATCTTCAATATAACTCCAAATTTGACAAATGACCTATCTCTAAAAAGTTTTTTAAGTCTTCTTTCCTATGTAAAAAGAATCAGCTTAAAATTCATTGTACGTTGAAAGTTTTGATCAGATTAATAACAGTTGTGATGGAGCGGCGTTATTTTGCAAAGTCTTGGTCCGACTCTGAACTTCAAAAATTCATATCTCTTCCAGTTGTTCTTTGTTTTCCATGATGTTGATGTTGTTGAAATTGGTTTTGAGTCTAGTTTCATATGCCACAAGTTTGAGTTCAATTAGATGTGTATTTTTTTGAGTTACATCCAAATTACTGAATCTATGTCTGATATAGGTCGTGAATTCCAATAGCAACTTCAAAATAACATATCTCTTTCATATGAATTCCTTTGAGCTTGATTTTGGTGTCTATGTGACGTATTGGGAGTTTAGTTTCATATGAAACAGGTTTCATCTCAATCGGATCTGTAGTTTGATAGATATGATCGAATTACTAAACCTTGTACAAGTTGAACATGAAATAGGGGCAAACAGAGGAGCTGAAATAGTGATTCACACTCAAGTGCATAGTGTCACACTCGAGTGTTGAAAATCTGCGCACTCAAGTATGCTGAAAAATGCACGTTTAAATCAATGTAGTTGTGGACTATTCACTCAAGTAAACAGAGCAACACTTGAATGTGTTTTGTCCATTTTGCCTCAATTTCCTACCTCATTTTTTTTTCCAAGCAAAACAAAAATTTTCATATCAACTAATATTATTTTCTAGTACGAACCAAACACATTGAGGAAAAATATTTTTCGTTTCATTTTATTCTTTTTATTCCCATTCCTTTTAATTCCTATCTTTTCTTCGATCCAAACGGACCTTAATACCATTCCACATACGAGATTATTCGCACCTACATTCCCCATACTTGTACTCAGCGTTTCACTAACGTCTTGGTTCTGCTACTCAATACGTGATTTTTTTTTTGATACAGAAATTTTAAGGGTTACCATTCCACATACGAGATTATTCGCACCTACATTCCCCATACTTGTACTTAGTGTTTCACTAATGTCTTGGTTCTGCTACTCAATACGTGATTTATTGCAAGAAACTCTGCCATAAGAGTTCAGGCCACAACTTCATTCTTTTTTAGGATCTGCTTCTTTGGGCCATTTTGTACCAAAGCCTTAACGGCCTTATCCCCAACCTTCGGCCCAGTGAAAATGTCTTTGACTGGTACTCTTATATTAATGCTATTATCCCCTAATGATTGCGGCCCGTGATCTTGAGCCACCGAAGAAGGGATCGTTGGGTTCTGTCTTCCAATACTTTCCTTCGGAATATCGTTATTATGCGGAGGTATCACTTTACTAGGACAATGATCTACATGGTGGCCATATTTCCCACACTTAAAACAGATTAAGTGCAAGCCTTCTTTTCCTTCCCATTAATCAAAATACTAGGAACCAGAGGCTTGCTGAGATCTAACTGGATGCAAATGCAGGCCAAGCAACCTTTAGATTTGTGCATCGTGTTGCCATCAACCTTCAGTAACGCACCTATCTCACTACCAATCACAAACAACGTAACGTTCCTTTCTCATAATAATCCAATGGTAATCTAGCAATACATACCCAAAGCTGCAATATGTGAAACCTTCCCTTCATCCGGTTCAAAATCCACTCTCCAAGGTTGAACACTAACTTAAGGGTCATGCACAAGCCATAGCCCCCCATGTGAGTGCAGCTTCATAAGTCTCCTCGTGTTTACAATTCACAATAAAGAAACCGAACCGGACCCGATGTCAATGGTGTCAACCTCACCCCAAAACTGGCCCAGTTTGGACTCAATAACATCCTCCCTGACCACTTGTCTGAGCACCTTGACAATCACCGCATGCCTCCACTTTTTTGCCTCACTTCATCATTTGTACTTCGGAAGCAAAGTGATATTTGGATCTTTGGGTGTATGCTCCACCCTGGTCCGTTCTTTCCAACCATCATTCAACTATCACTATTGGCGGAGTGAGGATTCTATATTTGTAGGTGTATAATTAATGGGGGATTTAACCCCCACTTTTTTTTTTAAGGAAGTTCTAAATACATTAAAAAACAAAAGAATATATGCAGGAAGAGAAAAGAAAACTTTAATTTAATATAAAATAATAATAATTAAAGAAATAAGTAATATCAAATGCAGAATAAACTATACTTTCAAGAAGATAGAGGCATATCTCACTAAAGGAAAATTAGGAAAACATTTATGTGTATGTGAGGAAAGACTTGATTTCTTAAAACCTAGTTTTGTTCAAAAACTAATTTCACAGTAAGTAACACTCTTACCATTTTAAAACCTAATTTTAGGTTAATATTCCATTTTTCAAAAGTCGTTTTGAGTTCTTTCAAATAAACATTATCAAAACTCAGCTGAGTTTTGTAAAAGTCGGACCTTCAAAACTAAGCATCTACACATATACTATGATATTTTACTAATCTATTTTTATTAGGTTTTCTTTGATTCTTTCCTATTTTATTAAAAATCTTAAGCATGTATATTTATGATTTGTGTGAATGTATGTTCATATTCAAGACACTGGATTTTTTTTTTCCCCAATTAAGGGTATTTTAATGGGTGCAAACAATGTGAACTGGCCACCACCCTTCATCTTCTTCATCATCTTCCATATCAGTACCACCCCTATTAGTACAAGCCTGCTTGTACGACATTTTTGCTCCCGCCGGCACCTCCTTTCCACTTTTGTTCATATACTCATCAAGCAAGTTATCTTCCATCCAATCCTCCACTCTAGGAACGTTCACACGTCCATTCACTACCACCCTCTCACCTTCTTCTAACCACGCTCCATCTCAGCCGCCTCCTCCGGTGTCAGATCCGCCGCATTAGAGCTCTCGCTATCTTTCCTGCTCATGATCTTTTATCGCCGTACAAACTACAACGTTTTTCTCAAATTTTTATGGGAAAATCTCTTTAAGGTCCTAGGAACTAACAAGATATCAAAAAAGTTCTATAGAAAATTTTGATGTAAAAAAGGTGTTAAGGAGTTGTTAAATCCATAGATAAAGTTGTTAACCACCAATTGAAGGAGCTGTCAATTAAATTTTTTTGACATTTTTTTGACTCCTTAGGACCTTAAAGAGATTTTCTCAATTTTTATTTATATTTCTAACTTTAGCGTGGATTAATTTAATATAATTTGTTGATAATTTATATTTATATGGATTTTTTAATATTAATATGCCCTGCATGTCACATTATATGTGTATTATATGAATGATAAAAAAAAGGAATTATCTGACGGGTAATAGAATCAGCGGAGGAGGAGGAATATGGGATATCCCGCTCACAGTTCCCGCCACGTAAATGTACGGTAATGGAAGGCTTGATTTCCGATTTTCCAATAATTAAAGGGTTGGACAATTTGAAGGACCCGACAATGACTCCAACGGTGCTTCTCAAATACCGCCAAAACTAAGGCATAAATATCCCCTTTCTCGTTCATAATTAGGGATTAAGAATCTCTCCTCATGTTTAAGATCGTTGATCTTACATTCTTAATATCCATAATTTCATACCCAACTTTTTCCTTTAATTAACAACGAATCACCTAGGCTTGAGTTGGCCACATTCAAATAGATTGGCAATTCATTATAAATTCTTCTCTTCAAATAACAATGATGACCTGAAGTCGCCCTCATCACGCAGAGAGAGGAAACTCACCACTTGACATGACTAAAATTCTCCCTATTCTAAAATATTTTTAGATCAAGACTGACT
Organism: Acacia melanoxylon; assembly: GCA_019022615.1. Lineage (NCBI taxonomy): Eukaryota > Viridiplantae > Streptophyta > Magnoliopsida > Fabales > Fabaceae > Acacia > Acacia melanoxylon. Next base: position 1,059,290 of record JAFJYJ010000119.1, read on the forward strand.
TTACTTTACTTTTACTTGGGAAAAATAACGACTTCTTACAACGATCAAGGACGTTTTTAACTTAGAATAAAGGTGGTGTCATGGTTTGTCACCAATAATGAAAACATGTGCCACGTAAAACGGAATAGTTTGACTTCCGGCTATGTGTTTAGGATTTTGTGTCCTCCATTTCTTTGTCTCCTGTGTGAAATATAAGAATAATGAAAATAAAGAGTTTCAAAGATATGATATTTATCATGTTAATTATGCATTTAATTGTTAGTATTCTATATAATTCATATGTCCTTAAATGTAAATTACTATCTTACTAATTTTTCTCAACATGCGATTAAGAAAATACTAAAACTTAAGTGGTCAGTAAATGTTGATGACTTTCTAATTATGCCCTCAATTAAATGCTTCTTTTAGGGGGGGAAAATTGTAATTCTCTCTAAAATACTGAATTGAGCCTTATTTTATGAACAAAATAAATCTATCTAAAAGACCAGTTTCTCTGAAATGTCTTCCAGCTATCTCCCAAAACAAAAATCCATTCAATTCAACCTTCCCGAGATTTTTTTTTTTTTCTCGCCGTCTCAGATTAATTCGGAATATGTATCATGCAATGTTTAATGTTTTTTATTTTTGAAAATGGCATCTGATAATTAAATAATGGAGTGAAAACTGAAAAGTAAAGTAGTCCTCCTCCAGTCCAGAATTTACCAGTTAATGAAGACCGTGCTAATGTAGGAATTTAGGAGAGTACTGTCTCGCGATCCTAGGAAATGGAAAGCATTAGCGGTGACACGTCACGTGGCATTCTGTATAAAGCACCAGCTGGGCAGATACAGGGGCTGCATGAAGACGTGAGATCACGCAACAAAATCTTCTTTGGACGGAAGCTTTTGCGATTGCTTTAATCGAATAATGAAGAGCGGGACTCGTGATTCAACATTTTTCCATTTTTCAACACCAACTTCATTAGAGAGAGAACTCTGTCTCACTAGATAAGAGAACTCTCTCACACTCACCCTCACCCTTACCGTTCCTGTGTGTCTCTGTGATCTCAGGGAGAAATAGCAATGGAGGCATTGCAGTTCTCTGTGAATCCAACCACAGCGGAGGCATTTCCTCGCTGCAATTCTATTTCCCGACTTGTCGGTCTCACCTACAAATGCTCCAAATCGAGCTTGTTGCTGCTCGGAAGGACGGTGAAGTCACGGCCTCTGAGGAGGTCTTTTTTGGTGAAGAATGTGTCCAGTAGTGAGGCAGCTCAGATACTGAAAGATCCTGGTCATCAGCAAGGTGGGAATTTTCTTTCCTCTTTTGCCTGAATTTTCTTTGGCTTTTGATGATTTTGTTTTCTGATTTTTAATCCGTCTGCATATTAGGTCTTGATCCTATGGTTTTGTCTCAGCTTTGGTTACTCTACCTGATAGTTAATACGTTAGCCATGGGAATAATGGATGGTTATACAGTTCGAATGATCTCATCCTTTTTTATTCTGCTGGAACCTTGGATTTGCTCGTTTCAAAATTCTAGAAACATTTCTTTCAGAGAGAATCTTTAGACTAGGACTTTTCTGTTAAACTTTTGCATGGTATTTAGGACATGATATGCCATACTCAATCTTCTTACATTTACTCTTCTGATACTTAATATAAGATTTATTTGGGAAGTTGGTATTTTTCCTAAATATAAGACAAAGTTTTCATATTTATCAATATTTTTCTAATTTATACTTATTATCCTCCCTAAAGGAGGAGAGGGGATGGGGGAATTAAGGAAGGTAACTAGGGTGTTTTAGAAAAAACATGTTATATTAACTAACTTAACCAACTTCCTTAATCTAATCAAATTAAGTAAACATGTCTAATATTAAGGACTGGATGAGTACCTTGTTATCATGGAAAAAAGATTGAAATCTTAGTAGCATGTCAGGAATGCATCATAAGATCTGCTCTATCGATGATGTCTCAATTTTCAACCATCGAGTTCTTATCCAACACTTTCGATGGCATCCAAAGGTGCTCCAGGGATGTAGTTGTAGGATTGGTTGTTGAGAATCATCTCAGTAAGCTGGCTTATTGTTGCAACGAGCCATGGCATGTTACTTTGCAGTTGATAGGTTTGGATCTTTTTTTTATGATGACATGGAAATGTATTTTGTTTCTAGAGATATGGTATACTGTAGTCAAGAATCAGTCCTTGTTCAAGATAAACTTCGTCCAACTTATGGACTGCTATTTTCAATTTTTTTTTTGGTTTGTGTATATTTAATTGGGTGTGGGAACTAGGGATGACGTGTAAGGCTTTTGATAAAGATTATTCCTCACTTTTGCATGTTTATAGAGGGTTCAAAGTGATCTGATTAATCATAACTATTTGTGGATGGTTTTAGAAGCTGCTACAACCACTCTCAGCCCAATGACACCGGACGCTGAGTCTATTGCCTCAAGTATCAAATACCATGTAGAGTTCACTCCAATGTTTTCTCCTGAGAAGTTTGAACTTCCAAAGGCTTTCTTTGCAACTGCACAGAGTGTTCGGGATGCACTCATAATAAACTGGAATGCTACTTATGATTATTATGAGAGTCTAAATGTTAAGCAAGCATATTACCTTTCAATGGAATTTCTTCAGGTCTGTGAGGACTTTAACCATTGGAATGATTTTTACAACTGTTCAAGACATTTTTTTCATATTTAAAATTTGTTTTATGTATGATTCTATCGTTCAGGGTAGAGCTTTGCTTAACGCAATTGGAAATCTAGAGCTCACTGGTCCCTATGCAGAGGCATTGAGCAAGCTTGGTCATAAATTAGAAGATGTGGCATGCCAGGTGAGATATTTCCAGTCTTAAAACTTCTGTTTTTGTTTAAATTTTATAGTGCCTTTTTGTGGTCTCTGTATTTGATTTGTTGCCACTTGCCACTGGCTTGAGTCATTGTCTGTCTGATGCAAAGCATAGTATGTCAGCATCCAGTTGAATTGTTTCCTATTTACAACTTGACAGGGCTAAAGCTAACATAAAAAGCTTCAGAGCCTTATATGAATATCATATAAATTTAAAGCACCTTGCGATTCTCACTTATGAGGTAGACAAAGTTCATTTTGAATTCATCTACAATGCCGTTGGTTTGGTCATTGCTCACATTAGTGGAGAATGAAAGTAACTACATTATTATAATAATTCAGTGTCTTGCTCTGACTGTTAAATGCTCATCAAATTCCATATATATATATATATATATAATTTTCTAAAAAAATTTTTTGATGTCCAACAATAGGTAATATAATGTGCTAAAATGAACCTCAACATAAAATAATTGAATCAAGTGTAAGCCAAATATCTGTACTCCAGTTAAGCATTACAGTCTTCAACATGGATGAGAATTCTTTTATAAAGGAGTTCTTCAAACTCTCAATAAAATATACACTATAGGTTCAACAGTTGGGAGATTCAGGTGACCGTGTGTTGTCTTATCATGTTCCTTTTCCTACTTCTTTTCTTTTAGACATTGCTAGACTATAAACGGTGCTACTTCTGAGCAACTAAGCCATGGGAGCAGTCTACTACTATTTATTCAATATTTTGGTGCACTTTCTCTCGTGGAATTATAATAATCCTTTTTGGATGATTATATTAGGAGCCAGATGCTGCACTTGGAAATGGGGGTCTTGGGAGACTGGCCTCCTGCTTTTTGGACTCCTTGGCAACCTTGAATTACCCAGCGTGGGGATATGGACTTAGATACAAATATGGCTTATTTAAACAGCTGATTACCAAGGATGGACAGGAGGAAGTTGCTGAAAATTGGCTTGAGGTTTGCTTGATTACTGATCAACAATTTGTCATGTGATATACTTAGGCTTTAATATATTAACTTTATGCCCTTTTATTCTCTTAACATTTTCCTTACTTGAAACCTTTTCTCACAGATGGGCAATCCCTGGGAGATTGTCAGAAATGATGTCTCATATCCTATAAAGTTTTACGGAAAGGTTGTTCCAGGATCAGATGGGAAAAAACATTGGATTGGAGGAGAAGATATAAAAGCTGTCGCACACGATGTTCCAATTCCAGGGTATAAAACTAAATCCACAATCAACCTGAGACTTTGGTCTACAAAGGCTGCATCAGAAGATTTTGATTTATATGCTTTCAATTCTGGCAAGCACACTGAAGCATACGAGGCTCTAGCAAATGCTGAAAAGGTACTTTGGATGCATTTACCATGTGTAACTATATTTCTTATGGTCTGTTACTATATTTTACAGTCTGTTATATTATGTAAATTCTTTCAGAAAAGGTAATTGAGCTTGAATCTGGTAGACAGCGCTTGGATGAGTGATGCATATCATAACAGCATCTAATTTGTTTGGCCTACTGACAGTAATGTATAGTTTTCTTAGATTATATCTTCACTCTTCAGTAAGTCTTTATCTAATGACCCGTGAAACCTTGAACACTATGTCCTCTTCAAACTCTGTACAAAACATCCCAGCGACCCCTAATAATGTGTAGAGTTTCTAGTTAGTCGCTACTTCTTTACTATGTTAATGGAAATTGAAACTACATTTTTTATACTGTTCCGTTGCAAGTGCAGATATGTTATATACTCTACCCTGGTGATGAAACAATAGAAGGCAAGATCCTCCGTTTAAAGCAACAGTATACTTTGTGTTCAGCTTCTCTCCAAGACATCATTGCACGATTTGAGAGAAGATCAGGAACATCTGTGAATTGGGAACAATTTCCTGAAAAGGTTGCAGTGCAGATGAATGATACTCACCCGACCCTGTGCATCCCAGAGTTAATGAGAATCTTGATGGATGTAAAAGGTTTAAGCTGGAAGGATGCTTGGAATATTACTCAAAGGTATAATGGTTCATTTTTCTTTCTGCATTTCTTTTACCAAATATTATTTTATTGATTGAATGCTTGTTATCTGGCACATTGATGCAGGACTGTAGCATATACAAATCATACTGTTCTGCCAGAGGCATTGGAGAAATGGAGCTTGGACCTCATGCAGAAATTGCTTCCTCGCCATGTTGAGATCATAGAAATGATTGATGAAGAGGTAATATTGAAATATCTCCGTAGAACTCTTACTTTAGAGTCTGGGCATTAACTTTCTTCTGATGTTCATGCTTTGCAGCTGATTCAGACGATAATTGCTGAATTTGGAACAGCAGATTTAAACTTATTAGAGAAAAAATTGAAGGTCATGAGGATTCTTGAAAATGTTGAATTACCTGCAGCATATGCAGATTTATTTATTAAACCCAAAGAAGCTGTTGCTATTTCTGGTGAGGAGCTTCAAGATGCGGAAGAAGATGAAAAAGAAGAGGAGGAGGAGGAAGAAGCAATTGGTAAAATGGATGGAACAGATGAAAGTCACATTGAGGATGAGGAAGAGCAGTTGCCGGAGCCACTACCAGAACCACCAAAATTGGTCCGTATGGCTAATCTCTGCGTTGTGGGTGGTCATGCAGTGAATGGGGTTGCAGAGATACATAGTGAAATTGTGAAGGATGAAGTATTCAATTCATTTTATAAGGTAAATATGTCAAGTGGCTTTGCAATTGAGTGGTTTTGTTGAGGGAGGTTTTTCTACTTATGCTTTTGTCCATTTCTTTGTTCAGTATAATTAAGAACTTAAAAATTTTATAACTATGGAACAAAAGCTATTATTTCCATGTTTACCCACTTTGAAATAATCACTTGTTGCTTTTTCCATAAATATGATTTCCTACTTTTTATCTTCATTTCTTAATAGTCCTAGCAACCTTTTCTAGAAATTCCTCCTTTTCTTAAAGTTCAGGTTTATGATGAGACCAAAGGGTTTCCATACCATTGACCTCTACACTTGTGTTCCTTGCAGTTGTGGCCTGAGAAATTCCAAAACAAGACCAATGGGGTGACACCAAGAAGATGGATCAGGTTTTGCAATCCAAATTTGAGTAAGATAATAACTGAGTGGTTAGGCACAGAAGATTGGGTCTTAAACACTGAAAAGTTGTCTGAACTGAGAAAGGTAATCGCCATTATTTAATTTTTCTTTGTTATAATTATGAATCTTATGAGTGTGAAATTGAAAGATAAATATTACTTTGTAGTTCTTAGTTTCAACTTCTGTTATTTCTGGGTTAAGGTGCAAATTTTCCCCCGGGAGTTTTCACTAAAGAGCAATGCTACTCTGGAAGTTTTTTTAGGTTCAATGTTGTTCTAGAAGTGTTAAAAGGGAGCAGTGTTGCCTCTTACCATTAAAATTGATTGTCAACATCAATTTTTTAACGGTCAACCATGAGTTTTTAACGGTATGGGGTAACATTGCTACGTTTTAAAACTTTTGGGGGAACATTGAACCTGAAAAAACTTTCAAGGCAACACTGCTCCTTAGCGAAAACTTTTAGGGCAAATTTGCACTTTAACCCTTTTTTTCTCATGATACTTCTAAAATACTTGTATTCACTTTTGATAAACTCACCGCATTGAGTTGAGAATACCATGAATATGGCTATTTTTCCTTTGGCCTAATGCTGATAGGATTGAAGGAGCAAGATTAAATTGGATCAGACCTATATGGAAGTCCACCTCGAGGAATCAAGGATCCATATACATATATATAAAGGAGAGTCATAAACTCATTACACCTTAAAATGGAATAATTATGCCCATTTTTACGCCGGAGTGGTTTCAAGAAATTTAATGAGGAATTTTTTTTTTATGAACACTCAATGAGTAATTTGGATACCTTGTAAGAAATGCCCTAATTTTCTTATATCCTTTAGGGCCTCTGCTTCGAAGTTTCAAACCTGAACTGAAATTAGAAATTGAATCCTCAAATACAAATATTTTCAAAGGAAACAAAAGATAATCAAGAGCCATAGCTAGTTCTGGCAGTCTTCTAAATGTATCTATCCTGCATCAGCAAATATCCTTGAATACAACAATTTTGAATCAAAACTATGTTCTGCCTAAGCATATCAAATATATAACTTATTAATTTATGAACTCCTACTGACTCTATGGTGTGCCTGATGTCATTGAACTTCCTTAACATACATATTAGATAGATGGGACTCTAAAATTGGTGGTATTTATTGCTTCTTGAGCTGAAAGAGTCTACATTTTATATGGATTATAATTTGTAGTACACTTTGAAATTAGTACGCTATGGCTAACCATTTGATCCTGTTGTGTAGTTCCTGCATCTTCAGAGTTATGTTCTGTTCAATTTAATTTCTTATTGTCGGTAATTCATGCTGAGCAGATTAGTGCTATGTATTTAGTTTGCAGATAACGAGGATATGCAGATCCAGTGGAGTGAAGCAAAGAGGAGTAACAAGATGAAGGTTGTTGAATTTCTCAGAGAAAAAACAGGGTATTCTGTCAGTCCTGATGCAATGTTTGACATCCAGGTTTGATGCTATCTTAAAATTTTTCTTTCTTGCACATGCTCTCTTGATTGGGCTGTAAGTTTTAAACACGGTGTAAAACCTCAATGAGGAAGTGGGGAAGTACATTTATAAGGTGTATCACAATTGCCTATACCTGAAATGTTACAGCTAAAATCCTTAGCAGCCCTTTGAAGTTTTGTCAGCTGTACTTGTAGACTGGATTAATGGGTTAGAATAATGACATATACTGAGTGTACAAGTAATTCATTGCCAAGTGTTTTAAATTTTGAAGCTGTCTCCCTGTGCTGTTGTTGCTTGTAACACCAGTTTATAGTTTATAATTGTGGCTTCTGTCCAACTGAATGGATTTATTTAGGTGAAGAGAATCCATGAATATAAACGGCAGTTGTTGAATATTCTGGGAATTGCTTACCGCTACAAGATGATGAAAGAAATGAGTGCTGCAGAAAGGAATGCAAAATTTGTTCCACGAGTTTGTATCTTTGGGGGAAAGGCATTCTCTACATATGTGCAGGCCAAGAGAATTGTGAAATTTATCACAGATGTTGGGGCTACAATAAATCACGATCCTGAAATAGGAGATCTGCTCAAGGTACATATGTTTTTCTTCTTTGAGAGTTTTTTTTTTTTTTTTTTTTTTTTTTTTTGGTATTGTTCAACAGCTATTCCATTTAACCATTTAACAATGTCATGTCAAACTGCTACAGGGTAATATACTGATATAACTTGGTAAATGGTTCTCTGGCTTCTTCTAGCTATCCATTTGATTCTGATGGTTTACAAGCAATTTTCTGTAATACTGTGAATTTTTAATGAATGTGTAAAGTCTTAGGCATTACATGGGGCAGTTTAATACCCAGAAGTAAATTACTCAAAGATAAAGGGGAAAAATGAAAAGGAAGAGCCAATTAAAGTCTCAAAACATTTCATGAACTGTGTATTTATGCCAGTACACCAAGCAATATGAAATCTTATTCAGCAAATGTTTCTTTTGCTAATGCAGTTTCAAGGTGCCTTTATGGCAGTCTTGAGCTTCAACATTTGCCCTTCCACTCTCACCTTTGATAACAGCTTCCATCTCAGTACAAATTACATTTTTGTTTTAACTTGGTCTATAATATAATTCTCTTGAATGATTATGGACCTCTATCTTTTGGAAACATTTTACGGATGGAGCTAATCAAGATCCCAGTAGCTTTGCCAACTAACACTTTACACTATATATTTAGTTGGATTTGTTGCATTGCTTCTTTTTTCTATGATGCCTGTACAACCATATTTGACAAAATATTTATGAACTTGCAGCAAAGTGTTTCTGTTTTTTTAAAGCCTTTTATTCTTCTCGAAAACTTTCATTACTAGTAATGCCACTTAAATTATGACAATCCATGGAAAACTTTGCATGTAAACTTGCAAGAAGTTACTTGTCAACCTTGATATAGTTTTGCAGTGAGACATTTGAAATTTTCTTATAAAAAATAAAGTTTGTTGTCATCCTAGTTCTATAATATACTACTTTTACAGGAAAAACTGTTCTGTGCTTTGTTTAGTCATTTTTCTGCACATAAACAACACAAAATATCATATTATTCATTTATTCGTGATTGTTCAGGTTGTTTTTGTACCTGATTACAATGTCAGTGTTGCTGAGATCCTTATTCCTGCAAGTGAATTGTCACAACATATCAGGTAGTTTTATTTGCTACAGTTTGCTATATATATATATAAATTCAATTCTTTTGCTGGTTGCTTAAAATACTACTCCCTTCAGTTATTTTTATAGGGTTAAGTAGCAATTTTGCCCCGGAAGTACACTCCCAGGAGCAATTTTACCCTGGAAGTTTTTTTGGGTTCAATTTTGCCCTGGAAGTCTAAAATTGGAACAATTTTGCCCCTCCGTTAACAACCCTAACGATCAACTGTTAGTTGACCGTTAGGGTTGTTAACAGAGGGGCAAAATTACTCCAAAAAAAAAAAAATCCGGTGCAAAATTGCTACTTAACCCAAAACAAATGTTAAAACTGCTATTTATGATATCATATATTTTTAATTCTTATTTATATAATATTTAGGGGTGGAAACAGGCCAGCCCAAGCTTCACCCTTAATAGGCCAGGCCTATGGCCTGTTAGAGGCCATTTTTTTTAGCCTATGCCCTGCTAAGAAGGCCTATATTTTTTTTTTTTATATATAATTAGGCTAACTCACTGCAAAACAGGTCTACTTCAAACAGGCTAAAAATAGACATACTTTAAACAGGCCTAATTACATAAATCAGCGAAGGCAGAGATAAAAAAGGGTTGCATTTTCATTAAAGAGTCATTATTGCAAAATTAAATATTAAATATAAAAAAGGGTTAAGTAGCATTTTTTTTTAGGAAGTATATAGCCAGGAGCAATTTTGCCCTGGAAGTTTTTTTTAGAGCAATGTTGCTCTGAAAGTTTTTTTTTTTGGGAATAATTTTGCCTCGGAAGTTTTTGTTTGGAGCAATTTTACCCTCCGTTAACAACCCTAACGGTCAACAGTTGACCGTTAGGGTTGTTAACGGGGGGCAAAATTGCTCCAAACAAAATTTTCCGGGGCAAAATTGTTCCAAAAAAAAAACTTCCAGGGCAAAATTACTCCTGAGGGTGTACTTCCGGAGCAAAATTGCTACTTAACCCATTTTTATAAGACCTTCTTAACAACTTTCCTGAAATTAATTAAATTAGTTAAAATTAGTTAGATGTCAAATACTTTTACAAATTTACCCTTTGACTGGCATAGTTCAATGTCGAGAGGGGGAGAGATGATAGGAAAGCCATTAATTACGCAAAGAGTAAAAGAAGTAAGGGCGTTTTTGAAAATGGGTCTTGAATGTTTCATTTTGTAGAGTGTTTTGTATTAAGAATCAATGGGTAGAGTCTTATAAATAGGACAAGGAGTACTGTATTAGCCTATTAGGACCCAATATGACCAACCTACTAGCCAGTTTTGGTAAGTAAAGCCAGCACTATCATTTAGTTTACCGGTACTATTAATGCTGGCATCCCCCATCCCAAGATGTGCTGATAGAAGTACAGAGACGTTTTTGTAGAGATTCAGGCACTAGATATAACTTTTAATAAGTTCAATGACAGATTCAGAGTCATGCAGGGAATCGTTCTGGGCATTGATCAATAATTCCGATGTTCAACTTTTATTATAACCAGCATTCCACATGGTAACAGTATGAGCTTCCTAATTGAATTCATGGTTAGGTTACCAGTCTGTGCCATTTTTATAGATTCCAGCTTAAAGCTTGGAATGGTTGTTCCATCAAAAGCATAAGCTGATACACCCTTTGTTGATGATATATAAAAGGAAAAACATTGATAGAGATATGCATAGTGACTCCCTCATGAAACCCATAAGCAGAGTACCGAAATGGAGCTTTTTATAAATCTCATACCTCAGGATATGTAAGAGTTAATATATGTGCCTTCTGATATTGCATTTTATCCTCTCCAACCTTACTAGAAAGAGAATTCATTAATTGCACGTTGCTGCTAAGTTCATTATCCTGTTAGTGGTTACCAGCCTTTAAAATTAACTTAAGAGAAACAGTTCTTGGGATACTAGGACAATATGTATTAGTTTCACATTGAGTTTTGTGAGTCTACGTAATTCAACCAAGAATGGAGCTGTAGAATTATTCTGCAAATGGTGGGACATTATAGTTAATATTGCTATTACTTCGATGCCTAGCCATTGTGTCTAATCTGGTCTTTCCTGTTTACCTCCATCTGTAGTACTGCTGGAATGGAGGCCAGTGGAACAAGCAACATGAAATTTGCCATGAATGGCTGCTTACTGATTGGAACATTGGATGGGGCCAATGTTGAAATAAGGGAAGAGGTTGGAGCTGACAACTTCTTCCTCTTTGGTGCCAAGGCTCATGAAATTGCTGGGCTTCGGAAAGAAAGAGCTGAGGGAAAGGTTAGTCTTATACTGTTACTTATCTGATGCCTACCTGGTGACCCATTGTACTTTGGATTGTTGATATTCTTGATGCCATAATGTTTCGAACAAACATGTTCCTCCCGAAATTTTTTAAAATTTTAGCCATTGTCAGAGATTTTCTTTTTCTTTATTAGAGGTTTTGTACAATGACTTTTTATTGGTGAAATCCTGAAAGTGTGTTGTTTCCTTAATAACCTAACTGGCCTTTTGATGTAGTTTGTGCCTGATGCAACATTTGAAGAAGTAAAAGAATTTGTCAGAAGTGGTGCTTTTGGGCCTTACAACTATGATGAATTAATGGGATCATTAGAAGGGAATGAAGGGTTTGGCCGTGCAGATTATTTCCTTGTGGGAAAGGACTTCCCCAGCTACACAGAATGCCAAGAAAAGGTGGATGAGGCATATCGAGATCAAAGAGTAAGTTCATGCTTTTTTTCATTCACGTGCTAATAAACTTTGCTGTTATTGCGACCATGCTAGCACTAGAGTTCATGAGATATATTCATGATTCAAGGGAGCGTGAACTAATTCCATATTTGTTTCGGACTCCCCCAAATCGTATATACTTTTGTGTTTTCATTTATATGCTCTTATCATGTCATACAACACATACATCAATTGATTCATATTTACTTAATTTGATTAGATTAAAGAAGTTAGTTAAGTTTGTTAATATGACTTATATTTTCGAAAACAACCTAGTCATCTTCTTTAATTTCCTCTCCTCCTTAATTATTATTGAGGAACCATCAATAAGTGTAAATTAGGAAAAGATTAACAAATATGAAAATCATATCTTATGTTTAAAATCAATATTAGCTCTGCAAATATATCTTATTTTAAGGACCGGAGGGAGTATTTCATAGGCATAGCCCATTCTACTTTTCTAGACAAAATAATCCGGGGTAGTTACTCATTGGTAGTTACTCAGATTTGGCCATCCATGAGTCAGATTTTCTTAGGAATTATCAAGCAACACATTAGACTGTGTTATTTCATGTGAATATGTGCTATGTGGCATAAACACCTGAATCGTGTGGATGCAGACATGGACACGAATGTCGATATTGAATACAGCAGGCTCGCACAAGTTTAGCAGTGACCGCACAATTCACGAATACGCCCGAGATATATGGAACATTGATCCAGTCCCATTGCCTTAGAAGATGGATGTCTTCATACATAGCAGCAGAAATATGAGGGCGCTTCTCATGGCCCTGATGATCACAGCTTTTGCATTATCATATTTCCCTGGAAAATAAATAAAGCTTTGGGAAGACTCAAGAGTAGCAGCATCTGAACATAACTAGGGCTATGGTTTTGGCGCGAATAAGCTGGCATCCTTCTTTAACTCGTTTCTGTGTGGCACCAGAACTGAAATAAATTTCTTTGTATTGGCTGTGTAGATGCCCGTTAAAAATATATGATGAATTTTGCTCCTAAGTGTGTCAATCGACGAGTATAGAGATCTTCATGCGGTAGGATATCACTATATAAGCAGAGCATAAGTCTGCTGAAGTATGGTACTAATGGATTATTAATAAATAGTGCAATTTATTATAAAATATTGAATAAAATTTTTTGTTAAAAATGTATCACGTATAACCCCGGTAAAAAGTTTACAAAGGATTTCATTGTCAATTACTAGGGGCATCTCATACGGGACCAGAGAATGAAGAGATTGATAGTAATGCACCAATAATTATAATGATAATCCACCAGAAACATAATATTTTAAGCGCAAATTAAACATCCCTGCTTTGTATGGAGCTTTTAATATCTTAGTATGAAATTCTTTTATTAGGTCATGATAGATAGTGGGACAATTGTTTGATAGCCCAAGTTCCCACCGAAAGAACAAACAGTCTTACAAAACCCTGTGGAACTATATTGGTTCTTCATGCTCGGGACAACCAAAGGCATCATGATGTGTTGTTGTTTACCATTTAAGGTGCCTCTATTCACTATTTCCAAATGAAACTAAGATAATACTATGAGACAAACGAAGTTGGATTTTGCTCGATCAAGATGACTAAATTAAACAATGTAACTCAAAAAATTGTAATCAGCTTCGCATTTACATGTGTGTTAAGAAGCTTGTTTCTTCAACATAGCAGCATGCTTTTGCCCGGCAAGATGATAATTAAACACCGTCTCGCTATTACAGACCACATTACAAATAGTACATATTTTAACTGCTGCTGCAGCAGCCCCACCCTCAAGAACCTTCTTTTTCTTGTTCTCCAAATCAGCTGGTGTTTGAGTTGCTTTCCTTTTTTTCTTACTCCCACCATCAGATTTGCTCTGGTTCCCCTCAGGCTGAGGCTGAGGTCCTATCACAGGATTAGATGACGTGTTGGGCAGAACAGGAACTTGAGGTGGCGGCCTTAATGCTTCTTTTAGTTTCTCCAAGTTCTTCTTGTGCTTCTTTCCTAACTTATGCTGGTCCAGAACATCCTTGCTGGTACAATCTATCTTGCAAACTTCACAATATGCAGATTGGACAACCTTAATTTTCAGTTTCTTAGGTTTCTTCCGTGCCCCATTTACCTGTGGTTGGGTTGTGGTGTTAGTCCACCAAGCCGTGTTGGTATTTGCGGTAGCCAATTGCTCTGATCCAGTTGAGGCCACGGGGATAGCCTACTCATAAAAATACACAATGCAATAAAAGATGAGACGAAATAGGCACAATCATCATTCCGTTCCTTTCTACTGCAGAGTTCCAACAGTAAGCAAATCAACGCATTGAATTTCCAAAATTTACTTCAGTAAACCAAGTTTCAATCCCCTATGAACAAAATAGGAGCACGCAATTTTTCCTTTCTCAATCACTCATGGCATTAGTAAACAATTAAGAAAAATAAGATGTGCTCAACATTTACTGCACGGAATCCAGATCGCATCAAGGACAGGGCAAATTTGAAATTATACATCATTAGAAACAATCAACAGGCATAAATCATTAACAAGATGTCATAAACCAAGGATAGGCAACCTATTAACCAATTAGAGATACAGCTTTGGAAATATATGTTTCCAATACTTCAGCAGACCAATTCAAGAAAATTCAAGTGTTGTCAATCAATGTTAGATAGTTACACGCTGCCTCACAAAGTTTTAGGCTCCACCATCTAAACTTAATACCAGAACATAGCTTAATACTTTCGACTCCCTAAACATGTGGCATTTGATCCCATTCAAAGAATTAACTTCTTTCCATATTCTAATCTATCCTTTATTTACAATCAAAACCTCAAACAGTATAGCCATCCCTCCAAATTGTTAAGACATTAATAATCAATTACCTCAATCTATCTCACATCGTACCACAATAAACAGAACATGAAACTTTAAAGAGAGAGAGAAAGAAATGAACATACAGCTCCATAGCCAGCCGGGTCCACCCCGAACTGCATAACAGCCTCCCTAGCAGCCCAATTCTGAGCATTTGGATCATAATAGTATCCGGAGCTCGAATCTGCAACAGGGTTGTGAGCATACGAGTAATTAGCATGGGCTTCATGAGTCAGATGGCTAACTGAGTTGGTGGTCACGGGGGCATAGGAAGTAACACCAGGAGGGTTCAACCCAGGTTCCGCACCCGAGCCACCATGAAATTCTTGGGTTCCAGCAGAAGATTGAGGGTCTGCAGAAGGAGGATTAGGGTTTTGAAACTGTAATTGGTAATGGGGAGGGTAGGATGCGGGAAAATAAGCGGCTGCAGCAGGTGGGAAAGAAGGAAGGGACGCTGGCGTTGGATTTGGCTGCAATTCAGGCACAGTGGTGTATTCCATTGGATTTTCAATTACATAAGGAGACTGGGCATGGATGGGACTGAGTGATGCGGAGGAAAAGATGAAGATGTCCCGTTTCCAATGATGCGACGAAGATTGAATAGCACAATAACAGTTTGCGTCGAAATGGAACCAAGGTCGATCTTTTGCGAGAGAGCAAGAGGCCCAATAATGGAGACTCTTGATTATCGGAGACAATCAATTCAGGGCGAGGCAATAGAGCAATTGATCCGACTGCCATAGACATGGGCTTGGGCAGCGTTGTCCATAGTCCAGAAAGAGAGTGTGACCCATGATGTTTTGTAAGAGAGAAAAATCATCGTCAAGCAAGTATATTAAAAAACGAAAGGGTGAAGGAGTAATTTTCTGGCACACATTTAACTTTTTTTCAGGAGTCTTAAAGCACGACGTTTTTTTCGGAGCGAAAGCATGCACGCGTGGTTACGTTTTGAGAAAAAAATACGCGGGGGTAATTAGTTGACCAGACGCTGACCATCAACTAGGATGGAGTGAACAGTAACTCGGGTGAAATTATCCTTTTGCCCCTAGTTTTAAATTTAAAAAAAAAACTAAAATAATCAACCCCCCGCTGGTGGCCGCCCACCGCCGGCGACCACCCCATCGCCGGCCGTGGTGGGGCCCATCGGGGTTTTTAAAAAAAAATTAAAACTATGGGCAAAAGGGTAATTTCACTCGAGTTACTGTTCACTTCATCCAAATTGACGGTCAACGTCTGGTCAACTAACAGCCCGTGATATTTTTGCACCCAAAACGTAACCACATGTGTACTTTTACTCCGAAAAAAATTTCGTGTGCTGAAAGACGGGCTAAATGGAGAAAAGATCGTGTGTAGAAATCGCTTCCTTTACCCAAAAACGAAATGGTGAAAATGATATTGGGAGCTCTTCCCCCACGACTGTGGGCCCAACGAGGGGCGAAATCTGGATTAGACGGAACCGAAGGTTCCAGTGAATCGGGTGGGATACAAAAAAACAAAAGCTTCTAACACTATAAGTTGGAGGATGGCTGGATCCCTTAAATCATCGTCACGCCGTGGGTATAGGAAAGTATTATATTGGGTGAAGAAAAATTCACTTTGATGATCTCTATGCCTCAAGAGTGGGAAAGATTAGTTTTTAACTATCAATTCAGTTGAAATTCGGCATGGATTATACCCAAAAATAATAATTAACTAATGCTCACTGAGGGTTAAACTTGAAAACAAAAAAACTATAAAAAAATATCACTTGAACTTCAAAATATTAAATCAGTTATTTTTTATTAAAATGAGTTGTCAAGTACTATTTAAGTGTAATTAATACCTATACTTTTATAGACAACAAGACTTAATTAAAATTTTAAACTTCAGTGATATTTTCTTATCTTTTTCTCAAATTTAAAAAGTATATCGACTTATGAGCGGATTAAATGTGCCTCAAGAATTTGAGAAATTGTGAATCTCAAGAAGAATTTAGAAAGCGTTGCCTCATATAACATAAAGGACAGGAACAAATGTTTTAATATTATAATGTGTCACGGAAATTTTGAATGGAAAATTAATTTTTTTGGTTTCTACCTAATATTTATCAAGTAAATAATTTAATTTTTAAAATATAGGAACTAGATTATAAAGTAGTTGAAACAATAGAGACTGAATTGTAAGTGAATCAAAATTATAAAAATTAAATTATACCAAGTCAAACTATAAAAGCTAGTTACATTGAGCCAAAACCACGTACAACATAAAATTTTCCGAAGTGTGAAACTAATGCAAGACAATCTAATATTACCTTGATCTTAATTATAAGAGTTAGTTGACTTTTATTTGGAAAAATTAAGGAAGTTTAAATAAGTTCTTAATCATTTAATATGTTATGTTTTTCATAGATTATATATTATTTTATCGATCAAACTATTTATTTTAAAGAAAAAAATAAAAATAAAATTACTCTAAGCCTAATTTAATTAGTTTCCTTAACCTCTATAAAAAAAGTCAACAATACTACTTCGGTACATAGAAGTTAAATAATGACTACACGTTTGAAATGTTGCTTTTTTAATCACATCGTTACTTTTACTTTAAGTTGATATATTCGAAGAAAATTAATTTGTTCTCAATTATAGTTTCAGTTAAAATAATTAATTATCAAACAAAATTTCGGTCACTTAATAAATTTAAAGCATGCCGCATATACAAGAATGATAATTTACTTTGAACAAAAATTTGGATTTTGAATGGTTAAATTAACATATAATTACGCTTTAATTAATTTAGCTGCGAGGAATTTATCTCTTATCCTCGTTAAGTCGTTATCTTAAGAACTAGAGAGATTCATTTGTTATTCTCAGGCAGCTTTCTTGTCCATTTCAAAATATATATAATTACACTGTAATTCTACTTTATACAAGTTGGATTTCCTTTTTCTGATTATTTTTTTGTTAATGGCTTCAGGTGTCACTTTTTTCTCGTACAAACTACGCAGATTTTGAATGGTTGCATGAATCAACAAACATACACACTGTTATTCCACCTTTTCTGGGCAGAACTCTGTAATTGTTCTATCCATGTTGGATTTCCTTCTTGGTCTTTTTTCTTTTCTGATTCATTTTTTATCCAAAAAAATTCCAAACTGCTTGCATATTGCAAAGGGGGCCTGTTTCGTTTTTTAATTTACGAAAATAAAACTGTCAACATTTAAATCATCACTTCAATCTAACGCAAAAGAATACACATACATGAAAAATATAAATTAAAGCGTCAGATGGAGACAGGGACATCACTCCGATGATCTCGACGCCGATGGATTCCAGAATGCTCGACTCCATGGCGATTTCAAACGACGGTAACTGCTGATGAATTTCATGGAGCAGGGGACGAGTGTGGATCGCTTCGGATTTTCGCTATTGCGTTTGAAGGCGTCAATCAGATTCAGAGCTCAAGTTACATTTTCATTTTTAATCTCTTAATATTTGACCCCAAAAGCTTTCGGCGTCTCTGGTCTTGCTTCTGGAAATTTTTTAAAAAAATTGTGATCTGAAATTTTTCTGGATTTGAGACTCCCGAATTTGCTTTTTCCATTCACATGATTTACCTTCTACCACACTTTGGGGTTCCATTTATTTCTGATCACTGATACTGTTTGCTTTTAAAAGTGTCTCAATTACGTAAATTTTTTAGACCCGTATCCCAAATAAGCTTAATATCTAGAAAAGAAATGAAAAGCTCCTATTCACTGTGCTGTTGTATACTAAATTACTAATCTAATACTAAAAAAATGAAAAACATTGGGAAAATTGGGGATAAATACCTGTTTGATAAATTAATTAGAAAATAGGACATGGAGCATTTAGGTCTTTTAGATTCAATAAATGTGAGGAGTAAAAGATCAAATAACCTTTAGTGGAAGCTCATTTGCAATTAGTGGATACTCATTTGTAAATCGTGGATGTTCATTTACAATTAGTGGATACTCATTTGTAAATTGTGGATGTTCATTTGCAATTAGTGGATGCTCATTTGTAAATCGTGGATGTTCATTTACAATTAGTGGATACTTATTTGTAAATCATGGATATTTATTTGTAATTAGTGGATACTCATTTGTAAATTGTGGATGTTCATTTACAATTAGTTGATACTCATTTGTAAATCATGGATATTCCTTTGAAAATCATGGATGCTCATTTGAAAATCATGAATGCTCATTTGTAAATTCTTGATACTCATTTAATGATCATAGATGCTCATTTGTAAATGGAGTGAATGCTTATTTTCTAATATTTTCTAAGTTTGAATGTGACCGAGGTGTTTGAGAAAAGGATTTTTTTTTTTTTTTTTTTTTTTTTTTTTTTGGGGGGGGGGGGGGGGGATTGGGAACTGCAAGCTTAGGACAATCCCCAAGCAACATTGGCCATTGGCGAAGATGAAGTTGAAAAGTTTCTTGCATATTTCTCAATCTAAAATTTAAAGATGCACCCCTAAGTTGAACTCTCCCAAACTCACCCATGCTCTTGGACTCGCAGTAAACCAATTTTTTCTTTTTTTTAAAAAAAGAACCAATATGAAAGAAAGCAAAAAGCAAAAAGGGAAAAGGAAGATGAACAAACAACCAAAAAAATTAACAATCAGTCAAACCAAAACCAGATTAACAAAAAAAGAAAATCAAACCCAGTATCAACAATCAAATCCACCTCCCTCATAAAATTTCTAACCATCGGAAAAAATTCACTGCTAGCAAAAGTCCAACTTAGCATCAACATGACAACAACGAAATTGGAAATAAGTTATTTCAAAGGAAAATCAAAATCAATTCATCCAAACAAACTCACAATTGTAGAAAAAAATCGATGGAGAAAAAGTAAAAATAGAGATTAAGAAGTAGAAAAAGATCTAGGTTCGAGAGAGGTCAAAGGAGGGTTTGAGAGGTTAAGCCAAAGGAAGGGGATAAGAGGATTTGAGGTTGTTTTTTGTTTTTTCATTTGTTAATCTTTAAGGGTAATTTTGTCTTTTACCCTCAAACCTTATTTGCTCTTAAGGACCTCAAGTTTTAGGTACCATTAGCCAATTAATTTGTCAATGAGGGACTTTTGGCCAATTTTCCCCTCTTCTCTCTCTCTCTCTCTCTCTCTCTCTCTCTCTCTCTCTCTCTCTCTCTCTCTCTCTCTCTCTCTCTCTCTCTCTCTCTCTCTCTCTCTCTCTCTCTCTCTCTTTTTCATTTTAACATTACTTAATTTTAGGAGTAAAATGGGTAGATTTCACATGATTTTTCCATACCCACCTTTCCATTTTCATCTTTCTTATTTGCCCTTTAACATATCTTCCATTTTCATATCTACCAAACAACACACTCCTTGTTATAAATATATGTATTATGTGGATGTTCATTGCATAGTAACCCTTGAAGGTCTATAAATAGAGGTCTTGTGTAAACATTCAGAACACACTTGAAATGAGAATTCTTCCATCTCTCTAGAATTTCTTTCTATTTTTCTATATATTTTCTTCAGTTTTATAACACGTTATCAGTACGAAGCTTTAACCAATTGAGCTTAGTGTTGTTCATCATCACCATCATCCTTTTCCTTCCTCTTTGCACCGTAGAAGATTTTCAAATCATTCAAAATGAGGAGTTTTTAAGCTGAAAAGATGATTTTGGATCGGTAGTTGTGTAATCTCTTCACTCAGGTATGTTTTGTATTAAATTTTGGTGGTTGATTTTTGAAGAATATCCCTGCGTGCGTTGCGTCTTGCGAGCTAGAGAGAAAGAAGATGGCAAGGTTCAGGTTCAGGAGAGGAGGAAGAAAGAGAAAAAAAAAAAAAAAAGAGGAAGGAGTCACGGGAGGTTTGAAATAATTGGCTATGGGTCCCTCATATTTTAATATTATATTTTTGCATAGTAAATTCTAAAAAAAAAAACAATCTGTCGGATGGTTTGAAAAAAATGTCCGAGGACCCCACGTGTTTTTATTATTTTATTAATATTTAAATACTATTTTCGGAAAAAAAAATTATACAGTATATGGCGGCTGAAAATATGTGGAGTTGAAAATTATTATACATTTGGGCCCTACGTGTTTTATCATTTTTATTAATTGGAAGAAAGTTAATGCACTGAATATTATTATACTATATTTGTTATAATATTATATTGCTTTCATGTGTTTGGCATAACTTTCGTTCTACTGCTCTAATGTTTTATATGCATCAGATGTTAACTTTAAGTTTAAGCATATGCATTATTTTATTATTTTTGTTAATTTGACTCCTAACCGGTAGTCTAGATATTTAAATTAAGCATTTACATTTTTTATGCTATTTAAACTAAGCATTTATTTTAATGCTATTTAAATTAAGCATTTACTTTTATGTTACTAACATATTTATAATTCAGCATTTTCTTTTATTAGCTGCTAACATATTTATGATTCAGTATTTATTATTTTCTTTTATGTTACTAACATAACATTTACTTTTATGTTCCTAACCTATTTATGATTCAGCATTTATTTTTATTGCTGCTAACATATTTATGATTCAGTATTTGCTAACATAACATTTATTTTTATGTTTGCTAACATAACATTTATGTTATTGTTTCTAACATAACATTTATTGTTTATGTTTATTTATTATTTGTCATTTTATTATCATTATTATTAATGATAACTTTCTCATTAATTATATGATCAGATGTCATACGTGATGGCCAGAAACCTTTGTTTATCCTGAAGATAAACAATTGGATGCCATCTTGATTTAATTTCTCTTGAAGAGAAGAATGACATGAAGATATATGAGCAAAAGGTTGGCCAGAAGCCAAGTAAAGCATAAAAGTTGGCATGAAGCCATGGGTGACATAATTTAGTCAAGCCAAGAGGAGGCATATTTTGGCGATGCCAAATGATAATGTGGCATGTTGCCAAGAGACATATTTACTGAAATTATGAAAAAAAGGCTGATCCATAATTTTGTATGGTATCATTTGTATAAATGTCTCAAAATTGAATATCAATTTTAATGGAATTGTATGACCACCGAGAAGATGGTTGTTCTTCTAAAAGTTTATTATAAATGTGAATATTTAATTTGCTCCGAAGTAGCAATATTGTGAAAAGTCAAGAAATATATTAAATTAATTTCTTGTCTTATTGATTCAATTATTTTCTTTATGATGGGATAACGTTTACTTTTATTAAAACAATGAATTTTTGTTGTAAGAATCATGAATCTCATCTAATATGTTCGACTCCATTCCCAGAAGTGAATGAAGTACTGAATTAATTTAATTATGGTTGTGGACATGTGTGTGAATATGTTAACATATGGATATGTTTATTTATGGTGGTTCAAATTCTCACCGGAAGTGAGGGAAGATTATTAATATGAACCATATAAAGTGAAATTATTGGGTATAAAAACATGATAGAATTTCATGTTTTTGTTGTGGCGGCAAGGGTTATTTGTTTTATATTTATTGTAAACCATGATATATTTGTTAAAGGTCAAATATTTGATATAAACTATCTGGTAAGATAAGTATTATTTATATATCAAAATCAATTTCAATAGTTGGAGCCATCTTTTCGGAATAGTACTTCTTTTACTTTTAGTGGGAATGAAGTATATGTTATAAAACTGAAGAAAATGTAAAGAAAAGTAGAGAGAAGTCAGAGAGAAATTCTAGAGAGATGGAGGAATTCTCATTTTAAGTAACTTACGAATGTTTACACAAGACCTCTATTTATAGACCTTGAGGGTTACTATGCAATGGACATCCACATAATACATATATTTATAACACTCCCCCTTGGATGTCCATTATGAATATGCCTCATTAAAAACTTTAACTAGGAAAACCCAGTGGGATAAAACCTAGCTAAAGAAAAGAGTACATTATCCATTAATACACTTTCTAATGTTGTCTCATTAAAAACCTTTCTAGGAAAACCCAATGGGACAAAACCTAGATAAGGGAAAAAGAGTACAATGTGTATCGACTCCCCCTCTTAATTACATCAGATTTTCTAATGCTGCCTCATTAAAAACCTTTCTAGGAAAACCCAGTGGGACAAAACCTAGATAAGGAAAAAAAAAGTGCAGCGTACATCAATTGCTCTACTAAAATACATAAGATTTACTCCTCCTGATGACTACATTACTTCCAATGTCTTTGTGTTGGTAAAGAATTATCTCATGCTAAGCATGATACATAAGTGTCATTCTTCAACTTCTTTGCTTGAGGTTGAAATTGTTCTTTATCCACCTGCAAATACTTTAAAATATATAATGGATATTACTTATCCATATAAAATCAATCTAGGACCTCCTTTTGTATAAACAAAAGATCTCATTCTTTAGGTATTAAATCTGTAATCCAATACAGAATTTCGTTCTTCTCAAGTCATGAATTATTTCTAATTCTTTCTTTAAACAATTAATTGCTTTATTGAAGCTTTTCAGCGTTTCAATAATGTTGATATCATCAACATGACTTGCAATTAAAACATTCACATCTAGATCTTTTCATAAAGATACATGGGCATATTGATTTACTTTCTTTATACCCTTCTTTCAACATATATTTCTTGAGAAGATTATACCACTGTGCCCTAATTGATTTAAGTCATACAAAAACTTCTTCCCCTTTATTGTTTTCAATAACTTGAATTAAATGCTTTTGATTAGCATTCTAAGTCCTTCAGGGACTCGTGCTTCTAGCACAATAAATCATTTGATGCATTTTGGCACCATAAGTCTTTCGGAGACATGTGCTTCTCGCACCTTAAATCTTTCTGGGACATGTGCTCCCGGCACCTTAAGTCCTTTTCTACCACCTTAAGTCCTTTTAAGGACATGTGCTACTAGCACTTTTTGATTCTTTGAAGATTATTCTGTAATCTTCATAATTTAGTAAGCCTTATGCATAGGCTATATAACAATATCTAATAGACGCATAATTTTTCTTTCATTCATAAATTGCCAGATTAACAATATATATATACAAAATTATTGTATCCACCACAAAATCATATATCACATCATAATCATATTAGACTTTGTGAAAATCTTTATTTTCACATAAACATTCATATATCTCAATTTGGACTTGGTCTATAACCTGTCATAATATGATTATATTTGCGTCATATTCAATTTCACTTATCCTCTTGGCCAATCATCTTTATGTCAACTTCTTGTGACATATTTTTATATAATATCCTCATTTGATCACGTGATATCATCTTTCAAAATTGTTGTCGACAATTTCATCTTTTCGGTTCCATTTTTCCAATTCGACATAACTTATCAATATAATTCAGTGTACGAACCTCTCTTGAGGTTTTTACAATTAGTTATGTCTCGATACTCTTTCGGAGTATCTACCTCCTTAATATGATCATCATAATTATTGCTCCAATTTATCCATAACATTTATAATTGGAACCGAATAATTTCTCATGCTTCGAGCATGCCACATTCATATTCATACAGATTGGAGCATTTTCAGTTGGAGTATGAGATTTAATAAATCTCATTTGGGTCAGTAATATTATCTGACAAATAATTCATGAATGCATAATCTAATGAACTTCTGGTTCATATTACATTATTCGAGGATATATACAATGCTATAATGCATTCCATGTATTCACTTTTCCAGCTATCCAATTTCTCCCCCTCATGGTAAGAAAACAATGTCAAACAACAATTGACAAATCATGCCGTATAAGTCTCCTAAATCCATTTGTTTCCTTTAGAAACATCTTTTTGTTTCATATAGAGACAAACAAGAAATAGAAGGTACTTATACAACATTTATCACAAATTTCTTTCTATATCCATCAATGTGCATTGTGGTGGATTTATAATCATTGCACATTCAACCCTTTTAAGATGGAAATTTGTCTCGCTTCCGACCAAAAGCCAATTTTAGGGAGAATTTTGTTGGCTTATATAAATCTTTGCTATATAATATCAAGTATACCAACATAAAATTTTGTTCTCATAAGCATTCATCCAGCTTATTTATGGAGGTTTTAATTTATGATTCTTAAATCATATCATCTGGAAATTGCGCGCTTAATTTATTCAAACATCAAACATTATTGCAATCTTCATATTGCAAACTTCATGTTGCAATTATTTCTGCAAACTCCATGTTGCAAGCAAATAATCTCACATGTAACCATCTTATAGATGCATCTATCAAATTTCTCATATCATTGTATGGTTTACATGTTATTTCAATGGGCCCATATAAATCTGTTTGATATATTTCCAGAGATCCATTACCAATTATGACCTATGATATTTTCATAGTCATTTATATTTGAGAACAAGCAGCTATTCATGAAGAATTTTCTGATTCTTCAATGGATGTCAATACAAATTCTTATTTGTATTATATATGACTTGGATGATCAAACAAGTCATGCCAACAAATAGTAAACTTCTAGTTTTGTAACATATATCTCATCTCATAAACTTACGGTTTTTTGTAACATTATGATCCACAATCATAATTTATCATTCATTTTCGGGAGATCATATTTGTCATTATGTGGGAAGTATGAGTATGACTTTCTACAAATTAGCTCACACTTGCATACTAACAATCTCCCCTCAAGTGTGAGACAGAACATTCCCCTTAAAATTCATGGACTTTGTTCTTCATAAGAGAGGCTTAATGTATGAAGTATATAATTCTTCAAAATTTCACTCACACTTGTATTCTAGAAATCTCCCCTCAAGTGTGAGTCCTTTAAAAATACTTCACAAACATTTATGGATTTCAATCCAAATGTGGGTTTTCACTTTCAAATCCTTTTATTCATTATCAAATGAAATTAACACCCAGCATATATTCTTATCCTCATTTGAGGACTATATTAGTGCATTATAATAGTGCTACAGGCACTTATGCACACCCAATGGAAAATATCTCAAAATATCTCCTCCTTGTATCAGCTCTAGAAAAATGAATAATCACTTTCAATTTATAATATTTGTTTACACATCAAGATATGAATTCTCAATAATTTTTCATATCTTTATTAATCACTTATGACCTCATTTGGTCATATTGTAAACTTCCCGGTTTACAATGAGCATGTGGTTCAATACTTTTCTATATGATATCCATTTCGTAGATATCTTTGAAACTCAACAAGTTTCTTTCATATTTGGTAGAATAAAATGCATATTTAATGCATAATTTTGTTCCTTCAAGAAACAATACATTAGCTCTTCGGGAGCCTTAAAACAAATTTATACTTTCATAGCTCTTTAGGAGCCTTAAAACAAATTTATACTACCAAATATAGTTTGAACATTGGTCTTTCAAATGAAGTGGGTAAACTATGCTAATTAGTCTCCAAGACTATTAGCCTTTAAAATTATTACTCATGTGGCATAATTTCTATGCAAAATATTTGTCTTTAAGACAATAACTTAAAACTCTTTGTATCATTCAATATTTGATACATATACTTTCGGGTCTTTATATAATAACTTATAAAATTTTCTTGCCATGCCATTTCTTTAAACCAATATTGTTCTTTTATAAAAGAACAATTATAGAAATTGATAAACTTCTTAAACATCAAATAATAAATTTATGGTTATAAAAATGATAAATTTTCTTTTCATAAAATCATAATATTATGACTACTTGCCAAAAACATAATATTATGGCTACTTGCCATAAACATAATATTATGGCTACTTGCCATTCAAAAATAGCAACAATTTTTTTTTTAATTTTTTTTCGTGAATAGTAATTACTATTTATAATAATAAAATAATATAAACATGTGGGACCCACGGTCAAAAATTTCTCCCCCTTCACCTGACTTCACGTGGGTGAGAAATTTGCCCGAGAAAATTACAAAATATGACCCCAAAATTCATAAATGATATTTTAGTAAATTACTAAATAATACCTTGAAATATTAAAATTCCAAATAGGTCCGGTCCACATCTCCAAAAATCTAACGCCTCATACTTATGAAATTGATTTTGAGGCTGATTTACATATAATACTTATCTTATCAGATAGTTTATATCAAATATTTGACTTTTAACAAATATATCATGACATACAATAAATACAAAACTAATGACCCTTGCCACCACAACAATAACATGAGTTTCTATCTTGTTTATTATACCCAATAATATCTCATTATGTGGTTCTTATCAATAATCTTTCCTCACTTCTGGTGAGAATTTGAACCATCATAATTACAATCATGTCCATATGTAAACAAATTTACACACATATCCACAACCACAATTAAATTTATTCATTAGTACATTCACTTCTGGGAATGTATTTCAATCTGTTGGAGGAAATTCATGATCCTTAAAACAAAAACTTACTGTTTTGTTTTATCACAAGCAAGAAATTATTAATTCAAAATATTTTTTGAGTCTTTCACAATATTGCTACTTCAGGAGCAAATTGAATATTCCCATTTATAATAAACTTTTAGAAGAACAACCATCTTCTGGTAGTCATACAATCCCATTAATTTGTTCTAAAGAACAAAAGAATATTTTAATGCCAAATATATAATTTTGAGACTTTCATACAAATGATACCATACAAAAATTATGGATCAGGCCATGTCTCATAACTCCAGACAAATTTATTTCTTTGCTTCAGGCCAATATGTCTCACAGCATCAGGCCAAATTATCATTTGGCTTTCAGGCCAAATTATGCCTCCTCTTGGCTTCTTGCCAATTTATGCCTTCTTTGGCTAAATTATGCCTCTTCTAGGCTACTTGCCACTTTATATTTTCATTTGGCTTCCGGCCAATTTTTGTCATATATCTCAATGTCATTTTTCTCTTCAAGAGAAATTAAATCAAAATGACTTGTTGTTTATCTTCAGGATAAACAAAGGTTTCGGCTATTATATATGACGTCTGATCATATAATAAGAAATATAATAATAATAATAATAATAATAATAAAATGACAAATAATAAATAAAACATAAACAATAAATGTTATGTTAGCAAACATAAAAGTAAATGTTATGTTAGCAAACATAAAAAAGTAAATGTTATGTTAGCAAACATAAAAGTAAATGTTATGTTAGTTAACATAAAAATAAATGTTATGTTAGCAAACATAAATGTAAATGTTATGTTAGTTAACATAAAAGTAAATGTTAAATATTAAATCTAGACTTCCGGTTAGGAGGTTTAACCCCAAGTAGGTGTCGAAATTAATAATAATAATAAAATATAAATAAATAAACATAAATAAATGCTAACATAAAAATGAATACTTAAATATAAATATGTTAGCAATAATAAAAATAAAATGCTGAATATAAATATGTTAGCAAAAAGCATTAAATAAAATAAAATATTATATTAAAACAATAAATGATTAAACATAAATATATTAACAACAATAAAAGTAAAATATTAAAAATTAAATTTAAATAATAAAAATATCAATTTTTTTTCGTGAATAGTATTTTACTATTCATAATAATAAAATAATATAAAATCTGCAAATAGTAAATTTTCTAAAAATCAGCCGATTTTTTTTTTTTTTGAAATTTACTATTCAAATAGTAATTATAATAAAATATTAAAAACACGTGGAGTCCGTGGCCAAATTTTCAAACGTACCGACAGGCTCTATTTTTTTTTTCTTCCTCCTCCTTCTTCCTCTGCGTCTTACTGCGTCTCGTCTCTGTTCGTTCTTCTTCCTCCTTTCATTTACAACATCATATTACTTAAATCAACCATCTAAACTTAATAGAAAACATACCTGTGTGAAAAGAAATAATTTTCACCGATCCAAAATCAATCTTTCAGCTTGAAACGCCTCCTTTTGAGCTATTTGAAAAACTTCTTCTTCTGCCAGGGAAGGTGAACGACGGTGATGATGAACGATGTTAGGGAGGCTCAGTTGATTAGAGCCTCGTCGATAACGTGTTATAAAACGAAGAAAATGTAAAGAAAAGTAGAGAGAAGTCGAGAGAAATTCTAGAGAGATGGAGGAATTCTCATTTTAAGTAACTTCGAATGTTTACACAAGACCTCTATTTATAGACCTTCAAGGGTTACTATGCAATGGACATCCACATAATACATATATTTATACAAGTATATTATTTTATAATATATTATAGTGTATTTGCGTGTGTGTACATTATATAATATATATATATAGTGTGTGTATATTATAATATATGTGTAGTGGCCTCCCACGATATGAAAGGAAGAGGCTATATAATTGTATGATTATATACTAAATTACTATTATATTGTAACAATTGTACTGTAATTTTATGTGGTACTAAAATGTTATTTATTTTGGGGTCAAGTTATGTAATTTTCCCCAAACACTTTTTCAAACCTCCCACGTGAAGGCAAAAATTTGAAGGGGAGAAAATTTTGGCCTTGGGTCCCTCGTGTTTATATTATTGCATGGCTAGTAGTCATAATATTATAATTTTATGACAAGAAATTTTCTCATAATTGTTCTTTTGTAATAGAACAATATTGGTTTAAAGAAATGACATGGTAAGAAAAAATATTTTATGGATTATTATAAATAATTAGGCCCTGAAGGATTATGTTTTAAATATTGTATGATACAATGATTTTTGTAACCTTGGAAAAGTATTGTCCTGAAGACAATAATTTGTAGAGATTATGTTATAATAAGTCTAAAGGCTAATAGTCCTAGGGACTAATTAGCATATTTTGAGAAACTAATGTTTAGACTATATATTTATTTGGTAGTATAAATTTGATTGAAAGCTCTGAAAGAGCTAATATTTTGGAACAAAATTATGTATTGATTAATCTATCAAGTATTAAAGAAACTTATTGAGTTTTAAAGATTTATGCAGATATCATGTAGAAAATACATGTTACTGTAAACCAGAAGTTTACAGATAATAATGCAAATTGGAAGTTTGCAGTAAACTAGAAGTTTACTACCAATGAAAAACATTCAAGAGGAAATGAGCTTCAGAGATTTATTGAAGCCAAAGCTCAAAATAAAAGAATAAGCCTACAAGGTAATACAACGTTTAAATTTGTTGTTATTATTATTTAAATTTATTATGATTACATATCATAAATTTATTGCCATGTAAATTTTCGCTAGAGAATTATCATATGTATGATAATAAATCTGTGTAATTCTAAGTTATTTTAACATGATATTCACATGTGATAGTCTGCATATATTTTACGCATATAGAAATCAATTGAAATATATTAATCATGAATCATGAGATTATCTAGTGATATTATATTATATGTTTATTCCAGAAGAATTAACATAAATTTTCCTTTCAAAGTTTAAAGAATTTGAAAGTGATTTTGAAATACAAATATAAAGAAAGAATGTTTATATAACTTACACTTGAGGGGGAGATTGCCGGGAAAACAAGTGTGAGCTAAATTTTTGAAAAGTTGAAAAGTTATATACTTCTCACACAGAGTCTAAAAAGTCTATGATTGGTTGAGATATATGTTATAGTAAACCAGGAGTTTACTGATTTAAATAAATTTATTGTTGGCATGACTTGTTTGATCATCCGAGTCATAAATAACCAACATATTGTTCGAGAATGATTATGTGTTGCTTGTTCTGAAATAAAAATGACTATGTAAATATCATAGGTCATAATTGGTAATGGTAATGGATCTCTGGAAATATATCAAACAGATCTATATGGGCTCATTGCAAACCAGAAGTTTGTAAGAACGCAACCTGAAGTTGCAATAATGTTTGAATAAATTAAGCGCGTTATTTCCAAATTATACGATCCAGAAATCATGAATTAAAGCATCCATAAAAAGCTGGATTAATGCTTATGAGAACATAATACTATGTTGATATATTTGATATTATATATATTAAAAGCATTTATATAAGCCAACAAAATTCTCCCGTAAATTGGTTTTGGTCGAAACCGACAATTCCATCTGGAAAGTTTTTGAATGTGCAATGCTTATAAATCCACCATAATACACATAGATGGATATAGAAAGAAAGTTGGGATAAATGTTATGTAAGAACCTCCTTCTCTTGTTTGTCTCTAAATGAAACGAATAATGTTTCTAATGGTAACAAATGGATTCGGGAGACTTACACTGCATGATTAGTCAATTTGTGATTTGACATTGTTTTCCCAACATGAGGGGGAGAAAATAGGCGGTTGGGTAAAAAGATTATTTGGAATGAATTATCATTGGCTCATATTGATCCTCGTACAAAATAATGTGAACTAGAAGTTCAAAAGATAATTCATTTACAGAGTTTAGCTAATAAAATGCCAGAAGCATTTACTGACCCAAAGACAGTGACAAAGTCACATGTCCCAGCTGTTAATGCTCCTATTCGTATTAATGTCCCTGAAGGATAACCTATTATGAATGAATATATAACACGCCTGAAGCGTGAAAGGTCCATCGGTTCCAAAGATAAAAATTCCTCGAAAGAGAAAAGGAGCTAAGAATATAGATGATCAAGTTGAGAATAATCAAGGAAGATTAGTAGCTCCGGAAGAGCCATCTCCTGAAGAGATATTATCTCTAGTAGAGATATCTCTAGAAGAGAATGTTGTAGTCCCAGAAGAGACCAAGGTACCTGAAATATGTGAAAATTTATGAGATCTCAATAAATTGTTACGAACAGAATCCGATGGGACCGAAATGAAGTCAACATTGACAACATCTTTGCTTATAATATAGCATATGATGTAATGAATGATATGAGGATCATGAGCCACAATCCATTAGTGAGTGCCAACAGTGAAAGTATTGGCCCCCATGGAAAGATGTCATTATTGCATAATTAAAATATTGGCAAAACGAAAAGTATTTGGACCTGCAATCCATACAACTGATGATGAAAGGCAAGTGATGCAAAACCAGTTGGATACAAATAGGTTTTTGTACGAGAAGAAATGAAAAAGGTGAAATCACAAGATATAAGGTACGTCATGTAGTTCAAAGTTTTAAACAAAGACCTGACATTGATTTTGAAGAAACATATGTGGATGCAAAAACTTTTGTTATTTGATAAGCCTAGCTTGATAAATGAAAGGCTTGATGCGCATCTAGTGGATATTATAAGCGCTTTGATTGCATGATTCACTTAATAGTGATATTTATATGAAAGTTCCTGAAGGACTTATGATGCTGAGAAGCATATGTCCGGAAGGACTTAAGATACTAGAAGCATATGTCCCCAAAAGAACTTAATGTGTCAAAAGCACAAATCCTGAAGGATTCAAGGTGTTAGATCATCTAATTCAAGTTCTTAAGCACAATACTCAATTAAGTTAAATAAGTCCTTGGCCTGAAGCTTTTAAAGTAGATGTGGTATAATCTTCTCAAGAAATTTAGGTAGAAATATGGGTACAAAATGACCCAATATACCATGCATTTTTATGAAAAGATCTAGAAATGAAGTTTCTATAATTGTCATTTATGATATCAATATATCGTTGAAACTCTCGAAGAAGCTTCAAAAGACAATTAAATATTTGAAGAAAGAGTTTGAAATAAAGGACTTGAGAAGAACGAAATATATTGAATTACTGATTTGGTGGATAAAGAACAATTTCAACCGGAAGGAAAGAAGTCTCAAGAAGAACTACTTTGATCGTAAGCACCATATATAAGTCTTTGTTGAAGAGCGATGTATCATGCTTATCATGCTTATTACCAAGAGATATAGTTCGTCACCAACACAAAGACATTGGAAGAAATGTAGTCATCGGGGGAGTAAATCGATGTAATTTAGAAAGACAAGTTGATTTAATTTACTTTTTTTCCTTATCTAGGTTTTGTCCATTGGGTTTTTTTTTAGAAAGGTTTTTAATGAGCGGCGATTAGAAAATCGATGTAATTAAGAGGGAAGCGTTGATACACGTTTACTCTTTTTCCCTTATCTAGATTTTTTGTCCCAGGTTTGGGTTCCTAGGAAGGTTTTTAATGAAGGCGAAATAAGAAAGTGTATCGATGGATGATGTCTCTTTTTCTTTAGTTAGGTTTTATCCCACCTGGATTTTCCAGTTAAAGTTTTTAATGAAAGACATTCATAATGGACATCCGAGGGGAGTGTTATAAATATATGTATTATGTGGATGTCATTGCATAAGAGCGAAGGCCTATAAATAAATTTGTGTAAACATTCGGAAACACACTTGAAATGAGAATTCTTCCATCTCTCTAGAATTTCTCTCTGACTTCTCTCTACTTTTCTATATATTTTCTTCAGTTTTATAACAATCCTTTAAATTTCCTCTCAATTTTTCCTTTCTTTCCTTTCCTCAATCAAGGGCCCCTAATATTTTAATAATCCACAATATTTCAAGTCACATGCGTGTCTCGTGGGGCAAAAGTGTGGCTTTCAAAATTACAACGAGACGGTATTTAATTATCAAACAAAAACAAGTTGCCCTAGTAAATTCATAACATCCAGATGATAAAGAAATGGGTTACAAAAAAGCAAGGCAAAAACATAGAGGGTCTTTTTACTTTCCCTGAACTTATACCAATTCTGTGCCGACTATAAAGGGAAAGAAAAAAAGGGCCAAAAGAAAACTCTTATGAAAATAATAAAGAATCAAACTGAGAGGGAATAGGCAGTCCCCTTAATCTGTTTCAAGCCACTGCTGGCATGTCCTTGAGCCATGGGTCCAGTGGCTTACCGATAGAGTAAACGATGAAGCCAATTTCACGCAACTTCTCCACATCCACAATGTTCCTGCCATCGAACACAAAGGCTGGCTTCTGCATGTTGTCAAAAATCTTCTGATAATCAAGAGTCTTGAACTCATCCCACTCAGTCAGAATGCAAAGAGCATGTGCATCCTTTGTTGCCGCATAGGCATCCCAAACCACACTGACTTGCTTCACTGTTGAGGGGCTCATGGGCTGCAAGTGGATAGGATGGTCCCAGTCAAACTTGTTCATTGTGAGATCCCTCTGGATTTGCTCTTCAGTGACTTGTGGATCATATATGCTCAGGCGAGCTTTGTCACCTAGCAGTCCCTTGCAAACATCAATTGCTGGGGTCTCACGAGTGTCTCCAGTGTCTTTCTTGAAGGCAAATCCCAGAATGGCAACCTTCTTGTTTGCAACTGTGTTGAACATTGAGGCAACAACACGATTCACAAAACGGCTCTTCTGATAATCGTTGATCTTAATGACTTGTTTCCAGTACTCTGCTACCTCTGGAAGGCCATTGCACTCACAGATGTAAACAAGGTTCAAGATGTCTTTCTGGAAGCAGGATCCACCAAAGCCAACACTGGCATTGAGGAATTTGGGTCCAATCCTTGAGTCCGTACCAACAGCAAAGGACACCTGTTTGACATTTGCCCCAGTGGCCTCACAGAGTGCTGACATGGCATTGACAGATGAAATTCTTTGCGCCAAGAAGGCATTAGCTGCAAGCTTAGACAGCTCTGCAGACCAAAGATTTGTGGTGAGAATCCGATCCTCAGGAACCCATTGAGCATAAACATCCTTCAATGCTTGAATGGCCTTTTGCCCTGCAGGAGTCTCCCGACCACCAATGAGCACACGGTCTGGCTTGAAGAGATCTTGGATTGCAGTTCCCTCAGCAAGGAATTCTGGGTTAGATAGGATCTGGAATTTAATCCCCTTGCCATTGTGGGTAAGAATTTTCTCAATGGCCTCAGCAGTTTTGACTGGGACTGTAGATTTCTCAACCACAATTTTGTCAGATTTTGAGACATCAGCAATCATGCGAGCAGCACTCTCCCAATACGTCAAGTCTGCTGCTTTTCCAGCTCCAAGACCCCTAGTTTTGGTTGGTGTGTTAACTGAGACAAACACAATATCAGCTTCGAAGACATGTTTTTCCACATCTGTGCTAAAGAAGAGGTTCTTGCCACGGCACTGTTTTACAACATCTTCAAGGCCTGGCTCATAGATAGGAAGCTGGTCGCTGTTCCAGGCTGCAATACGGGATACAGAGATATCAACAACAGCCACTTCAATGGAGGGGCACTTAAGTGCAATGACAGCCATGGTAGGTCCACCGACATATCCAGCACCAATGCAGCAAATCTTCACCATTTTCCCTCTTTTAATAGCCTATATAAAACAGGTTCAGATGGATGCGTAAAAACACAATGATACAGGAATAACAACTATAGACTATATTGCAATTTACAACTATTCTCATTATGATGAAAGAGGCAGCGAGTCCTGACAGTTCCTATATTAAAAAATAAATAAATATTAAATATATCATAGAACTATACAAATAAGTACAAAATTTCCGTGAGCATGCATTTTCCTCCCAAATAGAACCAAGCTGCAAATCCCATATCTCGCATAGTCCTACACTAAGCAATAACAATAGAAAAATATACGTTGAGGCACTATTTCAAGCAGTCTCCATGCGTTTTGTTTGTATTGGAGATTCAAGAATAGTTCAAGCATGACTGATACTGCCTCATTACTAAAAGACTGGTGAGCAGAACCAAGTGTGGGGGGAAAATAAGACGACGTATTCAAACGTATTAGACTCGACATAGAAAATCATTACATGTCATCACTCAAAGGTCGGTGCAAGATCTATACCTAATGAAAGTAACTCGAGCATATAAAAGGAATTCAACTTATTTTCTTCCAGTATCCATAAAAAGAGATTAGGAGAAACCAGATCTAATACATAAATGCAGAAGTTGATACTTTGATTTCAGCTTACAGGATGACTATAGGTTGACCACTCGCGATCAATCTCACAGTCGCAATATTAGTAGATCTAGCTCAAATTAGAGAATCACAAACGAATTGCTGGCGATCTCTATAAATCAAACATGAATTTAAGTAGATCTATTGTCAACGAGCTTCACAAAAGAAAAACGAACAACAAAAGCTGATGCGAAACAACATTGAATTAAGCATGGGAATGGAAAACTGAAATAATGAACAAGGTTAAGAAAGGGCACGGATCCGCAAGCTAGCAAACAAATCGGAACCAAAACCATAGTTACTAAGGACTAGACATTCCACTTTCATGCCACAAACCGGGGGAACGAAAGTTAACAAGAATGGTTGGTTCCAACGTAACAACAGAGACCGGAGTCAACAGTGATTCAAAAAATTGATAAAACCTCACACAAGAAGAATCAAATCAGGAAATGGAAGTGTGAAATCTGAAAGAA
Source organism: Acacia melanoxylon (assembly GCA_019022615.1). Lineage (NCBI taxonomy): Eukaryota > Viridiplantae > Streptophyta > Magnoliopsida > Fabales > Fabaceae > Acacia > Acacia melanoxylon. The sequence continues at coordinate 1,095,174 of JAFJYJ010000119.1, forward strand.
TTTTACCTTTCCAGGTGAGTCACTTTGAAATGGAGAGGAGCAAGAGATCACGAAAGCTGAGGGGGAAAGAAAGAAAGAGAACGAGGCCTGTAGAAGAAGGGCGGGACAGAGGCAATATATAGCAACTCGGAGGAAGTAGACTTGAAATTACCAAAAAGGACAAAGGCATGTGAAAACGCTGCTCCGGTTGGTGGGGAGGTTAACATTTGGCAGGAGGAGAACGACGGGGGCAGAGTCGGGAAGTAAAGTGAATGGACTGAAATGCCACTAGATTATTTGTAGTTACCAAAAGTCAAAGTCAGGGAGCGAGACTGGCAAAGAGGGATTTCCAGCTTCGCACGCGTTTGCCGCACAAGGAGGAGGAACCGCTTCTTCGTCTGGGAATCGGTGGGTCAATTTCAATTCCTTTGTCTTTATTGTTCGTTCTTTGTTCCCTCCTCATGTGATAATATGAGAATGCGAATCTTCACCAAAAATATAAGAATGAGAATATTTCTGGTTGTCATACGTCAATTAATTATTTGGCTAATTAATTAAATCAATTAAGCATATGCCAAATCATGTCTTGATTCTGTATTTTGTAAAAGTTGCTTGAATGACTATTTTTTAATATGGATAAGATATTATCACGATCAATGTTAGTATCACTTTTCCACCGTTAGATTAGAATCTCATCTACCTTTATCATTTCTCTCTCTTATTAAAATTCTGATTTAACGATGAAAAAGTGATAATGGCAATAGAATTTAAGCTATTAGCATTATGAACATAGCGAATGGAAATGACGTGTTAAAAAGATTCAGACGACACTTATTTGCAACTGGTTTGTTCGGTATTTAAGAAACTGGTTTGTACCCCCCAAAAAAAAAAGTCGAGGTGTTATTTCAATTCTTCGTGTACTTAAAATATTATCAGCGATATTTTAGTGTCAATCTAATCTGTTGACCTATCAGTTTTTGTATAGGTTATCGTTTCTTCTTGCCTTCTTGGTACTTTTTCGTTATAAGTTGATTGTTTGCTAGTTTTATTAATTATGTATTAACAAAATAATGTTACAGATAAATATTTTATATTTTACTTAAATTATTACTCGTATTGCATTATTCACGTGAGACTAAAATAAAATAAAAATATCTTCTCTACGAAAGATTAAATTGGAAGGATGCGTTTACCAAAGGGTCAGATCAAATAATGCCGCATTGGTGGGGTTTTCAAGTTTTTCATGGAAGTGTCAATATATTATAGTAGTATTATATATGTCCTTTTCTTATGCTTGAAAAACTTAGTTATGCAAATTTCATTTTATTTTAAGAGTAAATTAAAGGAAACACAATTTTGTTATTAGTTGTAGTAACTAAATATATAAATATGTGTGCGTGTTCCAGTTATGAAATGGGACTGAATTGTATACATTAGTGGTTTGATTTTATCATTTATATAAAGGAAAAGGTATGGGAAAATCACTTTAAACCTGAATCCTGAAATGGGTCATTAAATTTAATAAATTTTTAATTAAGTCATATATAACCTAAAATAGAATTTCAGAATTTGATAATTTTACTTTACTACCCTTTTTTATTCTCTGCTCTAGTGGTCATTTCTCCCTCCACCCACCAACCATAAACCATTGTTGCGTCCATGGAACTGCTAGTGGATCTGGCAATGCCGCTTAGCTGCCACACAACGCCATGCGAGGAAGACATTGTGGAGGAGGAAGTGGGAAGGCTTGGGTTTCTTGTGACATTCAAAACAGAGGTGGTCTCAGACTCTCAGTATCCAAAAATCAATGCTCTCGAAGAATATTGTTGTTATGTTGATTATAATTATGATTCCACTTCAACTCTTCAAGAAAGCAGCATGACCAAAATCCAAAAGCCCTTACCCTCAAAATTCCTCAAAGGACAGGGCACATCCTTCATCTAAATCTTACTCTCAACAAGATGAACAACAAAAACCACAAGGTTTGATTGTGCATGTTTGAATTAGTTTTTGGAGTTTAGGATCTACAAGGTAGGCATATGAGAGAAGTTTTATTTCAGTTTACGAAAAAATATTTCTAAAATCATGATTTTGTTGTTTCCTAACTTACTCCTTGTGGTTTCTATAGTTTCTTATTTAATATATGGGAAAAACACTTCTCATGTTGTAGAAGAAGTGTTTTCTCATGTTACACATACATGAAATGATGGGACCCACATATATATAATGCTAATTTATATATATATATATATATATATGTAGGTCCCATCATTTCATGTGTGTATAGGAATCTTCTTCTTTTCATGCAACATGAGAAGTTTAAACCCCTTAATTTATTACTAGTACCTAGGGTTAATATTTTCATATGGGTTCCTCTACCGTGAGAGATAGATGCAATCCATTCAAACACCATAAAAAAGAAAGAATCATATCAATGAAGAGAGAGAGAGAAATAATTAGGAAGGAGAGAAGTAGACAATAAAATCATTTCACCGGAATTTGTAAATCCTAAATTGGGTTTATGACCCAAATAAAGATTTATTAATTTATTGACCTAATTTAAATTTTTCTATTTGAGATAGCTTTATATGAGATTTTTCTAAAGGGTCCTGTGGTTAGACAAAACTTTTAATTCTTGAAGGTGACGTGCAATTGAAGGAAAAATAGTAGATCCAAACTCTTTTATAATGATAAATAAGTTAACTAATAATCATTGTTAAGACTTAAGAATGAAATTCAGTGGATTCTTTATATGCTTGCAAGTAATGCCCCCACGTTTTTCATCCTTGTGGCGCGTGTGCATGTGTTTTGTTGTTATTTTTTAATAACGTGGGCGACCTCTTTTCCACACTCACGGATTTTATTGTTAAAAGAAAAAAAAGGGAAAATCCTTTTAAAAGACAGCTGAATTATTTAAATTATAAATTGGGTCGTTAAATTTAACAATTTCTAAATGAGGTCATATAACCTAAAATAAGTTTTTAGAGTTTGATAATTTCACTTTACTACCCTCCTCCGATTCCAACAAAAATAATCCTACATGTAAGCGGCGTGAAACCTCTCCACTACCGACTCCTATCCATCTCACTCCACTAAACAAAATGACAGTTTTTTCCTCCACTTGATGCAGCGAAGCCATTTCTCGCAAAAGAAAATGTTGAAGGTTTTTGGCACTGATACTCCCTGTCATTCATGAAAAGCAAAACCTCACCGCTACGAGCAATCCATATACACCAAACTTCATCTATATCTTTGAAAGATTCTAGTGAAGCAAGATCGTTGTCCATAGTTATACCAGATCCATCAATCTTCTTCAATATTGGCACCTATTCCACCTCTGTATTATTATTTATTTATTTATTTTGCGTGAGTCAGATGTTAAAATAGTTGTTCGATTGAAAATCTTCTCCTCTTCATCTATTTTAGCAAATAAGCTTTGAGCTTTAAACTTTCCCTCTTCTTTCACATGTTCCTGCGTTTGTTTGTTTGCTTTTTTGGTTGAGTGATTTTTTTTTTTGACATAACATCAGATCCTTGTTTTACTGCAAGACGGGTAACTGCGCATTGAGGAGGGTTATGAATCAATGGGAGAAACAGTGGCAAAAGCCTTCAATGTTTTTTTTTTGGTTGGTAAAATGGCATCACTACATCAAGTGGAGGAGGAAACTTTGTGGTTTTCATTTAGTGGAGGGAAATGGATAGAGGGTCGGTGAAGAGCTTCCCCGCCGGTTACACATAGCATTATTTGTTGTTAGAATTAAATGAGGGGTAAGAAAGTCAAATTATCGAATTCTATTATCTTATTTTAGGTTATATGAGCTCATTTAGAATTTGTTAAATTCAATAACCTAATTTATTATTTGAATAATTCAACTTGTCTTTTAAAAAGATTTTCCCAAAAAAGAACCCTTAAAAAATGGTTGAATAATTATTACCTTGACCAGGTAAATTAAGGGGACAAGATTATAGCTCATTAATTGCCCAAAAGAAGGAAAATAAAAAGGAGTCTCAGTGAAAAAAACAATGATCTGAGTAGATCTGAAATTTAGAATTCTCCATCTTGGTAAGGAAGAAATTGAATGTAGAAATGAGGCAAGATCAAAATCAAGAAGTGATTGAGAAGGATTTTCAGAAACATGATTTAGATGTGCTTTTAGGTGAAGGAGGAGGCACCATCATTGTACAGACTCTCCTTAAAGCAGTCTTCTCAAACTTGTAAACTAAGAATGGACTTTGCTTGAGAGGTTAGAAATTGTTTGAGTGCATTTGAAGCTATATATCAAATAATGATCAAGTAGTTCATAATTCTAAAAATTATTTTTTAAACCAAGGGAAAAAATACTGTTTCCTTCCGTAGCAATAATGCTGGATCAAGATAGTTTCTTCACATGCACAGATGATCAACGATCACATGTAAAGAAAAAGAGGCAAAAAGGTTAAGTATCTCAGTCTCGATCTTTGAATTTACAAATAAATATCAGGCAAAGAATAATTACCAAGAAATACATTTTTTCAAGCGACTCTCAAACTTACTCATCCTTTTCTATTTTTCTTTCACATGAAAAAATCACATAAATCTCCAAACTAAACTCTGACTGAAATTTTCTATACAGTTCATGAAAAGGGAGTTGTTTTTGTCAAGGTAAGGTCAGGACTTATTTTTCTATCTTAACATCTAATTTTTATGTATAAACTTTGCTAGTAGGTCAAAGTTTGAAAATTTGATTCATATGTTCAAAAAATTACGGAAACGAAAACCAATATAAAATACTACACATATTTTAGCATTTTAAAGAAAAATAATTTTTTCCAGAATAAACAAAAAATAAATGAAAGTCGATGCGGAGAATTGTAGATTGCGCCTCGAAGTTCGCTTCAACAAAAAAGGCCAAAAGGCCCACTTTTATATATCCAGAAGGTTGTGTGCTGATTATAACGGTCGCTGAGCAAGAAATGCATCACCGCCGCATTTACCTGAAAAACGAATCCAACGGATCAAAAAATCTAAACAAAATCTCAAATAAAAGATCCAACGGCTTATCATCTCAGATTCTGACCCACGAAAATTAGCCGTTACAAAATAGCGTCCCCGGCGCAACGTTACTATTTTTTCTCCTATGCGAATCCGAAAATCATCATAGACGGCCAAAAACCCAGAAAATCATCAAAATACCACACAGTCACACAGTCTTCCTTCGACATACTCTTTCTCGCTCTACATCTCTCCCTTGGTTCTCAGAGTCAGAATCCTTCCTGGCCACATAACAGTGGCTACTCGTTCTTGATTTTCCGATGGAGTTAACTTGCAAGAACGCCAGAGTTGTAACTCCGATGAAAGAATCATACGGGAATCGATCAAAGAATCATGAATGCTCAAAACTTCGGGAGAATTTCAATCCCAATATGTCTCGTCGTAGCCCTGGTTCGAAAACCTTAAATTCCCCTGTTACTGCAAAGTCTGGGAAGTCTTTCAAATCGGCGTCGAAGAATTCAGGTGTCTGCGTACCCCAGAATAAGGTCCGTCAGAGGAAGTTCGTGACAGCAAAGAAAAATCCGAAGAAGGAAGACAACGACGACGTTGTTTCCGATTCGATAGCGACTTGCAAGTGCAAAGACAAATATAAAAAGAAGTGTCTCTGTGTGGCCTACGAGAATTTGAGGGCGTCCCAGGAAGAATTTTTAAAAAAACAGGCAGATGAGGAAAATCAATCTAAGCTCTGTGACGAATCAGAGATTTCAATGACGAGAGAAGACCGTCCAATTGATGAAGATGGCTTGACGATCAACAAGTCAGAGTCACCTGATCAAGTAGGCAGCTCAACAATGAAAGGTCAGAGAGACAAATTGATGGAAGAGGCAAGAAAGAGTGTTCCAGAAGGAGGTTGTGGGAGAGTAATGCATCTGGTGAAAGCATTCGAGAAGCTTCTGACTATTCCGACTTCGAAGGACTGTGATGAGAAGGAAGAGGAAGATAATTTAGTAGACGTTGATCAGAAGAAAGCTACAAAATGGGCATTACCAGGATTGCAAAATCCTCCGAAGGCACCTGAAACTGAGGTTTCATCTTCATCATTATGCCCTTCGGATTTGTTTCTCACATCCGAAAGCCTTGGCTTGGACCCACCTATTTCATCATCATCCTCTTCTTGTGATGATAATAGCATCCGTGAAAGGTTCGTGAAAACGAAAAGAAAACTAATTCGATTGCACTAAGTGTATATGCACTCACACACACACTAACGTTCGTTATTTTTGTTGAGGTTGCAGTATATCATCGAGCAGAACTTCTTCCAGGGATCAAAGAAGTAGGAGGAATGTAAGATTACAAATTACAAAATATAATGAGTTAATTTCTGCTACAAGCAATGAAGCAGAATGAATAACGATAAATGAAGTGATTGGGTTTGCTTTGAACTTTTTATTTTCAGAGCTTGGAATCGTCATGCACTTCTGGGGGAAGGAGGCGGAAGAAGAAGCAAATAAAAGCCACAGGCCAGAAACCATTCAAGCTAAGAACAGAGGTAGTTTAGGACCACAAATTGATCTTATGAATTTCAATTCAATTTTTTTCATTCGGATGGTGACACTTGGAAACTTGATACTGTAGCAAAGGGGAAAGTTGAAAGAGGAAGAATTTATAAAGAAGTTACAGGAGGAGATGACTGAAGAAGAGAAACAGAGAATACCCATTGCTCAGGGTCTTCCCTGGACCACGGATGAACCGGAGGTAAGATCATCTTGTTCAGAATTTATGGTAAATTATAATTTGAGTGTCCAGCAAAAGTTTTCCATCATTGAACTACTTAGCTTCCTTCTCCAAGTTTCTGTCAAAAAAAATATTTGAAGCGTTTACCAGTTAAATTCCAACATCTTACTTTCAGAACCTCATAAAACCTGTAACTAAAGAAATCACAATGCCCGTGGACTTGAAGCTACATACTGACCTACGGGCGATTGATCGTGCTGAGTTTGATCATCAGGTGATTTTATCATGGAAATTATTTCAATTGGTGAAAATTGCAAATTTAGAAGAAGAAAAAAATTGATGAGTGTTTAATGCAGGTGGAAGAAAAGCTTAGCTTTATTGAGTTATTCAAGATGGAAAGGCAGAGGCAACAGAAGGTTACAGTAATAGTGATTGATTTCTCAACCAATGTCTACATTGTTCTCTTCTTACTATGGATGTTTAATATTTTTTCTTTTCTTGTGTTACAGTTAGAAGAAGAAGAAGAAATCAGAAGGTTAAGAAAGGAACTCATCCCTAAAGCACAGCCAATGCCTTATTTTGACAGACCCTTTATCCCCAAGAGGTAATTGTTGGATTGCTCATAATTGAATATTTTTGTTGTTTATTGTTTCCTTCAAATTTGTTCTGTTTAAAAAAATCTGCCTCTGATTTTTTTTTTTTTTAATTATTATTTTGTGCTACAGGTCAAGAAAACCTCCAACCATCCCCAGAAAACCGAAGTTTCAGTCTCCTCAGAATCAACACAAGAAAGATCATATGCTACTTATCATGGAATGACAATAGCCCCAGCATTTCATGATTAGAAGGGCCATTATCATACACATCATATGTAAAGTGAATAAGCCTCTTTCATTTTTTTTGTCCCTATGAAGAGTTTTTTGTTTTTGTATACAAGCCATTATTTTTAGGCCTTTGGTCTATAGTAGTGTAATGGATCCTTTAAGATGAGAAAGGGCGACTCCACCACCTTCACTTGAAGTTAGCACAGTTCTTTCTCACAAATAGATTTATAAAGTGATTATTATTTATTAATCCTAACAAATTTGATAGCTAACAAATCTGTAAACAGAAAATGCATTCGTTTGTAGAAAGTTGCAAGTTCTGGTAAATTGAGATAGGATAAGAATTAGATGAAGACAATGGCTAATTTGGTTGCACTTATCATCTAGCATAAACTACCCCATTTGTGAACTTCAGTTGTTAATCACTAAATTGACCTCTTTATATATATATATATTACTAATAGCTCACCTAAAATTTTTACCAATTTTTTACTCTTAGCTTAATCTATGTGTGTGCATGGCACGTACTTATGCTACGCATATAAAGCTTCATGGACCCTTTTTTATAAGATATTATAAGAATATTGTTTATTCTGCATGCCTCTTGAACGCGCTCTAAAATCTATGTGAGAAAGGGCGACTCCACCACCTTCACTTGAAAGTTAGCAGTTCTTTCTCACAAATAGATTTATAAAGTGATTATTATTTATTAATCCTAACAAATTTGATAGCTAACAAATTTGTAAACGAGAAAATGCATTCGTTTGTAGAAAGTTGCAAGTTCGGTAAATTGAGATAGGATAAGAATTAGATGAAGACAAAGGCTAATTTGGTTGCACTTATCATCTAGCATAAACTACCCCATTTGTGAACTTGGTTGTTAATCACTAAATTGACCTTTATTTATATATATATATATATATATATATATATATATATATATATATATATATATATATATATTACTAATAGCTCACCTAAAATTTTTACCAATTTTTTACTCTTAGCTTAATCTATGTGTGTGCATGGCACGTACTTATGCTACGCATATAAAGCTTCATGGACCCTTTTTTATAAGATATTATAAGAATATTGTTTAGTTACACATATATCAACGAAATTTCGGCTAAAAATATGTGAGAGCTCAATGAACGTTAAAATCTATGTGAGAGCTCAACGAGTGCTAAAATCTATGTTAGAGTTCAATGAAAGCTCTTACCAAAATTGTTTAGTTACACATATACTCATGTATGTTTTAAATTTTAAAAATTAATTTATATAAAATACAGTCGATATGAAAGTTATAAAATGTTAGTTGTATATAAACTTTAACCAAATGGCGCTATTGCTTCTCAAGTAGTATGCTCCCTGAGTTGGCAAAGAGATGTTGACATCAACATTGTACCCCGAGAATGTTTATGATCCATATCTTCGAGCTGCTGGTAGGTCACTTTTCATGTCAGAAGATCTTCTTGAACGAAAAAACAAATATACATTCAAGTTCAACTAGATAATACAAACTTCAACACTTGGGTTGAATCTCCACAAACCAGGTTGGGAGTTTTGTATCTGCAGCTGATCGCGCTACGAAATGCATTACGCTTCATACTTGAACAACAACTCATACAACACCCAGGGGAAATTCCTTTATTTTGTAGGCTGGTGAAGCCTTCCCATGTTAAAATAATATTGTTAAATGGGTTTGTTAATTGGAATATACAGTAAATGATACAGGATATTTCCTATATGCTTAGTAGGTTTATAAGATACGATTTTATTTACTAATACGAAATTACATTTCATCAGAAAAAAAAAAACGATCCATGAAACTGAAAATTGATTCCATGAACGCATAAATTGATTCCTTTTCTGATACACTGGAAATTGAAGAAACTGAAAATTAAAATTACAAACAAGAGAAAGTGCTCAGGTAAGGAGCCATTAAGTAATTCCCGTGTCACAAAAGAAGCTCCCTGTAGACTCTTGGGTCATTATAAGCAGAGCCATCCCACTGATAAGGCTGCCGAGACAATCAACCTGCTCATTACAATCGCGATGAACGTGTGAAAGTCGACCTGAGATGAACGATACCACTAATTTCTGCTATCCCTTCATTTAGACTTGGGGTTGACCCGAGATGAATCTTTTCAATACGTCGCCTCCATGAGAGCCAACATGTGACACTAAAAATATCACTCCATCGTCCTACAATCCAATCATTGAGATTGCTTACCCAGAAGCGATGAGCCAAAGGAGACGCCCTCGCTCAACCACAAATCCTTCGCATGTATACAATCCCGTGAGACATGCAAGCTATCCTGCACGAAATCCGAGCACCAGTTGCACACGCCTGTCAAATGAAGCCCTTTAAGCTTCAAAGACTCATACGTAACAAGTTATGTAGTAATCAAAATGAAGCAGATCCTCTCGTGATCTTTTTTCTCGTTATCTCTCATGAGCAATCTGGACCGTTGATTAGGAAGAGGAGAAAAAAGTCAAAGTAGTATTATAATCTTTCAGATATTGATTAGACGAACATGATTTAGTAATTATAAGGGATAATAAGAAAATGATGATGAGAAAAACCTAATCCTTAATATTGCTTTTACCCCCATTCTTAAGGCCACTTGGTTACATTGTTTCAAATTTAGGCTTAAGCTGCACCTTTTACCCCCTTTATTGATGCCGATTGGTTAGTTTTTTTTTAAAATAATAAAAAAAAAAAAAAAAAAGGCTTAAGTGGCAAATTTTCTCCAGGCCATCCCTAATTTTTACAGATCTTTGCCCTGAAAATATTAAAAATTAACTGTCAACTGACAGCTAGAGATTTTTTTAAAAAAAAACATTTGTTCGGTGTCGTGATAGCCTGCCAGGCTCTTCACTGTCGTGTTTCTGGCATTTCAAGCCTCAGCCTCAGAGAAACAATTCTAGTTTTTCTGTAAATATGAATTTCTGCCATTCAGAAAGCCAGATCACTAGGGTGACCTTGTTTTTCGCCCAAACCATTAGGGATGACTCTCACCCTAAATTTCAATGTATAATTTTCATGTCTCATTTAGACTAATGTTTTCTCAACTATACGTGTTTATCAGGAAGCTATCATTACCAACCCGCAAAAACGACCTACGTCAATTCAGAAATCCCTTCAATAAGACGAGGAAATTTTGCTGCAACAACTAACAACCATCAATTCGAATTCGATGATCACAACATAAACTAATGTTCCATGAGAACTTAAAAAAAAAAAAAACCGTAGACTGAAATTCTTAATGTGTTAAATTATGTCTTGACATTATCTATAAATCCCAATGGACCGGGAAAAATTAAAAAGAAAAAAGGGGCAGTACTAATGGATTGTTAATTCAAGGAGCAACCACAATTCGCCCAGCAACTTGGTCAAGATCCCTTCGACCACTTGAAGTGATTTTCCTACCTCTGCTACACATAAACCATAAATAAGATACAACCATTGGCACAGATTAATGAAAGTGTGACAAAAAACTGTAGGCAGCCACAATATGAAAATAATTACTACTAGGAGTTTCGAATGTAGATCTCAAGGCAAAAAAGAGAAGATGAAGCAATCAACAGAATATATGACACTATGAGGAATGAAGACTATCCTAAGGTTGTTTGTGCCTTTGAGTATGAGAGGATATACAATTGCAACTGAAGAAGAAAAATGAGAAAGTAAAAGTTCAAATATCATTTTTGGCATTTAAGAGTGGAGCATGACTTACCCTTTTGGATCAAGCTCAATAATGTTCATGTTTTGCAACTGCTGAAGAATGTGTCTGGCAATGGCTCCACTGCTCTTGCAGAAATGTGGGGGGCGACTGCCATTCCTCTTGCTTCCACCGTAAATTCTTTGAAAGGCACCGACACCGAGACCACCTCTCAAGTAGATCTTTCTTGCTATAGAGGCTGTAACAAAAATTAAACCCTAAATTAAGCTAAAAGCTAACAAATGGATATCAGCAATAACTAAACTCTAAGATATAAGGCCTGTCCTAACCTATGAAACCCTCAGAACAAATTTGCTCAATTTTTATCATCCAAGGGAAAAAAATGATCAAATTTGCACCTAAAGATAACAAACTCACCAGCTCTAACATAATACCAGTCAGGATCGTAAGGGGCAAGTTCTTTAAATCTTGCAGTTTTTACTAAATCCGTCCACTCAGGAAGCTCCATCTGTTAAGAGCCAGACCAAAATCATAATTAGAATAGAAAAATACTCTACACGTGAAACTTGAAAGTGAACCACAGCTCACTTAAGATGCACCGAAAATAATCCCATGCAGAAATTTTCCTCAATTGAGAAAGAAAACAGGAAATTTAGTGCGACGAAGAAGCAGTGCAATTAGTAGAGTCAGCGTTTAATAATTAAATATCAATAAAAAAGAAGATGCATATATCAGCAGGCAGCACTCTCAAAAAAGCATAATTTTTGTGTGGAAGAGCCCGTATAAGCCATATATGTCATTACAAAGAAGTGGCATGCATAAAACGAAAATTCCACTCTTTTATTGCTTCGTGGGCATGCAATTCATACTGGTAAACTACAGTTATCTACCTCTACTACCTTCTAAAATCGCTATTTACTGAATAGTAAGGACGAATAAGGAATAACCCAAACATCTTACAAAATATGAGCTACACAAATGACGACTTTGATGCGAAGTCAAACTGGGAAAGCTAGAGAAGGTGCCATTGGCAAAAATCAATTGGAGATCATATAATTTAGTGAGATTAGAAAAAACGGCGGGTCTTAATAATATCAAAACAGAAAAAGTGTCCCCGACCCTCCACAAAAAAAAAATGCACATACACACGGAGTAGAAACTGCATCAACAGTGAACATTTCTCCTCCATCTGATCGAAGCACAGAAAAAAAGGGATAAGCACAAGGTTGATTGTACCTTGCCAGAGCGCTTGAGGTGAGCGGAGTAAGCCTTGACGAACTCATGCGGTGAAACGTCCTTCACGGTTTTGGCAGCTTCCATGACTAAGTCACAGGGGGCAAACGAGAAGCAGCTCCGATGCTCAAAACGATGAAGCTCTCGTCAACTCGCGCCCTCCCTTCTAGTCCTAGGTTTTAAAGGTGTCTTCAGAGTTTTATATCGACCAGGATTATCCCATTTAGGGTTTTGCCTTCGTAGATCGGTACATGAGGATCCGGTGAGGCATTTTTTCGGTGATGCCCGGTTAGGCATTTTGGTTCATTGGGCTTCAATTTATATGTTATGGGCGGCCTAATAATTTTTTTACCTGAGTCGGCCCAACAATCTATTAGCAGTATTAAGACATTGTGATTTAAAATTATTATTAAAAAAAAGATTTAAAATTCAGAAAAATTCCATAAAAAAACTTTAAAAGAGAAAATGGTGTTTCGAATATTCACAATGTGTGAGTACCTAATTTATCCTTTTTAAAATTAAAGTAAAATGAAACAAATGCCCTCATACATATATTTTTTACCCCCAAAAATTAACCCAACTCCAGCTCGCTCTGATGCCACTCCAGCCGTCTCTGGGCAAAACTGGTGTGTGGCTAAATCTGAAGCTTAACTAATCGGATATGTATGGCAGCATTTGTGTCGTTTTATTTAATTTTAAAAAGGACAAATTAGATACTCTTACCTATATAATAATGTGAATATTCAAAACACCATATTATCTTTTAATATTTTTAAAATTCTTTTTATAAGATTTTCTCTTTATAAATTTCTAAAAGATCAAGGCATTATAATAAAAAAGATTCACTCTTGTGCCCAGAGGGCTGAGAGGATCAATTAAATCAGGAAACAACACAGTGATGAAAAGAAAATATAGGATAAAGGTACAATTTAGTCATCGGAACAATGTTGTTTCAAGGGTTAAGTATCAATTTTCGCATAATGCGTGCGGGGGTAATTTCGCCCTTAAAGTTTTCAGCATGAATAATGTTTTGAAGTATAAAAACGTAGTAATGTTGCCCTTAGTTAAGCTGCAGCAACGGCCAACTAACGATCAACGTTAGGGTTGTTAATGGAAGAACATTACTACGTGTTTATACTTGAAGGCATAAACGTTGTTGCGTTTAAAACTTTAGAAAAAATTTTCCTGGGAGACAGCATCTTTATGAAGCAAAATTGATACTTAACCCTTGTTTTAAAGGTTTTTTTGTGTTCAATGTCACTCGGGAAATTTTTAAACTGTAGCAATTTCAAGTTGGTTTGTTTCTATATTAGTGACATCAATTTTGCTAATGCACAAATTTGCCTTAAATTTTCACTTAAAAGTAGTGTTGTCCCATAAATTTCTTGGTTCAATATTACCAAGTTTTCAAATCTTAATATTGTCACCATGACTATTATCTATATTAAGTTTGACCGTGAGTTAGCCAAATATATTGAGTTGGGATAATGAATAGCATTGAATATAAAGTTACAAATGGAGGAAGAGCTATCATTCACTAAAAAATAATGAACAATATTTGATTAGTGGGCACATTAAGGGAGATTGTTAAGAACAAGGCCGCAAAAAACCTTCCGCCACTACACCATTATAACGCCATGATAGGTGAGTTCCTCTTTGATTTTATTTTCATCATATAAGATGCTTTTACCTCTTCGATTCTTTCTCATCTTTTAAACGAGATGCGGTTTTTTTTTTTTTAAAAAAAAAATTATCTTTATTTATAAATCTAACTTGAGAAAAAAATAAAGTGGATGACATTTGAACCTTTCAAATTTATATATTTAGTAAACTAATAGTCATAATCAAGTAAAATTGTTTTGAACCCAATGTTCTTAAATGAAAACTTTAAGGTTAAATTTGCATTTTAACCCAAACAAAAAATTACATGGATGACATATGAATACATGTCAACATATTTAATTAATTAATTATCAAAATTAACTTGAATAATAATGGGGTGTCATTACTATGATTTAAAAAATTAACGTTAAACTCAAAAAAATTCCAAGAAAACATTACTGCTTCGTGAATTTAGACCTTAAAAAAGACCCCGTTGGATGGGTGTCCAGTCACTGGATCGCCGTTCATCTTCAAGACGAAATCCCGATACGCAAGTATTGGGAGGAAAAACCTCCTGAGAAATGAATCGAGCGTTATAAATCCGTTAAAACATTGATGATGCTAATGGTTGCATTGTAATCACCGAGGGTTTAGTGCAAAGCAGAGTCCTGTGCCTTCGTAGTCTCCATCCTACTTCTTTTTAACCTTCTGTGATTTCTCATACCCTCATAGATCTTATCGCCTCCCACTTTATTTTCTCACCCACCTCCGTCCCCATTCTCTTCATTAGTTGGTTATAACTAACCCAACTGAGCACAGACGAAGCAAATTCTGCATCAGGTTTCTTGGTTTACTTCCCATGGATTCCTTCACTGTTCCTTGCCCCAAGTGCCCTTCTCCTGCACCCCTGAGTTTCCACTCACCGAATCTTCAACGGCACTCGCAGAAGCTGCCTTTTCATAATGGCTTGAGCTTAACACCTGCTCAATCATCCGGATCTTCGCGAGCTGCTCTGGCGTCGTCTGCGTTTCAGGTTCGTAATTGCGTTGAATTGGAATTATGCTCTCAATAAGAATTATTGATTTGTTGAGCTTATCTACTGGCACGAATTAATCTTGAAGATACTACATGGAAGGAACTAGAATGCAAATTTGATTGATTTTTTGAAAATTTGGATGCTCTCTTTCTTCCTTTAGCATACGTTGCTTGATTCATCCTTTTTATTTTTGGTAAAAAGGAAAAATTCGTATCCCTCGCACTTCTCCTTATTTTTTTCCTTCGATAAACATCTCACATTTTAACAACAACTTTCAGACACGACTTATAATGCTTCGTTTAGAACCCTGGAGACTCTCTAAGAGGTTATGCAACTCTAATAATGCTTCAATTGACCTTTTAATTGTAATGAAGATCTAGAGTGCGTGTTTGTCTGAACATAAAATGCATTCTCACTGCATATATTTAGATGCAAAGCATGATAATAGGCTGCAAGTCAGCTTTAGGTGATCAGTCTTCTTGTAAAGACGATGTCTGCAAGAATATGCTTTGCATGTATATCACGAAGCTTGGTATTGAATTTATATACAAATCAGGACCTGTGGTGGACTGGCAGTACGTATCAATATTTATATACTTTGATGTGCTGTTTTCAGCAATGACCAGTGCATCTTTCTAGTACAAACTGCTTTGTGCCTTATGTTCAAGGCATGTAATGGATCTGGAACAGCTGCAACTAATAAGCATTCAAGTCATTGCACTGGTAGTTTTAGCTCTGAAAATAATTTCTTTTTGAGGATAGTATCTGATTCTCTACTTATGAATGACAAAAGTAATTCGTGGACTATGCATTTTTTAGCTCTTCTGTTATCAGTTGTTTCATGCTATTGTTGTGTCCTGCAGTGCCTAAACACAAAGCAACCTTCAGGATGGAAGTTACTTGCAAAACTTAAAGAGGTCTGTTTGCCGCTAGTTTAAGTTGCATGAAAATAGTCTCAATTTCTGCTTTGTACACGAACCTTCTGCCCAGAACCTGTATAATAATGATAATGAAATCTTTTAACTGTAAATTACCCTGATTTGTACATCATAGGCTACTACTGCTGAAACTCCTTCAAATTTTGCACCTGTGCGTGCTTCTGGATCTGCAGTTGGTACATCAAAAGAGGAAGATGAGCCTAATGAGAAACCCTCTGATCCAAGCGCCCTTGCAGATGCATCTTCAGTCACTGCATTCATGAGTCAAGTGTCAGATCTTGTTAAGTAAGACTAAGCAGCATAACTTTGCATACAATTACTCATGCTCCATTTTCCTCCCACTGTAAGTTAGAACTTATATCATCTTCAAAATTTAGCTTAACACAGTTTGCATGGGCAGACTTGTGGATTCCAGAGATATTATGGAACTGCAACTCAAGCAGTTAGACTTTGAACTATTGATAAGGAAAAAGGAAGCCTTGCAGCCCCCACAAGCCCCAATTCTATACCCTGCATCACCGCAAGCGGCCTACCCAACAGGCCCTTCTCTGTCACCACCAGCTCCAGCTGCTGCTGTTTCTCCTGCAAGCCCACCATCTTCAAAACCAGCGCCGCCTTCACCTACCCCTGCAAAGGCAAGCCCATCATCATCTCTCCCAGCATTCAAATGTCCAATGGCTGGAACTTTTTATCGGAGTCCTGCACCTGGTGAACCACCATTTGTCAAGGTATATATCAGAAAATAGATTATAAAAATAATGTTCTTGTTTCTCTTTCAATGTCAATAATCATACTGCTGAGTATGTCCTCAGTTCTGCATTTTATTGATTACACTGAAATCCAGAATGATTTTATTGTTTTCTTGCTGCTTTAGGTGGGCGATAAAGTGAAGAAAGGCCAAGTCGTTTGCATTATCGAGGCAATGAAACTGATGAATGAAATTGAAGTACACAAACTCTTGTCTCTTTACTATATTATTAGTTTCAGCATTTTATATTCTTTATATTTTCGTTTACTTTACCCTACCATATATATTATAAAGCATAAAACTTGAGTCAAGTTACTTATGCCCGTTATATCAAGTTCATAGGTGAATTTATAAATGCACATACACATTTTGACAACTAACAATAGTAAAATAATAAATGCTCATATTTCATTAGTGAGTTTACAAGCGTACATGCACATTTTAACAACTAACAATATCCAAATAACAATTGTCCATATCAAAATTCACAAATCATAATTTATATTGTAAGAACTTATACACAAATTTACAAGTGTTCAATGGTAAATATTTAGAAGTGTGCATATGTATTTTACCCACTAACAATAGCAAAATAACAGTGTAATTTGAGAACATGACTGGATTGATAAGTAATTTGACCTAGGTTTTGTCATACTATAAATATGTATCACTGCCTCAATAAAATGCATTAGCTCTAGTTATTGACCAAAAAATTAATACTGTAATGATTTGATTCTCTTTCATTGCTTTGCAGGCTACTCAATCCGGAACAATAACTGAGATACTTGTGGAGGATGGTAAACCAGTTAGTGTGGACACGGTACTTTCCTTCTCATTCTTCTCCTTGTGAATAAAAGGGAAATTAAAGTCGTGCTTTATATCTCTAACTCTGTGTATTTCTTGTGCAGCCACTTTTTGTAATTGCACCCTAAGTACTGAAAAAGGAGCTTCTTTAGAATACAAATTGCTTTATTGGATGATGATGTGGGTTCCTCAGAATATTTGTCAATAACTACGGGTCTTCAAGAATAAGTTATGCGATTATTAAGAAGAGGATAGAAGAGAAGAGGACTGGTGCTCAGATCCAAAAAAATAGAGATGATTGGGGACATATCTAAACAGTTTTGAAACTCGGTATAAATGTTACTGTAATTTCTTAATTCAGTTTTTCTAATCCATTAATACTATAATAAAATACTAAATTGAAAATTTTCAAACTTCTCTTCTTACCGTTATGGTAACTTGCAGATCTTAAAAAGCTCTTTTTGGTTGGAAAAAATAAAATCACAAAGAATTATCTACTGTTTTTCATCGGTGGCATTCTATAGTGGATAAATTTTATGTCGTATGACATCCAAACTCTCAAGTTTAAGGACTTGGCTAGCGTCGGTTGCTCTCCTATACTTTTAAAACTGTGCTATTTTGGTATAGTTTCAAGTGAACCTTTGCTTTAAAAAAGAAAATTTTAATGCATGTGACGGAGTCTAAAAGATCGCAGGTTATTATTAATATTGAAAAAGATTTCATGATCTTGAAAAATTATTTTAGGATTTAAAAAAAATATCTCAAGTATATTTGAATCTACCAAGTCATATCATAAAATATTTTTTCAAAATCCTAAAATAATTTTTAAGATCATGAAGTATTTTTTTAGTTTGGTCAAGTATCCCGAAGTATATTTTTTAGACTGCTAAAATATTTTTTCAAGATCCTAAAATAATTTTTCAAGATCGTATTGATAATTTTTCAAGATTATAAAGTATTTTTCAAAAGATCGATTCGGTAGTTTGAAGTATCTTTTGATCTCGATTTTTTATTTTTATTTTAAAAAAAGCACAGGTTCACTTAAAACTGTGCTCTTTTGGCGTAGTTTTAAGTATAAGACGGCTGCAAACGCCTAGCCAAGTCCCAAGTTTAAACTCTACTCTACCCATCCATATTTTGCAGTTGTTAATGAATGTTTAGTTATAATGATATACAAATTCTGACAAGGCTTTTTCAAACTAACGGGTAAAATTATTTTTCGCCGGATGAAAGAGCTAGATTTTCACACCTTATATATTTCTCTCAATATATTTTAAGGTTAATATTATTATTGGACCTTATAGTTTCCTTTAATTTTGGTTTTGATAATGGTCTCTAAAGTTTGAATTATGGTTTTGGTCTCTAAACTTTGCTCCATCTAAAACTGTTAGTCCACTTTGCTCCATCTAAAACTATTAGTCCCTGTACTTTAAAAAGAACTTAAAACTGAGTTAACTGTGTTAAGTTTGTCTATGTGTCACTAATGCGGTTAAATTTGTGCTGACTGGACAAGATGAGGTGGCAAAATAAATGTGTTGACCCATAATCAAATAAAAACAGCTACAAAAGTCTATATTACCCTCAATAAAAAAACAAGAAAATCTCCTCATTTGTCCATATCCTTGTTTTCTTTCTATACAAAAATCCCAGGCACAGGTCCATTCTCTTCTTCCTCGAATAACCCAAATTTTCATTCAGAGAATTCTTGTAAACTCAAATAAGAACCACACACGAAGCAAGCAACTATACTGTCGGAAGCACAAGGTGTTTGTATTTATGTGCTTCTTATATGCTTGTCCTTCTAATTAGAGGATAAATAAATTTTTTATTTTTATTTTTTTTTTTTTATTTTGATTAAATTATAGGGTTAAATGCCTAATTTGTCAGGAAGTTTTTCTAAGGCGATTAAGACCCAGGAAGTTTTTTGATACCAAATTTGCCCCGGAAGTATGAAAAAGGTACCAAATTTGCCCCTCCGTTAAGTTTCACTAGTTAAGTTTAATCGAAAGTGTCGCGTGGCACGCCACCTCATCAACCCAATAAGAGTTACGTATCATTTTGCGCGGAAATTTTCATTGAGGAGCAATTTTGCCGAAAGTTTTTCATTAAGGAGCAATTTTGCCCCGAAAGTTTAAAAAGTAGCATTTTGCCCTTCTTTCTCCCAATACTAAATTTGACTATTAAATCGTAAAGACCACATGTCATGCCTTGAAAAGGTCGAACTTAAAGTCGAGAGAAGGAGATCCTTGAGATGTTGAATTTCAAGGCCACCTGAATTTATGGCCAAGGCCTGTCAGTGAAGCATCACTTACGATCTAAGCAAATGATCGCCTCATACAAACGTAAATATTATCACTATTGATTTGTTATCTTGAACCAATTTTTGAACAATTCATTTCTCATTTTGCGTTTCATTTGCTTAGATTATAAGTGATGCTTCTTCCGGGTTTTCGACAGATTATCTCAGATCCTGTTAGAGCGGGGAATGGTGAGCCGTCGTTTGACTGCTTAGTTTAAGCCCGGCCAGAGCTCGGGTTTGAAAAATATGCCAAAAATTTGAAATTGGTCCTACAAAGCCCGTTTAACGTAGCTTTTTTTAAAAAAAAATTAATTACTTAGACTTCACTTAATGAATGTGTTTGTTTGTAATTACTTAGATTTTTTTAGTTTAAACTAGAACCCTTTTTTATGTTTATTATTATTCTGTATTAAAACACATAATTAGTTTTTAAAGAAGAGATGTTTTCATATTAAATAAACATATACTTTGGTATTACAATATTATATAAGTAATAAATTATAAATATATTTGATGTAAAATAAGTATAATTATTCGGGCCCTAGCCTCCGGTGACTTATCGGCCGAGAACTTTTAAAAAACATATGTTTTCCTTACCAAGCCCTCAGGCCGGCGTACCTAATTCCCAGCTCTAGTCCCCGTGACGGTTAGACTTCTACAAATTACGCGTCTGCCTTGGAGCTCAACATCTCAAGGATCTCATTCTTCGACTCCAAGTTTGATTTTCAAGGCATACGTGTGTGATTTTTTTTTGATTTAATAGTCAAATTTAATATTTGAAGAAAGAAAGCAAAATTGCTACTTTTGTAAACTTCCGGGTAAAATTGCTCCTCAATAAAACTTCCGGCAAAATTGCTCCTCAATGAAAACTTCCAGGGCAAAATGATACTTTTGATTGATGAGGTGGCATGCCACCTCACATTTTAACGATCTACGTTGACTTCCGTTACTTTTGGGTAAATTTGATACCTTTTTAATACTTCCGGGCAAATTTGGTACCAAAAAAACTTTCGGTCGAAGCGTCCCTTAAGAAACTTCCGGGGCAAATTAGGCATTTAACCCTAAATTATATGATGCTTTCTAAAAAAATTTTGATTTCGGTAGATTTTAAATTAATTAGTTTCAGCCGCATACGTAAATATTTATCCTGTAACACCGCATCCCGGAAACTAATTAATTTAAGATATTGGGTGTAAAAAAAAAAAATCGTAAAAAGCAACATATAATTTAATCTAAATAAAATAAAATGTGATTGTCCCTCTAATTAGAAGGACAAGATGTAAAGAAGACATTAAAACAAACATCTAATGTGAACCCTATATCTGTCAAGAACGCTTCAGCGCATGTAGTCAATGACGTTATTTCTCTCACGAGTACAATACCCATGCGAGAGAGGATCTGGTTTTGTCGCATCTATCTTTTGGATAGCACCAAGAGCTTGCCCATCTCGGGCCCGTCAGGATCCTGATCTGGGCGGTCCGATTTTATTTTTTTAACCGTTATTTTTTGAAAAAATGTTAGTTGAGAGATTGTCTTTATTTTAGATTATGTCACCATTAAATTTTTTTTTTTAAGAAATAGAAATTTTTTTAAAAAAAAATCAAATCAAATCTGACTGCCTAAAGGAAAAGTTCCCCCGTCTATCCAAAGGATAGCGGGAATCCAATTCACTCGCGAGAGATTTCTAAAAAAGAGAATGCCCACTTTCGAATTGGCTTATAATATCCGCTGCCCTCTAATACCATGAAACGTCTTTGTTTCGAAGCACAAAACAAGTTGGTGCCTCTTTCTTTTCTTTTTTTACAAAAGGATGGTACTATAAAAAGATATTTTTAGGATCTTGGTTAAGTACTTAAAAATACTTTATCATCTTGAAAAATTATTTTGAGATCTTGAAAAAATATTTCGTGGATCCTGAATTACAAAAAAAGATATTTCACGATCTTGATCATTATCGAAAAAATATCTCATCATCTTAAAAAATTATTTTAGGTTCTTGAAAAAAAAATTAAGATATCTTGATGGGTACTAAAACGATCTTCATTGCATCAAAAAAGATACTTCATAATGTTGAAAAATTATTTTGGAAGCTTCGAAAAAATATTTTATAAGATTTACTAAACTAAAATATAATTTGGAGGATATTTTTTCAACATCCCAAAATAATTTTTTAAGAGATTTGAAGTATTTTTCCAATACCATTTAAGTATTGTAAAATATCTTTTTAATACCGTTAATCTTCAACTATTTTTCAAAAAAAAAAAAAAAAAAAAAAAAAAAAAGGCACCAGCTTGTTTTATGCTTCAAAACGGCGGCGTTTCAAGATATTGGAGATTTGGAGGGCAGCAGAAAGGAGGAAAGCCTGCTCCATCGCCTGACATAAGCTTGAAGGCTTTGGGTGTCACTTGCATCAGGTTGAATGTTTTAAGGGCAAAAATGGATTATACTTGATCCGTTGTGTTTTTACTTTCTTATCTTTTTTCCTCTTTTTCACATGTCCATGTCAGCATGGCTGACACATTTATTTTGCCACCTCATCTTGCTCAATCTACACAAACTTAACCGCATAAGTGACATGTAGACAAACTTAACACCGTTAACCCAACTCAGGTCCCGTTCAAAGTACATAACTAATAGTTTTAGATGAAGTAAAAATTAGAAGACTAAAATTATGGTTTCAAATTTCAGGGACAAAAATCAATATCAAGGTAAATTATAATTACTATAATGATATTAACCCTATATTCTATTGCGGCAACTTTTACTGTTTTTTCTACATTTATTTACCAAAAATACTTTCCCAGCATTGAGAAAAATTTTATTAAAGTAACTAAATTTATTAAACTTTTTCCCTCAAATGATTAAACTTGACATAAATCTAAGAGAGAATACTATGAGGTTCTAAAGAAAAATTTAATTACTAAAAGTCCTAATGAAAAGCTATTAACTTAAACATGTTTCATTTTAGCCACTTGTCATTACATTCTTTCTTGAAACTTTACCATAATTCCCCTTAAATTTAACGCTCTTGGACTTTTTCCGTGTTTGGTATCTCTTTATTTTCCATTGAACTTTGTTGTTATGTTGCCTGTTTCGCAGCTTTCTGCAACTGTTATTAGACTTGTTGTTGGTTGAGTTTTTAATATAATTTATTTATTTCACGACAAAAACATAAAACCATTAGAATTTTGATATTACAAAATTTCAAATAAAGTATTTCCTAAAAAATGAGTTATGAATTACTTATCAAGTTTCGTCATTCCTTTATCAACTCTTGATAACAAACTTGATTTAGAATTTTGTAATTTCAAAGTTCTTTTTCTATCTTTTCTCCCATATTTTACTCATTAACATGT
Source organism: Acacia melanoxylon (assembly GCA_019022615.1). Classification (NCBI taxonomy): domain Eukaryota; kingdom Viridiplantae; phylum Streptophyta; class Magnoliopsida; order Fabales; family Fabaceae; genus Acacia; species Acacia melanoxylon. Next base: position 1,118,385 of record JAFJYJ010000119.1, read on the forward strand.
TATTTTCATTTTCAAATTATTTTGAAGTTAAATTGTTTTTTACCTCATGAGTTAAAGAGGAGAATGAATGAACCAGACCATGAACCAGTCTAGTTCGGTCCAATCCGCCCAACTGGGTGAACATCAGGTTTTTCACCAAGATGGACTGGTCTTTGGATTGGAATGACTAGCTCAAAGACCAACCCAGACGAGACCACAGGCAAATGCCCTACCCGGCTTGGTCTTGTCCATGTTTAGCTCTATTATATAATATATTAGTAAAGAAAAGAAGAATAGATTAGTGAAGAATCTTCTGTTCTTCACTAATCTAGTATATAAAATTTTTAAATAAAAGTTGGAATATTAAATTAATTAATTTTTTTTTTGAAGCTTCTACAAGTAAAAATTGGCTAGGTTAAGTTTTATTTAAATAGGCTTGGGCTTGCAGTAGATATTCAAAGTTTGAGTCGGGCTTAAGCTTGTATATAGTTTTTTTTAAGGTCTGAGACTAGATCTTCAAAAGGCTCGTATAAAGCTGTTCTCGTTTTTAAACACCTACTTAAAATGTAGGTCTTTAAATAACTTTTAAAGTCAATCCAGCCCAAATTTATATATAACCCTTCATGTTTATTTACAATCCTACATTAGGTTTTTAAATCCTAACATCCATTCGCCTTAATATTAGGGCTTAGTAAGAAAAACAAAAGAATGTCTAAGTGACAAATGATGTACGACGAATAGAAATAAGAAAAACTAATTGTCTATTGCTTAATGAGATATATTTTCTAAAATCAACCAAACATACAAGCATATGGAAAACTAGATTTTACCTCTTTTACCCTTCCAACATAAATTGGGACAAACATTTTCTACTAAGATTACAATATTTAATTAAGCACTAAAATAAATTCGTAGCAATTATTATGTTTTAGTGGACAAAGCAAATCGAGGGAGAATGAACGAGTTAGTGTTGTCATCTCAAGTGATCAAGAGAGGTGAGGGTGAATGATTGATACGAAAGTAAGGATTCGGTGTAATGAAAATAAGATATGAAACTTATAATTAAGGTTAAGTTAGTAAATTTATAAAATTATTTAGATGATATTATATATACTAATATTATAGTATAATTTTTTTTTTAAAAAGGTTAGATAGATCAAGCGCCAGGCTTGTAGGCCTTTATGAAAATAAGTTTTAACATTGCTTATCTAAATAACTCGGATAATAAATAAGATTGATCTATTTACTAAATTAATAGATTATTCTATTATAAAGAAGCGTAGGCCCCTATAATCGGGCCAGGGGCCTAACATATTTCGATCATCCCTATAAGCTTCCCTCTTTCCCTACCCTCCACCGTTATTACTCTAACTTTTCATTCTCATGAATATTTTGATTTCAATTTTTTTAAAAAAAAAAAAATATAAAATTGTGACATCCATACCCCACAAAAAGAGCGCTGATTCAAGGTCATCATAGCACCACAAAGAACTATAAATTCTTTTTGACATATAACTGCTAATAATTTTCTCATTTGAAGCAATTTGTCCAAAAACAAATATTTTAAAGTCTGCTTAAATTATTGATGTGAAATAGTTAATTACGATAATGACTTCTTTTTCTGGATCATCCCAGGCACCGCAGGGAAATCTTCATATTTTCTGGTTCTAACAAAAAGGCTAACATCATTTATTTTATTTCGAATTCCAGACCTTTTTTGTTACTTGCAATATTTTCATTTGAACCAAAACTTTAATCGCCCAGTATACAGCAGCAAGTTTTTAACTTTTTATACTTTTAATGGATTCTCGAGGTATATTATGCAACTGATCTCTACCTATCTGTTTGAAATAAAGATTGAAGCCTTCAAAAATAATTTTTTAATCGTAATTTATGATATCTGAGTAAGTATGTGAGAGAAATTTTATTTCGATTTACATAAACAAGACTTTTGGAGATCCCAAATGTGATTCCTTCCAAACAAACTTATATGCCACGGAAATTTTAACAAAACTAAGATAGTTAAGCAGAACCCGAGAAAATAAGATTAGAACCCAAAAACGAATTTTGATCAACAAAAGAATGCAACCAACCAACCACGTTTAAGCAAATTACAAAAGGGAATGACGCACTCCTCTACTGAATTCCTACATCGTGTTTCCTGATTTATATTCTTTAGGCTCTCAACCTATCCTATACCTATTTTTTCCCATTCCTATTTAATGTACAGGTTAGCCTACCTATCATGTACTTACATCTATCAATACTGCCTACTGCTTCTAAGGTTAACTTTGCGGCCACTACTATTTAACTTACGTATGCCCCCAGTCCAATCTTCGTCGTCATCCTCCTCCTCATCATCTCCACCTGCGCCAGTCATGTGTCCAGATTTCCGACCTTTTCTGGGCGTAGGGCGCTTTCTTTTTATATTTGCAGTGTAAAGCGAATAATCAACGGTGTCTTCCTTCAGTGCATTCTTAAATTCCTGGTGAGAAACAGAAATGACGGTTCAATGAAGAGGCCAAAATCTCAGCAAGCTGACCGGCCTGCTAAAAGCTAGTGAGCAATTTGAAGAAACATGGATTTCATTTAAGCTGCAATACCTGGTATCTTTGAACCAACTCTTGCGGAGTTGTAGGCAGACTAAAATGACATTCATTGATATTAAAGGCAATATTCTGTCTGGAAAGAACTTCTCCTGGTTTTGGGGGTTCAGCTGGATTATAGGCCTGACGAGGAGAACAATAGCACCAGTACCCAAAAAAGGGAGGGGATGTTAGCTTCCAGTGCAACACTAAGAGTTAAGTGACTGAAATGTATTTCTATAATTCTACCTGACATCGGGCATCGTTGAGACCATACATGATTTTTAGATGTCTCTTTAGCTTCAACAGAAGCTGCAGTGCAATCCGACAAACAGTCGGCCTGCGTAAGAATCAGGAACAAAATGTTGCAAGCATCAGAATAATAAATAATGTTCAGTGCTTGTCAGCAGCCCTAACATTGTTCAAAAAGTGCTCACAAACAGAAACATCATTTTATGTAATTTGTACAACGGCATCAGCATTAGTCATCACAAACTTGCTAACATCATCAATAAAAATCACAGTAGCTTGCAAGTTACCTGAATTTTCTCCATATCATCATCTGAGACACCACAAAAATTCGAGAAATCTTCATGCTGCTCCGAACTACCATTATTTGACAAAGCATCGCATGGCTGTTGTTGAATTGTTCCATTTAAATCCACTGATCTCATGCCATTGGAACTGGGTTGATCATTTATGTTTTGATAAAATGTTCCATTTAAGTCCATTTGCATCACTTGGGTAGTAAGAGTTGGTTCATTTGGTCCCTGCTGCCAAATTCCATTCCCATGGGGTGTACTCTGACTCTCTTTTCTTGAAAATCTTGAATTCCATGCTTTAAAGTTCACTTCAAGTGGCCCCACCCTCACTTGCACTATTCGGTTAATAGCATAGATTAAATAAAAGAGGTTCATCAGGCGAGGTGAATGGCAGTAATCCAAGGACCTCTGTGCAGTATCTGAAAGAAAGATATAAAGTTATTCAAGAACTAGTGTACAAAAGCTCAAGAACAGTTATCACAACTCTACTCACGTTAAAAAAGCTACTACTGATTTGCTCCAGGTTGGATTATCAAACTTTCGGACAATTGAGGACATAAACTTGTTCCTTGATATCCGGTTTCCTCGGATAAGCTTGTATATTCGAGAAACCCCAAGTCTTGCTTGAGTGTAAGCGAGTCAGTCTCACATTTCCCCTTTCCAGAAATAGGAATCTTAGATTGGACCTTATGGTTACTATTTTCAGGACTAACACAAATGGATTGCATAAAGATGAATGACATTTGAAGCCCATCCCCAGTCGGCTTTCAAAGAATGCAGGGTACCTGAAAAGATGCTTTAGTTAGCTAATTCAACCAATTTCATACCTAATACATCACAAGAAACTATATATCACGAAATTACTTCTCATTCATATTCATCAGAAGATGGTGAGCCAACTTCACATTAGATTCCTGAGGATCTGTTTCAAGTGCTATAAGGTATGGAACGCATGTGATAGGATGAACAAGACCTTGACGCAGCACAACTTCAACAATCTGCATTATCGGCAAATCCATAATTCTTGGCATTCAATTAAAAGAAGCTAAAATCTAAACAAGTTTTAACTTCAAGCTAAGTTTTCCAAGAGAATTGTGTGTCTATGGCCGTCATCATGGTTATGATGCAACACATGAAATAATCAAAATCACATAATTAACTCCAGATTTAAAAAAACACACACACACACACACAAAGAATGAAAGAGAGAAAGCCAGCACCAGCGAGATTCCCTTTCTTTTTG